>LPNX010237326.1:1273978-1307759 GCA_001517045.1 Pseudotsuga menziesii
CATGAAAAATCATGTATGATCTGCCATTTCACCACTCTTTAGCTTGCCTAAGCCTTTTTGCCAATTCGTGAGCTCCATGACAAATTTGGGATCAGCTTTTTACACCTATGGGGGATTTGCTTATTTTTGGTAAGCCTGCTTTATGCTAGATTCGAATTGCTCCTCATGCATTCGAATCCCTGATGTATGTTATTTATTCAGCAACCTATGTTATTACAGGGTTGGCTATTGTACACTGATTTAATACAGTTTAGTGTTCAGCTCCAATTTTCAGTCTCTTTGTGAGTGATTTTGCATGATCAATTGTTAATTGTTGTGAGTAAAATTAATCTATCACCTGGTTCAATTTCCACACCTACAAATTCCTTAGAGATATAATCAGCACAAAAGTTAAAACCCAAAAATAGTAAGATGCACTCCCGACAGCAGTAACCTTCTTCTTGTCTAGCCCCAATTTCTTCTCCTTCCTCAACTATGCGCTACACTTGAGTGTGTGAGTGATGTGTACTATATAGAGAGTCCAACTCTCTATTTATACTAATCTTGACATGACTAAAACCCTACTAGGGCTGACCTCTACTTGGAGAGTCTAATAACCCTAGTGCCCCGGAACTGTGGGGACTTTAACCCTTAGAAAATCAGAGGGTTACCCACAATGACTTGACATGACTTGTTTACATTATTGATTCTCCTGATCAGAACATCAGGGTATGACATAACATGATAAAATCCCAAAATAAACATCGGGTTACAATAGATAAGAAATACAAGTGAATACATTATGAAGTTACAATTACATCAACATTCATGTACAAATCACAATTTCAGAATCCGGTGTCTTGACCCCCTCACCTACACTCATTATGGAAGACACCACCAAATACACTCCACTGAAAGCCATGGTTGCAAGGTAAATATCATAGCCACCAATAATTCCTCCAGTGAGGTTGAGACTAGAACCACCTAGTCTATCAATGAGGAAGTGATTTGGTACTTGCAAAAAGAAAGCACAAGCACCACCATCGCTAGAAGATGAAGAAACAGGGTCTGCAGTTTTAAGGAAAAATGTAACAATAGTTTCAAGGTAGACTGCCTTGTTTTTTTCATAACTCACCCTCCCTCTTTGACTCATCTAAAAGCATGATTTAGTCCAATTTCCTTCACTTATCAGATGTAACAACTCATTCAACCAATTCGTGAGCCTCTTGACAGACTAGGAAAGTTTTTTATGCACCTATGGGGGATTTTGACTAGTTTAGTAAGCCTGATTTTGTACTGATTTGAAAGGCATATTTAATATGCTTTCGAATCATTGGAGTGTCTACATAGTTAAATAACCTATTTCTATTAAATTATGGCTGGTGCAAAATAATATAACAACATTTTGTGTTATTCAACATATTCGGTCTCCTTTTGAGTGTTTCTTGCATATTTTTCAAGCAATTTTGTGAGTTCAATTGATCTAAGCTTTGGATTAATTTACACATGGTATCAGAGACTTGGTATCTCGATTTTTCTCCTCTTCCTATTCTTTTACAAGGTTGAAATCATTCACTTAGAGCGCATTCTATCTATTCAAGGGCGCAGTTGCTAAAGAATGGATAAATCTCACCATATCATCTTGACTCCATTCAACTACTTCGAATGGAAGGAATAGATGGAGATTCTGATGAGGAGTAAAGGCATCTATAGAGTGACCATGGAAACTGAATCTTATCCTAATGCAACATCAAATAATATCAAATGGAATAATAGGAGAGATGATGCGTATGGTCTCTTATGTCTCAGCATTTCCAGATACCTTCTATTCCATCTTAATGGATTGTCATCACCAGATGAAGTATGGGAGAAGATTCAAACTTTGTTTGGGAATACATACGAGATGAGGGGTCATCAACTAGAGAATGAGATGAATTCACTACTTCCAAGCAGCTTTGAATCCTTGGAAGTCTACTTCTCCAAATTCAAATCACTGGTTTTGCAGCTAAAACAATGTGGTATAGATAAGAAATATGAACACCTAGTCTTGGAAATCCTTTCAAATCTTGGCCCTGACTACTCAGTATTTTTTTCGACCTTCCATGCCACAAAGATGATAGCTTGAACCTGGAATATTCCTTCATTGGTAGATTTCATGGAATCCTTGACTCAGGATCAAGACAAATTGTTCATGATGGGAACCATCAAACCTTCCAAAGATCAAGCTTTGGTTTCTGGAGATTCCAAGATTGATTCCAAATGAAAGAAGGCTAATAAGCCTCCAGATTAAAAAAGGAGAAATTCCAAGTCTCATGATGAGTCCTCAAACTCCAAGAAGAAGAAATCCTAGAAGAAGAAAGGTAAAGGTGAAATGAGCAAGTGCGCATACTATGGTAAGGCCTTTCATTCTGAGAGCTCTTGCATGAAGAACCAAATCGATATGTTGACTCAAATCTTGGATAAGCATAACATATCCTTTCCTGAAGGCGCAAAGAAGAAGGAAGGAGGACCCAATTTCGAAGACAAGGAGAGAGTTTATACCCTGGTTGCAAGCACTGTAATATCTCCTTGTTTTATCATTGATTCTAGAGCTTCTAGGCGCATGGTTTCAAAAAGGGTGTCCTTCTCTTCTCTTGATGATTCAAATGGTCCAAATATTTTGGAGACAAATCCGAAACTGAAAGTAAGGGTAAGGGTAGCATAGATTTTGACCATGGTTCCTTGAATAATTTCTTGTATGTCCCTGGTCTTGTTGTTAATCTCTTGTCAGTCTACCAGATGAACCACACTGGGCCTCTTAAGAAGTTTGTTTTCTCTCCCAATGATGTTGAAATATCTGATATTGTGAATGGTATATTCATTGCTAAAGGTTTTGTGGATCACAGTTCGGAAGTGTAGAATTTCTCACACTTCATGACTTTCTCTAACCCCTCTACTCTCCTCACTCATTCTAATGAATCTAGCAAGCTTTTGCATGAGAGGTTTGGCCATATACATTATAAATATCTTTCATATTTGTGTGAAAAATACATGGTTTCAGGGCTCCTAAAGATCAAGTTTTCCAAAGGAGTGTGACAGGGTTGCATTCTAGGAAAACACCCAAAGCATAAGTATAAGAGAGTCACGCATAAGCGAACCTCTACACCTCTTGAACTCATCCATAGTGACATTTCTGGTCCTTTCCATCATATGTCCATGATTCAAGTAAATTATGTCTTAACCTTCATAGATGACTTTTCCAGATACTGTTGGGTTTACTTAAACTCAAGTCTGATTTTTTTTACCTCTTCAATGTTTTTAAAGCCTTGGTTGAGAACCAATATGGGAGGAAACTGAAAATCCTCAAATATGATAATGGTGGTGAATATGTCAAGTTTGATTTCATTCAATATTTTAAATATGCAGATATACATATGCAACATTCTATTCCTTACACACCTTAGCAGAATGGTCTTGTCGAGAGGAAGAATAGAGTCCTCAAGGAGATGGCTACATGTATGATGGAGTCTAATACTTTTACACCAAATATTTGGGTTGAATCTATAAAATGTGCATCCTATATCTAGAATAGGGTTCCTCACAATCAACTTGATGGAATCACTCCTTTCAAATCTTGGAGTGGACACAAGCCTGACGTGTCTCATTTCAGGCCCTTTTTGGCTCAAGGGCATGGGCTAGAATTCCATTAGACAAGAGGAGGGATTTGGAACCCCAAAGTCAAGAGTACTATTTGTTGGGTATTCTAAATATTACAAAGGGTATAATATTATCAACATGAGAACTAAAAAATCCTTCATTGAAAGGAGTGTTCAGTTTGAAGAAGAGCCAATGACAACAACAAAAATTGGAGAGTCTTCTTCACCACCACCACCTTTGACTATAAGTGAAGAGAATAATTAACTTTCTTATTATGATATGTCTGGTAATAATGATTTAATTTCATATCATAACAGTCCCACAAGGACAAATTGGGCATCAAATACCATTCAAGATGCTGGGGAACTAGCTGGAAATTCTAGTGATCCTAGGAGGACTAGATCTCAATTCGAGAGTGCCCTTTCTATCAAGGACCCTTTATTTTTTGAGAAGTGTTATCTAATTATTGAATATGACCCACAAAAATATGAATAAGCATCAAAATATCCAATATGGAAAACAACCATGAAGGAGGAATACCATTCTCTCTAGAAGAATGACACACGAGAATTAGTCAATCTCCCCCCAGGGAGAAAGCTAGTCAAGTATAAGGAAAGGTTAGTTTAAAATTTCTTCTCCCAAGTCCAAGTCATTGACTATAATGAGACCTTTGCACTAGTGTAAAATATGGACTCCATACGACTAGTTTTGGCCATTGCAACTTCCAAGCAGTGGGAGGTACATCACATGGATGTGAAGAGTGCCTTTCTACATAGAGATATGAAAGAATAAATATATATGAAACAACCAAAATATTTTGTTACTAATCCATCTCTTGTGTGCAATTTGAAGAAATCATTATATGGGCTAAAACAAGCTCCCATAGCTTGGTATGCCAAGATTGATGGCTTTTTGCTATCATTGAACTATTGTAGATGTAAGTCTAATACAAATGTTTATTTGAAGCTGATTCATGGTTCTTTAATAATTATTATATTGTATTTGAATGATATTCTAATCACAATAAGTTCCAAGAAATAAATTTCCTCTTTGAAGAGTGCAATGAACCATGCCTTCTCCAAGACTAATTTGGGATGGTTAAGCCAATTTTGGGGCTTGAAATTTCTCAATCAGATCTTGGAATCAAGGTACATCTATCCAGGTATGCTTCATACCTAATAATAAACTTAAACATAAATTATTTCAATCCAATCAAGACTCATTTCCTTTCAGGAGTTAAGCTTGAAGAAGCATAGTCAACTCCATTGCTAAACAACACCCTGTATAGGCAACTGGTTGGTTGTCTTCTTTATTTGACTCATACTCGACCTGATATTTATTATGAAATGATTTTGTATATCATAAACATGTATCATCCTCATGACATCCATTATAGGTAATCAAAGAGAATCCTAAACTTTTTACAACGAACAAGAACACATGGGATTCACTATGTTGCACAATCTACCCTAGAGTTAGTTGGTTTTACTGACTCTGATTGGGTAGGTGATAAAATTGATAGAAAATAAAATTATGGACATGTGTTTATGCTTGCAGATGGAACAAACACCTGGTTAATTAATAAGAAAATTTCAATTTCACTTACATCTACAGAGGCAGAATACAGAGGAGTTGTGAATGAAGCTACTCAATGTTTGTGGTTGCAGGGTATACTTGGAGAGTTTGGGATCACGTTTGAGACTTCTACATTAATATTTTGTGACAACCAAAGTAACATTTGAATCTCAACTGATCCAATACTGAGGCAGTCATCCAAAGACATAGATATCGATATGCAATATATCATAGGACTTGTGCATGATGGGGTCATTGCTTTGCATTATTGCGCATCATCTAAGCAAGTTGCAAAAATCTTCACCAAGGTGTTTTCTGAGAAGAATTTCAGAGATATAAAATCAATGCTGGAAATAATTGATCAGGTGGTGAAGACTAATTGAAGAAAAAATTTATTACAATTTTTTTCATGTCCATGTTTAAGGGAGGATTTTCCCCTTTCTGGTTTTGCCTCTTTCCTTGTTTTGGTATGGAGAAGCAATATGTAAAGGGTGACTAAGCCTTGTTGCTAGGCCCTGTATATCTAATATTTTTCTGATATTTTATATAATTCAGTATTAATAGGGGGTTCTGGATTAATCAAATCTCATTCCCATACTTAGGATTTAAGATTTAATCATTTTGGTTAAATTCCTAGGTCCTACACTAGCTAGTTGGCATCCACTTGCATTTTTGTGGTCAAATTGCCAAAAATCCTCCAGGGGTGCTTTAGAAATATTTTGTATAATATTATTCCAACCCATCAGAATTCTCATTTTAGTAAGTGCACATTCCTGCCTTATCCATAGTTTCCTGCTTTTTCTGCAGTTTTAAGGCAAAAGGTAAAGCTAGTTTTAAGGTAGACTGCCTTGTTTTTGTCACAAATCACCCTCCTTATTTTCCTCACATAAAATAATTATTTAGTCCAATTCATTCACTTATCAACTATAACAACTCATTCAGATAATTAGTGAGCCTCTTGACATATTAGAAAAGTGTTTTATGCACCTATGGGGGATTTTGACTAGTTTAGTAAGCTTGCTTTTGTACTAATTCGAAAGGCATCTTTATGATTTAAAATCCTTGGAGTATCTACATGTTTGAAAAATATATTTCTATATAATGATGGATGGTGTAAAATAATATAGAAACATTTTGTGTTATTCAACATATTTAGTATCCTTTTGAGTGTTTCTTGCCTATTTTTCAAGCAATTTTGTAAGTTCAATTGATCTAAGCTTGGGATTAATTTCTACACGTTAATCATGGCCTAAAAAAAAATCCATATTTGGAAAGGATAAATATATGGTTTCTTTCAAATATATAGAGGATGGTTCAACGTGCATAGTTCCAATGGAATAGGTAAAAGGACCGAACAAAGCAGGTTTACTGTCGTTGATGTACATGTCGCATTTTGGTCGTTGTAGATAGGTGATTGTGTATGTTACAAAACTGGTAGTGTAATTCCATGCTGGATTTCTATGGCTCAAATGGAAGGTTTTTGTGGATGTCGAGATTATAGCAGCTATTGAGGGGATCCCACTTGCAGGAATAAACCTAACACCATTTTTTTTCCAGAAAAGAGAAAGATATTGTATTGGTGAACAAGTTAAAAGATAAGTATGAGTTTACTAGAGGCACCAGATGCTTTTTGATTGCCTCTATCAATGACCACACTGTTCAGTTCACCGCCAAGGTTCTAGATAGAAAATTGGTGCAAAAATGCGACCAAACCAGTGCACTACATGGACAATTGCTGCGACAAAGTTATGTGCAACAAGTCTTCAACTCAATTGGTCACAATATATTCTCAATGAACTGTTATCAGATGTGGAGGAAGATAAAGAGAAAGGTAGCTCATTTCATTACTCATGGCTACTTATTTTGATTTCGTTTGTTGCATGGGAAGAACCAACAAACTGCCAGGGGGTAGATGTGCCCGTTTTGTGTTGAGGAAACTGATACCAGAATCTCTAGTTAGAGAAATATTTGAAGAAAATACAACAATGTAGAATTCATTCTACATGTAGAGGCCCTACGATATCATGTAAGAAAGCATGCTAGACTTACCGAGGAAGCTGTTCAGTGGTTTCGAAACATTGTCAAGTTTACGATCGGGCCCCATCATATCCTGCTACAGACATGACAAGGCCCATAGCACCAATGGATTACGACCCATTATCAACTGTCATCTGAAGAAGTTGAGGAAATCATCCAAGATTGGTCAGAATAATGGTGAGTCCTTGTCGTAGACGATCAGTTATCTCTAGATGAAGAAGAGCGACATGATAATCCACAACCACAGAATGATGGGGGACAGGGAGAAAACCTATTAGAGAAAATACAAAATAATACCCACAATGAATCAATCATGAATCCAAAAGAACCGAGAGAGAGAAATAAGAGGAAGTAGACAGAGCAGTTTGAGACCAGGCATATGAAAAAGAAGGCTAACAAATCAACAAGAACTTCCATCCTTACTAATGAGGATTATACCCTTCTAATGGAAACAATGGAAGAAATATCCACCCAAATCCTTAAGAATATGGATGAGCACCAAATAGAGCTAACAAGTAGTATTACAAACTTACTATAGATGCTTTGCAACATAGTGAAATAAGTACGGGTAGCGGTCAACTACATACCACAATTTCCAGTCTCGCAGGACTTAGTTGGCTCATTAGAAGAGCGATAGAACAATGTGTTGATACCCATCCCACCAATAAATAATTAACTTATGGGAGAAGCACTTGAATTGGGGACCACAGAGCTAAATTCCATGAACAAAAGTGTGGGCCATGTGCCTATAGATTTCTCTGCACTGCCGCTATACAAATTTTATGCCATTCAGGATGTCGTAGCCACAGAAATGAAGGTCAAGGAAGGAGCATTGGTTAAGAAAGTTATAGAATCAAACAATATTGATAATATGATGAAGAAAAAAGTTAAAGAAATGGAGAAAAAATCATAAACCTGGGAGGAGGACAACCACTAGCTTGAGACGATTGTCACACTAGCTTGCAACAATTTTGTAGACGAAGGCATAACACATGAGATGGTTTCAAAATACAAGGTATTTTGAATTGGAGAAATAGTAGAGGATCTCTGTAAAAATGTTGTATATTTGGAAGAACAAGTGACACCCAGTACACCTCCAGAGGTACTGGAAGAAAGAAGGAAAGCAACAACAGAGGATGCAAACAATATCGAAGAAGTGAAGGCACTTTGTGCCAAGGCAGTCGAGCAATTTTATCAGACACGGGAACATTTGATCGATGATGAAGAGTTTGGGAAATTCATCGAGTAGTTGTACACTGTGGAGATAAAGGTGAACCAGATGAAGAATGAAATGAAGAAGCTACCCTTAGCAGAGAAAATGGCTAAAGTTGCGAAGATGAAGAAAGTATAATAACACGACGCAACACTGCAAACACAACAATGGAAGCGGACTAACTAGGTCATAGAATTACACGTAGAGGAAGAAAGGGTTACATGTATTATTCACCCTGTACACCATAAAGTGTGACAAGCGATAGAGTTCAAAGGACTTATAGCTTTGTAATACATCAGTTTCGACCTTGTGGAGAATTTGAGGAAGAAGGTGTTGAAATATTGTAACTTCAAAGGATATTCTAAATGTATTTTACTAATGTAACCCAAGGGAGATGTTATTATTCCTTTACTATTGTATTTGGTCATCATAGAGTCATGAGGTAAATCCTCCACTTGTGTTGAGTCTTTAGTACCCTAATAAATAATATAATATATTGTTTTGAGTATTCCTAGGTGAAGTCAACCCAGATAGTTTAGTGGGGCTGACTTGTCTAGTGCAAAAGTCAGCTAACACATTCTATATAAATAGAGGAGATGTGGTTCTTATTTGAACACAGACTCACCACGGTGTATTCACTTAGTGAAACCATGTCATAGCACCTTCGTTCATGGGATATTAAAGAATACCCCTAATTTCACTAGATATTGATCTAATTACTCACGCAAATAATTTTGTTGAGGCGCCCTCCCAATACATGTTTCTAATAAAAAAACCCCTAATTTTACAATATATTCCTTATTTTTACTACAAAACCCTATTTGCACCCCCACAATACCTATAAAACCCCATTCCTTATTCTCATCCCCTCAACACCTACAATATATTAACCTTATTTTTCACATTTAAAAACCCCTCTTTATGAATGAATGTGATAAGATATTGTTGAACAAGGTGAATCCCCCGTGAGACTCACTCACTTGTGTAGCGAATAGGAGAGAGAGAGAGATAGAACAGAAGGAGGAGAACACCTATTTTTGGGGTTATCTTTTATACATCTTATACGGAGGAAGTTTTTGCTGGGTTTTCTTCCCCTTGAGGGTTTCCCAGGATAAATGTTGTGTCTATATTGTGATTTTGTTTCTATTAATAATTCTTGATATATTTTTGCTGTGATTTTAAATTGAATACTATTGAATCTATTCTAGCATATGAAATCTTAACATGGTATCAAAGCTCACTTGATTAGAGCATCTTTCGCAAGCCTGAAATTCTCTCTTGTCCCTCTCTAGAAGAAATTAGGGTTTCTACAAAATTTGGAGTTTTGAATATCTGCTTGTATATAAATTTGTGCCCTCCCAGAGCACATCTATTGAGACCTAGATTGAATTTTTTGGGTGGCTAGATCTCAGGGAAATCCAAACCCTAGTCTGGCAGTGAACTAGAAAACTACAGTGAAACAGAACTAGAAAATCTATAGTGCTGCAACCTTGCCAGTAGGATTTGAAGACTGAAGATTAGGATCTCCATAAAGTAGTTGGACCAACCAACTTGCCTCCTCCAAGCACATCTACTAGTAAGGTCAATCTCCTGTTTTGATAAATTTCATTTTTGAGTGACTTACTAGACAAGATGGCCCCAAGCACTAAGCTTGAGGACAAATTGGAAGGCCTAGAAAACTTCTTGGCTTGGAAGTAGGATTGGCCTCATTCTGAAAGAGAATGTTCTTTAGAAGTACATCAAAGATGAGATTGTAGAACCTGAAGAAGATGAAGCTAAGGAGAAGCATGAACAAGACCTAATCAAGGAAATGGGGATCATTGTTGATTCCATTAAGGATCACTTGATCCCTTAGGTGTCATCGAAGAAGACACCTAAGAAAATGTATGATGCACTTTCCAGAATGTATGAAGGAAATAAAATCAATAGAAATATGAATTTGAGAGCTCAATTGAAGGGCACCAAGATGAGAAAAGGAGAATCTATTCAGTATTACTTAAAAAGGGTCTCCTAGATCAAAGAGAAGCTAAGTTCTATTGGAGATACCTTTGATGAGGATGAATTGGTTATGACTACTCTCAATGGCCTCACTAGACCTTGGGACCCATTTATCCAAACTCTATGTGCCAGAAAATAAAGTATGAAGTTTGACATAGTGTGGGAAGATTGCGTATAAGAAGAATCTATAGTAGCCAATAGAGAAGCTCTCCTCAGAGAAGATGATCAGGCTCTAGCTACCCACACTAAAGTAAGAAATCAATCAAACTTCAAGGGGAGTAATCATAAGCCTTAAAAGAAGAAATTCCAAAAGAATAAGAAGAAGGATTACTCAAAGTATCAATGCTACAACTGTCATAAGATAGGACATCTTGCTAAAGAATTTCCATCATCAAAGAACATCAACAACAAAAGGCATCAGGATCATCTAGCTGAAGATGAGGATGAAGAAAGACCTTGAAAGAGAATTAGAGGTGAATATGTAGATGAATATGTGATATTCTCTGCACTCTCTGGGTCTATAACACCGGAGAACATACATGGTTTATTGATAGTAGTTCCTCTAAGCACATGACAGGAAAGAAGAAAACTCTGTCAAATCTTGAAGATATGAACTCTCCCCAGAAGGTATCATTGGGAGATGACTATCAATATCCCATCAAAGGTATTGGTGAATCAAGCTACAAGCTTGAATTTGGGACCTCCATGAAGATGAAGGAAGTACTATATTTACCAGATTTAAAAAAGAACCTACTCTCCATCTCAGCTCTAGATAAGAAATGATATAGAATTGCTTTTATAGATGGACAAGTACTTATGTGGTCCAAAGGAAATACACTTGAAGATGTTGTAGTCATTGGAGAAGAAGAAGGAGCACTGTACAATCTCAAAGGACATCCAAAGATATCCCGTGTCCATGAGACTACCATCTCAAGTGAACTATGTCCTAGGATACTTGCTCACATCAAATACAAATCATTGCCCTATGTGAGAAAGGTGGTAACAGTGTTACCAGATCTGAATATCAAGCATGAGGGAACCTGCAAGGGATGTGCACAGGGAAAGAACATCAAGAATCCCTTTCTGAAAAAGTGACACATAGACTAAAGGTACGTTGGAACTAATCCATTCTGAGGTATGTGGTCCTATGCCCTCCATATACTTGAGTGGATATGAGTACTATGTCACATTTATTGGTGATTATTCAAGAAAGACTTGGATATACTTCTTGAAGAATAAGAGTGAAGTGTTCAGGAAATTCAAGGAATTCAAAGCCTTGATAGAGAACCAGTCAAAAAAGAGAATCAAGACAGTGAAATCAGATAATGGTGAAGAATACACTTCAAAGGAATTTGAAGCATTATGTAAGGAGGCGGGAATCAAGAGGGAAATAACCACTCCCTATAATCCCCAACAAAATGGTGTTGCGGAAATAAAGAATAGAACTATCATGGAAGCAGTAAGAACATGATTCATGACCAAGACCTCCCTATGCACCTATGGGATGAAGCTACAAGAACAACCGTATATGTGAAAAATAGATTATCTCACAGTGCTCTTGGATTCAAGACTCCTGAAGAGATGTATACCGAAAAGAAACCTGAAGTAAGCCATCTTAATATATTTGGTTGTCTAGTATATGTACATATTTCAGAAGAGAAGAGAACCAAATTGGATCCTTCTTGTAAGAAGGGAATATTTGTAGGATACTGTGAAGTATCCAAAGCCTTCAGGATATACATTTCAAGATTCCATCATATCGAGATTATTAGGGATGTAACATTTGATGAAGAGGCAGCTCTTAAGAAGTCTATAAGGTGTCAGCTTGAAGAAGCACATGAAGAGTATGTACCTCCCAGAAGGACAGAAGCTGAACCGACTCCTGAAATAGTAGCATCAGAAGATCATGGCATTCTAGAGCCTCAAGAGCCCCCTACTATGGATATCTCTCGAAAGAGAAAACCTGCTTGGGTAAGAGAAATCATATAAGAAGAAAAAATATATGGAGCACCAGAAGGCTCCACAAGAACCAACAAAAGATAAAAGACATATTCCAGTTATGTAGCTTTGATGTATGACCTTGTATATCAAGAACCCACCAACTATGAGGAAGTTGCATAGAAGAAATAATGGGTTAAAGGAATGACGGAAGAATACCAGTCGATCATGAAGAATGATGTTTGGGATATTGTTCCCAAACCAAAAAACAAGAGTGTGGTATCTTTGAAATGGATATACAAGATAAAGCATGTTCCAGATGGAAGTATTGAGAAGTATAAAGCAATATTTGTGGCTAGAGGATTATCTCAGAAAGAGGGGATCGATTATGAAGAAAAAATTGCTCCAGTAGCAAGGTACACTTCCATCATAACTATCATGGCACTTTCTTCCATGATGAAATGGGACTTACACCAAATGGATGTAAATACAACCTTCCTTAATGGTGTGATTGAGGAATAGGTTTACATCAAACAACCACAAGGATTTGAAGTTGAAGATAGAGCGACTCATGTATGCAAGTTGAAAAAGGATATGTATGGACTAAAGCAAGCTCGTAGAGCTTGGTATGGAAGAATAGATAGCTTCTTGACAAGCACGGGCTTTACCAAGATTAAAGATTATCCTAATATTTATATGAAGATTATGGATGATGAACCAGTCATACTATTGTTGTATGTGGACGATCTATTTCTGACTGGAAATGAGAAACAGATCAAGGATTGCAAGAAGAAGCTAGCTAAAGAATTCGAGATGAAAGATCTTGGATTAATGCATTATTTCCTAGGGCTGGAAGTGTGGCAGAACCCAAAAGGAATCTTTCTAAATCAAGGAAAGTATGCAGTAGAAATATTGAAAATATTTGATATGTTGGATTGTAAATCCATGGCCACACCCATGGATACCAACTTGAAGTTGTTGTCTCATGAGACATCCAAGCTAGTGGACATGACTCACTATAGGCAAATTATTAGATCATTAATGTGTCTGATGAACACAAGGCCAGATATATGCTTTTCTATGAAAACCTTGAGTTAGTATCTAGTTAAACCTAGATAGGTTCACTTGATAGCTGCAAAGCATGTGATGTGGTACTTAAAAGGTACGATTGATCTAAGATTGTACTATGGGAGAGATCATGACTATAATTTGTATGGGTATAGGGATTCATATTGGGAAGGAAGTGTCGCAGTCAGAAAGAGCACCTCAAGTGGATGTTATTGTCTAGGATCCACCATGATCTCATGGTTTAGTAAGAAATAGTCCATTGTTTCTCTTAGTACGGCTGAAGCAAAGTACATTACAGCTTTCTCTGCTTGTTGTGAAGCGATATGGCTTTGGAAGCTGATGTCAGGAATATTTGACATGGAGTTGGACACCACAATAATATCCTGTGACAACCAGAGTTGTATAAAGATGACATAGAATCTAGTGTTCCATGACAAATCGAAGCATATAGAAATCTGATATTTTTATATAAGGGATCTAGTACAAAAGGGAGCCATCAAACTCCAGTATGTGAGTATCGATGACCAAGTTGTTGATGTACTGACAAAGCCTCTATCTCAAGTGAAGTTCGAATACTTCTGTGAAAAGCTTGGTCTAGTTCAAAAGGACTTTCCTCACAAGGAGGAAAATTGATGGGACTACAAGTGATGAAGGAATGGACCTTCTTCGAAAAGGAAGATCAGGTCGAAGACATGAACCCTCCCTTGACAAAGGGGGAGTAGGTTGATAATATGAAAATTCCTAGGAAAGGGGGAGTAATGATGAGACTGTCATCAATGATGGATGATAGTGATGATGGTATGAAATTTATTTGTGGATGATAGTATCCTCTCTTGAGGATGGCAGGTATAACACTCTGTGCATGAGAGCAGTCCTTACTAGCTAAAGGATGACTTTGCAAGATGTTATTCTCACATAGAGAATACTCACATTTAGTTGTGAATGTCATATATTAAACACTCGCTCAGGAGTGGTCCTAACCTCAGTGTTATGGATGTTCTATGATGAGTCCTCACAGACGATGGGATTGACATGTTGTATGTAGTCGAGATCTGCCTTGCAGACTATACTCTTGTATGAAGAGTATTCCTACAGTAATATGTAGATGCCATAGAATAACACTCGCTTGGGAGTGGTCCTAACCTGTGTGCTATGGATTCTCTATGGTGATTCCTCACAGACGCCGTAGTATAACACTCACTTGGGAGTGGTCCTAACCTGCATGGTATGGATGTTCTACGATGTGCTGACATTGTGTATGTGGTCGAGATATGCTCTGCAGACAATAATCTTGCTTGGAAGAGTATTCCCACACTCAAGTGTAGATACCATAGTATAACAATCCCTTGGGAGTGGTCCTAACCTATGTGGTATGGATGGTCTATGATGAGTCCTCACGGATGATAGGGATGACACTGGGTGCAGTTGAAATCTACATTTAGTTGTAGATGATTCAGCTAATCGATTTCAGGGATCATGCTGATGGATGATTACATTGTCCTTGGACTTATGTTCTAAAGTGATCGAGATTGATCATCTCGCAAATAGATCATGTGTACTGGAGGTAGCATGGTGACAAAGGATCAAGTAGATTGAAGTATAACATAAAAGGGTCAAGTAGATCGAAGTGCGGCTGCAAAGGATCAAGAAGGATCAAAGTGCTACTAGAAGGGATATAGAAGATCGAAATGCTGTTGCAGAAGATCAAAGTGATGCTGCAAAGGATTGAGAAGATTGAAGTACTTCTACAAAGGATCAAGAAGATCGAAGTGTTGCTGCAAAGGATCAAGAAGATATAAGTGATGTTGCAAAGGACCAAGAATATCGAAATGTTGCTGCAAAGGATTGAGAAGATTGAAGTGCTGCTGCAAAGGATCGAGAATATTGGAGTGTTGATGCAAAGGATCAAGAAGATCAAAGTGTTACTGCAAAGGATCAAAGTACCACAAAGGACCTAGAATATCAAAGAGTTGCTACGAAGGATCGAAAGATCTAAGCGTTGTTGCAAAGATAAAGAGTAACTATTCCAGTTATTGATTGTGAAAAACTTCTTGTGACGTATAGATGTATTACCTTGACGTGCTATTGTAATTATCTCTTTGTTATCCTATAGTCTATGATGATGTTGTCAGTAGAATAACCTTCTCGTTAAGGAGGAGTGTTGAAATATTCTAACTTCAAAGTTTATTCTAAATGTATTTTACTAATGTAACCCAAGGGATATGTTATTATTCCTTCGACAGGGTGTTACTATTGTATTTGTTCATCATAGGGTCATGAGGTAAAGCCTCCACTTGTGTCGGGTCTTTAGTACCCTAATAAATAATATAATATACTATTTTAGGTATTCCTAGGTGAATTCGACCCAAACAGTTTAGTGGGGCCGACTTTTCTAGTGCAAAAGTTAGTTGACACATTGTGTATAAATAGAGGAGTTGTGGTTCTTATTTGAACATAGATTCACTCACTTGTGTAGCGCATATGAGAGAGAGAGATAGAACAGAAGGAGGAGAACACTTGTTATTGGGCTTGTCTTTTATACATCTTATACAGAGGAATTTTTTGTTGGGTTTTCTTCTCCTTGACGGTTTCCCAGGATAAATGTTGTGTCTATCTTGTGATTGTGTTTCTATCAACTATTCTTGATATGTTGCTATTGTGATTTTGAATTGAATACTATTGAATCTAGTATAGCATATGAAATCTTAACAGAAGGAAGTAGAAGTATGGGAGGAGACCACACAGATAATGAAAATATTTTAGTATTTTCAAAGTAAGGTCGTCACAACAGAGGTTTCATACTAGTGTGGCTTAGGATGAGCCATAGGTGAGTGTTGGGGGCATGTTGGACCTAGGAAAAGATAGGCATAATTTTGTTGAATTTTGAATTCTACTTAGGAATATGAAGGTTGTGTTCAAACGATAGAAGAGTCCGCGACGAAAGAGAAGTTGGGAAGAGAGTAGTTGTGATGGAAGAGAACATCTGTGATGGAAGAGAACAGCTACGATAGAAGGAACCATGACAAACAAATAAGTGCAGTGGTTGAAAAGGACAACTTTATTGATTGTGGGTAAGAAGTCAATTAGAATAACATATGCTTTGGTAATAAAGAATCTTTGTATTTTTGAGTTGATAGTGCCTACTGTCAATGTAACTGAATTTACAAGAATAGGAATGTCATCTCATCGGATAACATAATAGAGTTGGTTGATTACGACATGTAAGGGATTATAAAAGAGAGAACCCAAGCTGTGTGCAGTTCGGTCTCTGTCGGTTGTTGTCTTAGAAGAGTTTTAGAGTTGAAGATTTGTAGAGTTGAAGAGTTGTAGAGAAGGAAGTTGATCCAGGCTGTGTACGGATCGACAAGAGGGTGAATGAGGGGGAAAATTTAGAGACTGAAGACTAGAGAGCATGAGAGGATATCAGTATGTATAGATTATAGAGAAGCTCTAGAATAGAGTCTACAAGTTGAGTGCATAGACGAAAGGTGCTATATATTTCTCATGCTAGATGAAGAGAAACTTTATGGTTTTTCCCAAATGGGTTTCCATGTTAAATGTTGTCTCTATGTGTATTTGATTAATATGTTTATGTTGAATGACTGTATGATGTGAATAAGTAGATGTTAATAGAGTAAATAAGAATTTGTTTATGAATAAGTATTTGTATGCATGCGTCACACTATTGGTAAATAAAATATGTGTTGAGACTTTATATTACAGTTGTAATCTATATCGATGGATAAGTAGATTAATATATTGAATGAATACACAAAGAATAGGAAATACCCCCCATGACTTCGGTCGAGCGAGTTGGTAAGGTTCTATGAGAGAAGAAATCCCCACCCAACTGCAAAAACATGGTTCTAGCAGTTATCCATTGAGATGTCTCGGGTGAGACTGCATCTATGTCGGAGGTGCTACTGACTGAGCCCTGCTCTGTCAGGCCAGTATCTTGGGCTTTGTTGAAGGATAAACAAGGGCCTAAACCTAGGTTAAAGAGAGAAAATCCAACAATGATGCTTGATTATGAATTTGACGTACTCATGATGCTAGTACAATAATTTTGTTGATGATTCCCAATGTAGGGTAAAGAACAAGGTTTTGTGTTGAAGATCTATTTAATATTTGAAGCTTGATACCATATATTTTAGCTGATAGAATGGGAGTGTATAGTATATTTAATATAGAGGTTTGAGAAAAATGTGCTCAAAGTAGTTGTAGTGGGTCTCATCACATGGATACACACACATATTGTTTAGTGTTCATGAATTCCTTTGGGGAAGTCCTTGGCTATGCAATTGAGGATTTGAAGTTTTGTTTATGTCCATGTTGTAAGCAAGGGTACAAAGCTAATGAAGAATTGGATTCAAAGTTGATAAGACTTAGATAGAGAGTGTTAAATCAAGATGCCATTCTTCTTTTTTCCTCATGAAATTGCATAGTAGAATTAGTAGCTTTGTTTTGAAGTGATAATATGCATGGAAACACCAAAGATTGTAAAATCATGAACATAGGGTAACAAGAATCATACATGAAGAATATAGGCTTGTTATGAAAGAGCTCTCTCTCGCTCCCTCTTTGTTTTTGCGTATGATCCTTGGTGTGTCTTTGGAGCCTGGTATTTTATTGGTAAGATATTAATATTCATATCATTATCTTGATATCTTTGATTGTTTGTGGAAGGGTAATCATTCCTTTTCTTGTCTGTAGTCCCTAGAAAACCATTTTCATGGTTCCTTTTTAAATTTAAATTTCATCTCTTGAAGAAGTTTTTCTCTTTAGGTTGAGATTGCATACTTTCATTTTATAAGGCCTTTCAACCTATGGAATGAAACCTTTATTAATTGTATACCTTTATGGACTTGAACTTGCTTCTAGAATACTCTTGAACAAAACTTGACAATCCCTTAGAGATGTTTGGAAGAATAGGAACATCACACCTCTTGATTGCCCTTTTGATACCTTGGTGTTTTGTGTTGTATTCCTTTAGAAAAATACTCCTCAATCTTGTATTGAATTTATTTGCCTTGTTGGAGTTGAAATTGATCCTGCATGGAATTTATAAGGAGGTATGTTTTTTCTTGTTTTTTTCTTACAGAACATATGCCATTGCCAATGATTATCAATTCTTTGTCTCATTTTTCCTTAGGGAGGTTTTCACCATGATAAATATTTTTATTCAATAAACCTAAGGTTTCCTTCAAGGAGTTTCTCAAACCAAGGTTTGTCCTAAATGTCTCAAATAGTTTTTCATCATGGGAATTTTTATTATTTTTCCTCCTTTTCTTTGAGATGGTCTTCAGTTATGTTTTTTGCATTGAATGCAAGGGTTTCCTTTATTCACTTCTCACTCTCTAAGGATACCAAAATGTTCTCTTGTTGGATTGTCGTTGGTTCTATAGATCCAAATATTTCTCTTTTGTTTTACTTATTAAGCATTTCACGCTTCACATTTTTTATTGAGCATATGTATCACTCCTTCGTTGAGTTGACCTTGTTGACCACTTGCTGATATGCAAAAAACTATCACTTCTTCTGCAATTGATGGTGAGATTATGGAAAAGAGAGACGTGAGGATTTATTTTTCCAATAAACATAAAAAATGATTGCAGAAAACACATATAAAATATATCTTAAAATGAGTCATGAATTAGTTTCATTTTAACATGTTGAGAAGTGGTAGCTAGCCTATACTACTCAACAATGTTTCAATGATAATTTTTTTCATTTGATATCAAAATGAAGTGATTCAAAATATATATTGAAATGATTAAAAATAAATGTTGAAGTAGACTTCTAGGTCATTCTCCATTATAAACATGTTTTAAAAGTGCATGGATTTGAAAAATATGCTAAGAAGCAACTTACATGCATAGCTATTTACAATTTTTAGATTGGACCAACAATTAAATTTTTTAGCATAAATATTTCATTTGATGTCGAATTGATGTGATTCAAATGGGATATTAAACTAGATTCATTGAAATATTCCCACTAGGAACAAATTTTAAATACACTTTGAATTGATATATAAACTATTCTAAGAAATAGTGAGCATGCAAAATTGTAGTAGTGTGGATTTTGTAACAAGTAGTTACTACTTTGGACATAAATTTTTTGTACAATATTGAAAAGGAGAAATCCAATTTGGATTGGAAACTATAATTATATTTATATATTCTATATAAACAAGTTTTGAAAATTCTCTTGTTTGGTCCCTCAAAACACGACCTGTTTGACTATGTTTTAGTAGTGTTGGCCTATTTTTCACAGAACTTCAAAGTGTGCTATGAGGTAATCTAGAGAGATTAATTAATTCTTTTGATCACTATGGTACACCATATTATGCTAATTTTGATTGGGGTTGTTTCATAATGACATATGATTATCATGTAGGAGGTGTCAAGTGGGTTTGGTGTCGAACATTAGTTCGTTGATTTACTCAAAACACATTAAAAATATACTAAGGATATTCAAGGACATACTTGGATGTAATGGATGAGATTTCCCTGACTTCATTTGAATGCGAAATCTATTTTATTTCTCCTCTACTTTTCCCTAATGAGGATTTTTCATTTATCTTGGAATTATCATTATGCATCTTGCATCTTTTTTTTCTTCGAAAAATGGTTGCAATAGATATATAGATTGTTGATGCATGTATTTAAAAATTAGCAAAAGAAAATTCTGCAAATTCATGTGAAATTTTGTGTGTCACTTTCAACTATAAATATTCCTGTAGTCTATAACCCAAATCTAAGAATTTCATCCCAATGTAGTTTCAACACCTCTCCTACAATGACACAAAAAAGTGACGTGCTAATATTCAATCATCATTTTGAAATCCTAAGGACTCCTTAAAGAAACCACCACTAGATTTATGGGCCTAGGTATTTGAGTGAAGCATGAAATTCTTCATTCCAAAACTTTTATTTAAATTAACAACTATGGGGGAATAATGATTCACTAGTAGAAAATGGGTAATTAGTGACTAAAAATCGGAGATAAATGACTAAAATTTGTCACGTGTCCGCTCGCGACAAATTAGAAGTCACTTATCTTCAAGTGTTGGTCAGATATTTAGCCATCTATTTGGTCATTAATTGTCATTATTTAGTCGTTTATTTGGTCATTAATTGTTGCTACTTGGTCATTAATTATCGTTATTTGGTAGTGCATTTAGTCATTTATTTAGTCACTGATTGTTGTTAATTGGTCATTTATTTAGTCATTGATTGTTGTTAACTAGTAATTTATTTAGTCATTGATTGCTGTTAACTGGTAATTTATTTAGCCATTCATTTTTGTTAAGTGGTAATTTAATTAGTCATTGATTTGTGTAGATAGGGAACATAGGAATTGAACCACCAAACTCCTGCCTATAAGGCAGGTGCTATTCCATTTAGCTAGCACCCGTAAATAGAATCATGAATGAGAAACTTGTGAGAAATGGATTGAAAAGAAACTTACACTAATTATGTTCATCAAGATCTTTGAGCTTCTCTTTGTAGTGTGAATAATGTAGTTGTTTGTCTTAGTATGTTTGTTGCGAGAAGGAAAGGAAAACATTAGTGTAAAAAGAACTAGGTTGTAATTAAATAAAATTACTTAAGTTGAAAAAGAAAAAACAATGCGAACCAAAGAAAATATACATATTCTAATGCAATGGAAATCATTCAATTTGAATCTCCAACTACTGCTAGTCACCTAGACATTCGATCTACTATATGACATAGGAGGTCATGACGTACTTTTTGTTTCGTGCAAATTTATGGGATTTATTATTAAAAATCGACATCTAGAATTGACAGTGCACATCTATTTACCTTTTACTTATCACTAAAAAAAATTAAAACATTGAATTCTCCATAGGGTAAGTTTAAAATTTCCACTAGCTCTCCTTCCAAGGAGAATATTCCTAGATGATAATCATGTGAGTTGACAAAGTAAGAAAAAAAAACATACACATAAAAAAAATACAACTCGACATATTCAAGAGAAAAACAAATCAAGAATGGAAATAAAAATATTGAGGTTAGGGATTCAAATGATTAAAAACGCCTAGAAAACATTTAAAATTTTAAAACATAGAGTTGAAATGTCATCCTAATATCGACACTTAACTTGGAGGGCTAATACACTCTGAAACTACATGGCAAGATCATCCACATTAGCACTTCCTTATTTTTGGATGTGGAATCCTCGAGCTAACTATTCAAATAACACCTATTTTGTAGCCTTCTTGGAGGGTCATGCAAACTAGTTGCTTAAATACTTTTGATTTGAAAGTTAGTTTCTTTCTTTTTTTGTATTGAGATGAAATAACAACCTCGGATGAGAGGAGAGACATCTCTGTAGAAGTTGGTTTTAGTGGTGCACTTGACTTTTTAGGAATGTGAGATAAATGTTAGTATATACTAGATAGTATGCTCTTTTGTATGATATAATAGTATATGAGTTTACCTTACGATGCAAGTTTGGGGTCTAGTTAGATGCCCTTTTTTAATCTATATTCTCCATGTTTGTGTTTTGTTAAAATTTATGTTGGTTGATTTTGTGTCTCATTGTTACAATCATGAATGAGTAAAAGTAGATGAATTTGCTAGTACGAGAAAATTCCTCATGCTCTTCATAATAATAATAATAATAATAATAATAATAATAACAATATATTGTTAAGATCACAACCAACCCAGTCTCCAATTTGGTGTATAAGACTCCCCTTGTTTGTGGGTCAAGGGACCCCCTATGTGTAGCAATGTAATTGCTAAATTCTACAGAGGTATACATACCCCACTCTCCCTATAGATTTAAACCTATAACCTCCTCAGAGAAAATACATGTTATAGCCACTAGTCCGATTCAAGTTGTTATTAAAAATTAACATACTTATTCCCTATAAAAATTTCCCTCTTTTCATTGATTAGGGAAATCTCACAGAAAATACCTCTACCAAAAACCAAAAATCTCACTCATCATCATTAATTTTTATGTCCCTGGTAGACCAGAGACATGAAGCAAAATATATTGCATTAATATTTTCCGTATAAGCATGCAAATTTTTTTTGAAACCTTAACTTTTATTAAATCAAATTTAAAAATATATTTTTATTAAAAACTTTTATTAAATCAAATTTAAAAATATATATTTATTGAAAGTGTGATTGGGTTGTGCTGAATGACATCCGCCTATACTTTTTTTTGGACATCCGCCTAGAATTTTTTGGAGCCAAGAGTTATGGTGGATGCATGCCATCGTTCATTTATTGCTTATTAAGTAAAACCATGAAACATATTATAAAAAATAGTTAGATCCACATAGATTTGGTGGGTAACATGAAACTTATTATCTAAAGGTAATTTACCTAGAATAATTTATTGGTGTTTTATTTAAAGGTAAATTATCTAGAATAATTTATTGGTGTTTTATTTTTTAAGTGGTAATATCTATTATATATCAATTGCTAAAGTGAGAGGCAATAAAGAGAGTGATCATTGGATTACTATTAGAAATATAAATGGTTTTATCACTATTGAAAATGGCTTAAAATAATTTATTGGTGGTAGTTAAAAGGGAAAAATGCCTCTCCATAAACTCAAAAAAAACTAACTCTCAATCATTTAAAAAAAGGTTTTAACCTTACTTACAAAACCAAATATTATTACTCTTTATGATTTATGGAAGAGTTTATATATTATCCGGGGGAACAAAACAATTTTAATCTTACTCAAAAACCAAATATAATTGTTCTCTGTGATCTATGAAAAGGTCTATATTTATTCCAATGTAATAATGCCAATGAGAATAAGATATTATATAGCACACGCCACTCAGAATATTAGATTGCACATCTTTTTAATTTCAATTTAGTGAGTATGAGTGAAAATTATTCTTCATTGGATGCCTTGCGGTGCATTCCCTTTGGGTACCTTTTAGAAAATACAATGCCATAAATCAAAAGGTGTTTTTATGGGATTTGGCACTAGTTTGGCCCTTGTTCAAAGTTGGTTAAACCAAGGTTGAAAACATGCATTTTTGTCGACTTTCTCGTAATTGAGTTTTGAAAGCGGAGTTAGGTACCAAGTTGAGAGATAAGCATGGACACCTATTTTTATGAGATTTGGAGCTATTTTGGAACTTGTTCAAGGTTTGTGAAACCAAGTTTTAAAATATGCACTTTTGTGACTTTCTCGGAATTGAGTTTTGAAAGCGGATTTAGGTACCCATTTGAGAGATAAGCATGGAAAATTATTTCTATGAGATTTGGAGCTATTTTGGCTCACGTTCAAGGATGGTCAAACCAATGTTGAAAATATGCACTTTTGTCGACATTCTCGGAATTGCAATTTTAAAGTAGATTTAGATACCACATGGACAACTACTTTTATGAGATTTGGAGCTATTTTATCCCTTTTTCAAGGTTGGTCAAACCAACGTCGAAAAGAGGCACTTTTGTCGACTTTCTCGAAATTGAGTTTTGAATGTGGATTTAGGTACCCATGTAAGAGATAAACATGGGCACCTATTTGTATGATATTTGGAGCTATTTTGGCCCTTGTTCAAGGTTTTTCAAACCAAGATTGAAAATATGCACTTTTTTCGACATTCTCGGAATTGAGTTTTGAAAGTGGATTTAGGTACCCATTTGAGAGATGAGCATGGACACCTCTTTTTATCGGATTTTGAGCTATTTGGCCCTCATTCAAGCTTGGTCAAACCAAGGTTGAAAATATGCACTTTTGTCGACTTTCTCGAAATTGAAATTTTAAGGTAGATTTCGATACCCATTTGAGAGATAAGTAGAGACACCTATTTTTATGAGATTGGAGCTATTTTGGCCCCCATTCAAGGTTGGTCAAACAAAGGTTGAAAATATGCACTTTTGTCGAATTTCTCGGAATTGAGTTTTGAAAGTGGATTTAGGTACCCATTTGAGAGATAAGCATGGCCACCTATTTTTATGAGATTTGGATCTATTTTGGTCCTCGTTCAAGGTTGTTACAGCTAATTTTACCACACATGGTGAATCACACTTTTATGGCCTTCCCTGTCCCTCTGCAAACTCTTTAGACCCCATGTACCATTTTTGTACCTTTGATGTTTCCAAGATCATCCCTAAAAACATGCAAAATTTTTCATACGCAACTTTTAATCCCTTTCTCGCGTATATACGCGGATTTGACCCTTAAACCCGTGTACATCAGGATGTGTGCAAAAGGCCAAATTATTTTGGAGTTTTCCTTGATGTGGCTCTGAATCACTTGTCTCCTGGCCTTCCATATGCCTTGATATCGCTTGGATTCGACCTTTCAATACCCCATTGAAGAGCTATATAAAGAACCCTTTGGATACATTGAAGGGGGAGGAATTATAGAGCAAGAAAACTATAGTCCATTGTTGCCGAAGCTTATACTTGAGTCTATATCCCTTTGTCCGTTGGAGCACTTTTGTGTTCTTCCTAAGCTTGCATTTTGCTTGTGAGCTTGCTATCAAGAGATGGAGGATTGAAGTGGTGGAGGCCCAAGTGGGGAACTCAGTTTCTACGATTCGCAGACGTGCCGAAATAGGTTGTCACTATTGTAATCTCTGTTTTTATATTAATAGAAATATCTTTTCCTATCCAATAATGTGTGTTTAAATGAGTATTTGATCCATGGATGCTTTTAAATGCTTATATGTTATTGATTATATATGCTAGAGTAGGTCTAACACAATTATATATAGCATGCTTGTCTTGTTTGCTGATTGTTGAGGAAGCAATCTATCAATACAAGCTAGAGTTGGAAACATCAACAGGGATCTACATCAACCATCCGAAATAAGGTGTTAGCACTCGGAATGTACTCAGGTTGTAGGAAGCACACCCCGAGGTAACAGCAAAACCACTTTAGGAAGATATTGATATTTCTCTTCCAGAGAGGGATCTCTCAACACAAATGTCACAAAATCAAATGATAAACAATATTTAAACATTCATTCATTTGGCTGAACCATTCACATATCCATTGGGCATGGAGTCATATACAGGTAAAAGATCATAAAGATACATACACGAGAACTACCAAAGGCAAGATAATCACATCATTACATTCATTAAGTTTGATCTGGGTGTAAAGGAAGAGATGAGGAAACAGTCCATCAATACAGAGCGTCTAAGACGAATTCCATATCAATTTTAGCAGAAAAATCATATAATATCTGAAATAATGAATAGAGCATAAACATATGAATTCTACTCATTCAACACTGCATTCCAGATACGAAAGAAGAACAAAATGGAGTGTTACACAAAGGAAATAACAAGCACATAAGGGAAATGGCACAGATTGCAATATCAATGACACATGAATCTCTGATAGGAAACTTCTCATGCATTCACTTTATTTCTCAAAACAGATATGTCTCTCCAAACCAGCAACTCACTTGATGGGATCCAACCCCCATCTCATCAAAAGATACAAATATATAGATGAAATAATAAGTCTGCCCCCAGCAGATGAACAACAGAATGACCAGCGTAAATTAGAGTTTGTAACTAATTTCCTACACCACTAGGAAGTTGTTACAACTCCATTCCTAATAGATCATAGAGTATCACATCAACTGAGTAACAAACTTGGCCACACAGCTCCACGTCCCTGCTTCATCAGCTCTCTGGTATATGCCACCTGTCCCTACTGAGAAAGATTAAGCTTTGTTTTCCCCATCCGTTCTACAGCCCTCCATTGTTCGACACTTGGGGTGTCGCTTTCCATCATCTCCTGGATGGCTACCTCGAGTTCCATGTAGGCTTCGTAGGACTTCTTAGGTAACCTGTTTCTGATAGCCATAAATTTTTGCAGGACTTTGAAATCTTCAGTTAGCACGTCCACAATGGTTTGTCCAGACAGGCTCTTCTCTAACTCATTAAACTTTGAATGGTCCATACGAGCCCTGACAATTAGATTATTATAATGTTCCTGAGACAGCATTCGACCCTTTTCGTTCCAGAAGCAAGGCAGCCCGTCGTCGATCAGCCCTTTGAATTCCCTTTTGAAACTGTTGACTTGTACCATTAATTCTTCGGATTTATCCTGAACCATCTTCATTAACTGGTGCTTGTGAATAATTTTCTTTGCAGACAGGACTATTGAGACTCTGTCCTTTATACCCAAGTCATGCAATTTTTGATACGTTAATGAATTCAGGAAATCCAGGGTATTTTAGGCTGTAATGAGTGGCCTCTTTGCCATGTGTTCGTTTACCACTTTTAATCTTTGTTGGGCTGCATCTATTAATCCACACAAATCATCAATGTAAACAAGGTAGTGCCTGAACTTAGTGACCTCAATGCTTATGGTGTCCCAAATGATATGCTTTGCCCCCTAAAGGGGGCCCTTCCCAATACATTTCTCTTTCAATTCCTCAACCTTCTGTTGTAATTGGCTCTTGTCCTGCAAGAGCTGCGTTCTGCTTTCATTAACCCTGGCTAACTCAGCTTTCACCTTCTCACTTTCGGCTTGCAACTCCTTAATAGTCTCCTCCTTCAAACTCACCTGGGACATGGACTCCAACAGGTCATCGGCAGAACAATCAGCAAATGGCTTTCGGATAGCTAAAATGGATAAGTCGTCACCGGTAGGGGTCTGGCTTATTAGTTCGTCCATGATCTCCTTTTCTTCATTCTGCTCTTTCTTCAGCTCTGCAATTTGGGACAGTAGTTCCTCCCTCTCGGGATTCCACCCATCCCTTTCCTCTTATAGCTCTCCAGCCTTCCCTTTGAGCTCCATCATTTCCTGATAGAGTCTATCTTTCTCCTCTTGGAGGGCTAGAAATTCAGCTGACTAGACATGTTCCGAGCCTGGCATCTTCAACTTCTTCTTCAGAACTTGCAGGGCATTGTCCTTTTCTTCCAACAATCTCTTCATAGCCTGGGTGTTGTCTGAACTAGCGATGTCTGCCTGTAGTTTCTTTAGCTGAACAACATTCGCCTTATTCTCCACTTTCTCGTGTCTCACTTGGATTTCTAACTTGTCAACCAATGCCTCCAATTTGCTGATCTTCATCATAGCCTGCAACAGGTCCGAATAAAGAATGTCGCTTGTTTGCTTATGTAATTGTATCTTGTCTGGAGTACTTATCTTATCCAGACGGATCTCTATTTCGGACATTCTTTTGTCGTTTCCTACAGCCATCTTGAAAGTATTTTTCTCCGCGTCTCTAGCCGAGACTAGAGACGTTTTAGAACTCTGCAGGTTCCTTACCTTTGGAAGCAAATTTCTTGTTTCTTCCAGGGATTGCTTCCTTTTCTCCAGGTAGCTCGTTCTGAGCTCTTCTCTTGATCTGAACAGGGAACCGGACTCTAAACTATTACTATCATCTTCTGAACCTTTAAAGGAAAATTGACTAACCTGTACTGTCTTTAGGGGAACCAAAGCAACCTTTTTGGAAACTCCGGACACCCCTTTCTCCACGATCTCATTTCCACTGAGTAGCTTTGCCTTCTTATGGGATGTTTGCTCGTCTATTTCCATATTCTCTGCTTCGGCCAAACTTCTCTTGGCAGCAACGCTGACACCTTCTGTGATCTGGATCTCTAAATGAGATGCATGATTTTCCTCTATTTCAACATGGGACTCGTCAGCAAATGTGAGCAAATTAGCTATCTCAGATAATCCTGGTACGGCCTAATGTTCAAACGGCTTGTTTCTGTTTGCCTATTTTCTTAACGAAATCACCTGGTATGGATCATAATTCATATTTACATCTTTAACAAAATCCATGGGTTCCATCAACCATGGGTTCCATCAACCTTTCTATACATGTCAGGGCACCTTTGCCTTTAAAAATGAAAGGGCCGACTTTAAAAGGAAATTTAATACTTAAAGACTTCCTGAAAGCACCGAAGTTCTCTTCTTCTGATAACAACCTCTGTCTCATAAACTCCAACGCAAAAATTCTTGGAGTTAGAAAAGAAGGCAACCTGTAGGGCCGACCAGTATAACCGTACACTCTCAGAACCGTGAAATCCTTGTACAAGAACTAGTCTCCTACCCTCCCTTCGGGTGAAGACTGCATTAAATATTTCATCTCGTCGAAAACCCTGGGCAATTCTCCATCGAACATCAACCTGTATACTTTGGACATGACCGAATTGGCGAATTCAGTCAGGTGGATTTGCACTGGCAAATCAGAAGAGGATAGAGTACTCGAGAACCTTAATTCGGCAACATTGGAGCATATTAACATATGGAGCAAATGTGTTTGGAACCTGAAAAACTGGACTTTGGGAAACTCAGTCAGCTGGAGGTGGATTGCCTCTGCTAGATACTCGTCCAAATTAAGTACAGGGGCTGACTGGGACTCGGGACTTACAGAATTGACTTTTAGAAGGAAACCAAGGATAACATGACCTATATGAAAATCGTCATCTAGGCCCAACACTAGATAGACCAAAGACATCACTAACTGCACCTCATCTCTAAAGACATGCAAGGGGTAAGGTAAGGAAAGGTTTTTCAGGGACTGACCTTCTTTCAGGATACTTGACAGGAATCGAGAGCGAGCATCAATGGGACAACTTCGGAAAAACTCAGCAAGGATGGCTTCATTCACGGACTCGTGGTTTCTGGGATAGTCCTCGGGAAGATTAAGATTTTCTCTAACTACTGCAGCATCAATTCTACATAAAATCCTAGACGCAGACTGACTTATTATGACTCTCTGAGCGGGGGAGTAATTAGCCGCGCACCACTCGGCAAATTCCGGGAAGTGGAGGGTCTGTTCCATGGCGAAAAAATATAAAAAGGACTTACATACATTTAAAACATCATTTCCTCGTAAAAAACAGGACCACAATCTATCTTTACTACCAGCCACACTTCCTGTAGACAGGAAAGGGTCATAGACACCTCTGTGTCTGTCTACCAGGAACTCTTCTCTTTCGTCCGGGACCCGACCAGACACAGAAGCTTCACTCTGCTGGTCCATTTCTCAATTTATACTATCAATGGGGTGAAGAAATTACAGGAATTGAGGTCCTACCTGGCTCACTATGAGGGCGTGTGCTCGGAATGCGCCTTGGTACTTGACAACTGGAAGTGCCCAAATCGACAGGTCCTTTTCGCCGGGTCTGTTGGAGCGCATACTCCATAGGGGGTAACTCCGCAGTTAATTTGTAAGTGGAGCGATGGGTCAAAATAGTCTTAGGGGTGTCGGGGTAAGTCAAAACCCTCTCTGTTTGTAATAATCCCATGGTTTAAATTCAGGGTTTAGGGTTTTGTGGGTGCCTATGGTTTAAGACCAGGGTTTTGTAAAGCCGCGCAGTATAAATAAGCGCTTATGTAAAATGGAGAGGTTAGGATTTTTGTTGTAAGAAAGATAAGGTGAAGTAAGGTTGGATTTGGTAAGGAAAGAGCAAGTCCCAGCTGTGTGCGTGGACGACCTCTGCAGCTGTGTGCGCAGAGGGTTTTTGTAAGAAAGTAAGAAAGGTCTGCAGCTGTGTGCGCAGAAGCCTGCTGCTGTGTGCGCGGCTGTCAAAAGGAAGGAGGAATCTGCAGTTGAGTGCGCAGATAAACTGTGGTTTTGAGGAAAGAGGAATAAAACGCAGTTTGTGGATGTAGCCCCTACACTGGGGGTGAACCACGTTATATTTGGTGTTGTGGTTTTGTTGTGTTGTTCCTGTTTTGCTATTTTCATGCATTAAACTGAATATATCTGATATTATAAGATCTCTGTTATTACTAAGCTGCGCTGTGAATTCCCTGTAGTGGGTTATGCAAGTTGGTTTGTGTATTATGTTGTGAAATATATATGAATGAATGATAAGTACTCAGAAGTTGATTAGTAATTATTTAGAAAGGCTAAGGTACAGTAATACCCCTTTCTGCATGCAGAAACTTGATTCTGCGGCACCCCATTGCTGTTTCGGGTGAGACTGCAACCTGCGCACAGGTTGTTGCCGAAAGGGCCAACACAGTGGGTCTTTTGTTGGTGCGACGAGTAAAGCATTAACCCGGGTCTGCCCAAGTGCCAACAAATTGGTTCCGTTGCCGGTTGAACTCAGTAACTGCTCGCGAGGGGTTATCTGGTACCACAAGGGCTCTGTTCTACGGGCCCTTGATGAAGGCCATCGGTCATTGGTTTGCTAAGATCTGTTTGCAACGAGTTTGCTATTGATACAAGTACTTCTTTTCGTGACGCGGAATGACAGTCTTGCTACGATCTCTGTGGTAAGTTTTGAATTTATTAGGCTTAAACGTTAAAATATTATTGGTATATTGCTGTTGCATCTGATTATTAGTTTAGTCGTACTAACATATGGTTGCAAGTGCCACTCTCTCGGACGAGCAACGCGGGTTGCTGCGAAACGGGAAAAGGTATAAGCCGACTTTTAGCCACTCTCCCGTAAGCCAGCTTACCGTGCCCACCCCTGTAAATCCTGAAGAACCAGACTCCGCAAACCACCCTGAGAGTGAAACCCCGCCAGCTACCCCGCAACGCCGCCCCGCGACGCCTGACCTTCCGCCGCAATCTGCGAGTCAACCAGGTTCGAGTATTCCGGCCACAGGCCAACCTACCTGCGCAAAACCCCCCCCTTCTACCGCCAGCCCCCTTCCCCAAACCGCCTGCAATTCCATGGCCCACCTTGTTGATGATATTAAACTTCCCATTTTTAAAGGCACGGGCTCCGAAGACCCAGATCAGTTCTGGTTCCTCTGTGACGCCGTATGGACCGCGAAGAGAATTACCGATCCCGATGTGCGCGCCGCGCAGCTGATTACATCTTTTCAGGATAGGGCTCTAACTTGGTTCATGAAATTTTCTAGCAACAAGAGCCCTACGTTACATGCAATCAAGGCGGCCCTAATCAAAGAATTTAAGAAACCTAAATCGGAGTCGCAGAGCATCACCGAACTCAAAGAGATTCAACAGCGGCGCAGCGAATCAGTCTGGGAGTTTGATCAGAGATTCAAAGTTCTATTGGACCAGGTCAGTTTTACCATTAGTCCTGTGCAGCACAAGGAATGGTTTATTGCTGCATTGTTACCGCATATCAGAACGCCACTCATGCAACAGAAAGTTGCTGACCAGCCAGAGGCCCTAGAAATCGCCATGAAACTCGAGACTGCCCCTGTCGGAGATGACTCTGGGATTGCTCAAATCCAAGCGCAGTTAGCTGCGATGGCACTGGAACTCCGCGAAATGAAAAAGGGAAAGTCTGACGGCGAAACCGGGTGGTGTGCGCAATGTCGGACCGACGGACATGATAAGGAACGGTGCCCTCTAATAGCTAAGTACCTGCAGACCGGTGCACCGAACCCCTTTCCGCCACAGGTCCTTTATTGCGAGCTTTGCAGAATGACCGGCCAGCATCGACCTGAGCAATGTTATCTGCTGCAGAAGTATGCGCAGCGACCTGCGAACCCCTACTGTAAATTTTGCAAATCTATCGGTCATAAGGAAGAGGAGTGCCGCACCTATGATGCCTACAGGGTGCACACGGAAGGCTCACCCAACAACAGTTATGGCTACCAGGGCGGTGCCCCTGGCCGAGGTCCCCCTGGAGGGCGTGGCGGCATGACTGGGCAAGGCCGCAACCAAATAGTGTGTTATAATTGTAACCAAGCCGGGCATTTGGCTCGCGACTGTCGGAACCCAACTACGACGTGTTGGTATTGCCGCACCGTTGATCATGTGATCGAACAGTGCCCTCAGCTGATCGCTAAAATTCAGGCCCGACCGACTATCCCTACTCCGAACCTTCAGATGATTTCTGTCGAGCCCCGCCCTGCGGCGACTATTAATGTCGTTACTCGAAGTGGACTTACGACACATATCCTGGAACCACCAAACCACCCTGTCGAAGCTCTAGTTCGGAAGGCCCCTGAAAAAACTCCGGCATTTGATATCCTCACAGAAAAAGAAACATTCATGGCGGCCAAGAAAGATTTTGCTGGCTCCGGTCTACCTAGTGTCCCTGCGCAGCTTCAGTTACCGCCCTATGACGCATCGATGGATAAAGAAAGTGTACTATCTACCTTCCTGCACAACTGCCTTAAGCTTTTAAGGAATCCATCTGCTATGAACGAGCTGCAAAACATCCTTACTACCTGTGAATCTTTGCAAATTGGTGCCCAGGACAAACCCGTTCATCGAGTCAGCCGGACCGGCAGGGAAATGAGATTGAATGCTCAGATTGGGGCATATGATATGACTGATGTTATTCTGGACTTGGGGTCCGATGTCAATGTTCTACCCAAACAAACCTGGGAACAAATGGGGAAACCTACCCTTGCTTGGTCTCCTATACAGTTGCGGCTGGCCAACCAGCAAAAGATTGTACCCTTAGGAAGATTTCTGGACCTCCAAATAGATATTGACGGAGTTAGTACCTTCGCGGACTTCGAAGTAATTGAGATCATCGATGACAGCAACCCTTACCCGGCCTTATTAGGAATTGAATGGGCAATGGCAAATGCCGCCGTGATCAACCTCAAAAAGAGACAGATGGTCTTCGAAGGGAAAGACTTCAGGGTCATCTTGCCCCTGGATCCTTCGCAAGGAGAACGATATACTGAGCCAATCTACCATAACGATCAGGCTGATGTGAAACCTGTATCGCCTATCGCGGCGCAGGATGAAGGTAACGCGGATTCCCCAGCCGAAGGATGGGAATCCGGTAGCTCCTGTATGACGGACCCTGAAGAGGAACTCGAAACTTGGCAGCACCGATTGTCTGAGCTCCATCGGGGCAGCAATGCCTGCTTTACCAAGTCTATCAGATGGGTCGACTCACAGACCCGACATATACCTGTGTATGATGGTTCGAAAGACCCCGCATCGTTTATCGCCCACATTTCGGCTCAGATACCCGCCCTACAAATTATGCCAGCCCTAGAGTCAGCATTCAGAGCTACCGCAGTCAGATGGTGGACGAGCCATAAGAAGCAGATCCCTACCTGGGAAGTATGTCAGAAGCTCCTTCGCCTACGGTTCTCGGATCAGTTAGCCACAGCGCACAGTAAGTTTGATGGAAAAACTTGCCCCCAGGACCATCTCAGCAACTGCTATGAAGCATGGAAGTATGTTCCTCACGATGAATGGGTACATAGATTTGTTCACACGCTGGGACCACTGGCAAAGAACTGGTATGAGGAGGCTGAACTTCGCCGAGATACTGTAAGTTGGGATTGTCTTGTTCATAGCTTTGTCAATACTTTTTTTACTAATGATGTCTGTCCAGCCCTAGATACAGCTATCAGGGTCATCCATACTAAGGTATTTAATGATCAAGAAATGACTGAAACTCATCCTGATTGGGCCACACAAGAGGCCTTCGCAGTCGAATGTTA
>LPNX010237326.1:1309883-1330794 GCA_001517045.1 Pseudotsuga menziesii
TCTATGACAGCAGATTCATGAAGTTCCCTGGCAAGTTTAAAACACATTGGAAAGGACCTTATGTAGTACAGCGCGTTACGGATGGGGGTGCAGTTCAGTTAGCCAAGTTAAATGGCGAACTTTTTCCCTCTATGATAAACGAGAGCCGACTCAAAAAGTATGTCGACAGACCAGGTGTTCAGAACAGGGGAGAGATCTAATTAAATAAGTAGCATGTTCTGTCCACAGCACGCGAAGTACCAAGCTGGTCGTAGGTCGCAGGGTCAGGTTGTGTCGAAGTCTCAGGGTGTGGCGCAACTATGATAGATGGGACATACCACAATTCGGCGGTGCTAGCACGAGCGCTGCTCTCATTACTGATCATCATGAGATTTTGGGGAAAATCCGGTGCCCCGAGTAGCAGATTCACAGAACGTCGTCAGATTTAGTATCATGATTAAACCATGACACCATTCCCCGCATTAGGATTTTATAAAGGGCTATTTCGATTTGTAATTTCTGTCTGAAGCGCATCTGTGAAATTTCAGTCCGAACTATGTCGAACGACAGTAATGTTCAGACGTTGGTACGGGACGTAAGGGACAGAGGTCTGCAACACCTTCTCGCTATGCCATTTACACAGTTCTGCTCAACTAAGTATAAGGACAGGCAGGATTTTGCTCTAAATTTACACAGACGGCCAGGAGTCTGCTCTAACATTGAGCAGCCAAGGGCGTGAGGCCTCGCGGAATGATTCTGGATACTCCCCCTGCGCTGACTGTTGGTGTCGCGGAACTATGCCAAGTGGGCTCCCCATGTGGCGGGACATGCAATTCCAGGGGACCCCAAAGTCGTGGATGGTCAAGTATAGGCCATCCAAGAGCCGGACGTTGATGCAGGTGGTCGAGACGCCTTTCTTCAGTAAACCTGCTACAAAGGACAGAAGTATGCAACTGGCAGCAGCATGGAGAACTTCATTCAGCAGTATCCTATGTCGCCCCAGCGATATTAGGCCATCAGAGAAGCTGCAGAGTGTCCCGGGACGGGCCACTAGTGAGTCTTAGGGGCCTGTTGGAGCGCATACTCCATAGGGGGTAACTCCGCAGTTAATTTGTAAGTGGAGTGATGGGTCAAAATAGTCTTAGGGGTGTCGGGGTAAGTCAAAACCCTCTCTGTTTGTAATAAGCCCATGGTTTAAATTCAGGGTTTAGGGTTTTGTGGGTGCCCATGGTTTAAGACCAGGGTTTTGTAAAGCCGCGCAGTATAAATAAGCGCTTATGTAAAATGGAGAGGTTAGGCTTTTTGTTGTAAGAAAGATAAGGTGAAGTAAGGTTGGATTTGGTAAGGAAAGAGCAAGTCCCAGCTGTGTGCGTGGATGACCTCTGCAGCTGTGTGCACAGAGGGTTTTTGTAAGAAAGTAAGAAAGGTCTGCAGCTGTGTGCGCAGAAGCCTACTGCTGTGTGCGCGGCTGTCAAAAGGAAGGAGGAATCTGCAGCTGAGTGCGCAGATAAACTGTGGTTTTGAGGAAAGAGGAATAAACCGCAGTTTGTGGACGTAGCCCCTACACTGGGGGTGAACCACGTTATATTTGGTGTTGTGGTTTTGTTGTGTTGTTCCTGTTTTGCTATTTTCATGCATTAAACTGAATATATCTGATATTATAAGATCTCTGTTATTACTAAGCTGCGCTGTGAATTCCGTGTAGTGGGTTATGCAAGTTGGTTTGTGTATTATGTTGTGAAATATATATGAATGAATGATAAGTACTCAGAAGTTGATTAGTAATTATTTAGAAAGGCTAAGGTACAGTAATACCCCTCTCTGCATGCAGAAACCTGATTCTGCGGTACCCCATTGCTGTTTCGGGTGAGACTGCAACCTGCGCGCAGGTTGTTGCCGAAAGGGCCAACACAGTGGGTCTTTTGTTGGTGCGACAAGTAAAGCATTAACCCGGGTCTGCCCAAGTGCCAACAGGGTCCCGAGAAATAAAATAATCACGGAAGGTGCCAATTTTGCCTTTATAGGACCACCCGTATTTGACACGTGGGAGGCATTTAAGTCCGCAACCACTACTTGTCTCTAACCCTCGGGCATCTTTCTTTTTTGGGTTCATTTCTGACCGTCGATCTCTTCTGTGTGAATTCCTGGCCCTTGGATCACATGCCACATGTCCCTTTTCCACCGAGCCTCCTCGCTTTAACCTTCGTGTAACTTCGGGCCCTGGAGTCATCTGCAGCCGTCGATCTGTTTTGCCTTCGCGGGTGGGCCGTCGGATCGTGCTTCGTCTACCAATTCTGCTGGGCTCTTCCATCTTAATCCACCGAGCAACTTTGCTCAGCGGAATCACCCTCGTCCGTTGATGTGATCCTCCGTCGCTCCTACACCGTCAGATCAAGTGCCGCGTACCGGATTCCGCTGGGTAATCCAGAATTATTCTCTGCGCTAGTTCTTCTCCCAGAATTCTCCTCGACCGTCGATGGGATGTCAGGCGTTCAACAACCGTCCGATCTTGCGCCACGTACCATATTCCGCCGGGTGCTGGGGTTTATCGGGTGTGCAAGTCTCCAACCCAGAATCATTTTCCATCGTCGATCCACCATCCTGCGATCTCCAACCGTTGGATCAAGCAGCACATATCCATTTCCGCTGGGTGGTCTAAAGGTTATCGCGCGTGCACGTTACCTCTCCGGAAACCAACACGTCCGTCGATCAATGCTATCTTCAATCCTCGCCCGTAGGATCAGGAGGACTATATGAGATTCCGCTGATCCATCATCTCCTTATCCACCTTGTACTTCCAACCAGCGAATTCGACATGGGCCGTAGATCAGCTCTGAGCAATGTTAAATCCTTTGATGTGTGCAGGCTGTTAGAGGCCCGAAATTCCCTTATCTTGCTTGTATGTTCCGGATGGTGGAAAGGATATAAACCATCGATTTTATCCTCCGTTAGACCATGGTTCAGGACTTTTTCAGACTAGGCTACTCTTTAGATCATCAAGCCCCCCTTTTGTACTACATCCATAGCCTAAAGTATTTAATCAACAAAATCTTACCTCCCATCGGTCTTGTATCGTTTTGTAAAATACAGGTGTTAACATAAGGTACGAATGGAGATCCTTTAGTGTTAGATATTTGGTTTCTCTTGCATATTGGAAAGGATTGATTTCTGGAGTCAACCTGTCTGTTGTGGTACCCCAATCCATAGGAATTTCTCTCCGTAACAGAATTGGCGACTCCGCTGGGGAGTTCCTAGTAGTTTTCCTTTGGGGGTTTTTATCGACATTCAATGTTTTTGAATTGCTCTAATTTCTCTGTTTCTAAGTCGGGTCTGGAGGCATGTTTTCCTGGTAGTGTCTGATAGGTGTGAATTTTATCTCAGCTTATCTGTTTGCCTTCATTTTTATCCATTTTTCTTCCTCTATGCAAGTTGTTACCTCATAGTCGTGTGTACACGCGGTTTTGACTGGTATAGCCGTGTACATACATGTGTTTTCTACGAGTAGTTGCGTATGCCCTGAGTTTTTCCTTTTAGAGGAAGATCGATTTTTGCTGGGTGAATTTTGATGATTGTTGAGTCTCCTTTGATGCTTCTAGAGTCTGTATACACCTCTGTTTCTGACCAGAGACGCATTTTAGGGTAATTTTTTTTCAAGAATGTTCTTGTCATTGCATTTTTTATTTTTTGTTTTGGGATTAGTGCATTAGGTCTCTTTTACCTTAGTACTTTGCGTGAGTGCTATTTGATTGTGCTTGCAGAGTCTAGGGGTGGTAGAGTCATTTTTTTCTTTATTATCTCATTTTTATTCAAAAAATCCAAAATATTTGCTTCTTTGCATCATTATGCATTGCACTTTGCATTTTGCATGGTACTTGCACTAGGTTTTCTTAGAGAAGTATTAGTCAGGATTTCATATAGGAATGATTGCATTTGTCATTTGAAGAAAATTTTGCATTTCACGTAGTAGCATGCCCTGTTTTTCATTCGACACAATGCATTTGCATTGATTGTTAGGTGTGCATTTTACTTCATGTTGCGTCATAACACCATTGGATGCACGATCATCTACCGTTTTTTAGTAATAAAGCCAAATAAAATCAACGCTTAATTAAAATGGATTACACTATTTTCTTTGATAGGGTACACCAACAAGATTAGGTTTTAGGGTCTTGGAATACTTCATTGTGAGTAAATTCTCCAAGACAACTAAAAAACAACATGTATGTGTCTGTTCAGCTGAGAGTGTGAAATTCCTTGGTATAATTAGTGTTTCTGAGGATCCTCCTCTTACAAGGGAGTTAAGCACGAGGCAATGTGAGCGATTACTGATTGGGATGACCCCTGGTCATAACTGAGTAGCACCGAAGATATTTCCAGGAGTCTATTCGTATCTGGGGGCTCTTTTGAGAGTTTCAGGATTTGCTACCCTGCCCATATGGTCAATCCCGCCTGCGACTATCCACCTGAGCATTGATCATATTGAGGTGACTTTAGTTTCCTTACCTAGGTTATCGAGGGGGTACTTTGCAGGGGTTATTCTGCAGGTGTCTTGGCCAGGTTGGGGTCGGACAGCACATTCGTTATACGCGTTGAAGCTGAGGGCCACAATAATTGGTTATGAACCTCTACTTGTTGTATATGGGAGTCTCAATCTTCTCCTAGGCGAGACATACCTGCTTCATTCAGGAGCTCACATATCCTCCCTTGTTTGCTTGCAATTGGCTTTAGATTTTATAGGTGTATGCTCTGTGCACGCTAGCTTGCTTAGGGTTTGCATAATTAGAAGAGTCTTTTTCATTTTTTGATTCATTGTGGATTCGGGTGTGGCACTTCACCGTTCTCATCGTTTAATAGGACTTCCACATTCTACATCTCCTCCTCTTTTGGGAGGGAGAAACAGACAGTCTAGGTGGACAACTTCTCACATTGATTCACACACGATGGGAGATCATGAAGATGAAATTCTTGAGTTTCCTTCTCCTCACGAGGTTCGGGAAGAAGATCCTATTCCTACATATGATCATTGACCTGATATACCTACACACTCTGGGTATTATCCCTCATTTATAGGTCGTCGGTATTGGTTTTTGGGTGACGAGACTCATCATGAACCTGCAAGCACTAGTTATGACATGTCTGGTATTCCTGCACATGATTCGGCTTAGCATGCCGAGTCAAAGTTTGAACCTAACACTATTCCTGGGGGAATTCCTATTCATTTCCATGTGGAAATATTTGGGAACATGAGTCACATTGCACCCTCCATCTCGGCGATGGAGGTTACATCATATGTCCACCCTAGACCTGGTGCTAGTAGTCCTATGTGGATACCACAACCAAGATGAGTGACTGTAGGGAATACAACTTACATAGTTTCATATGTCCCTTCATCCTCTATTCCTAGTTCTTCGAATGCTATTCCTCCCCCTCATTCATGTGGTCCTTCGGGCTGAAATGTTGCTATGAGTCATGTTCGTACTGCTGTTACTCGCGTAGTTGTGTCTCAAAGTCAAGTACCTCCTGTTGTTTCGGGAGGTCATATTCCTACTTCTAGAGGTCATGTTCCTACTTATGGAGTTTCTCATGGGACATCTCATGGGATTTCTTATGGACCATATTATGGGTCGCCGTATGGACAGAGTTATTCACCTTATGGGTACGACTTTGTAGCCCCACATAGTCAAGGTACACCACATTATGGTGATTCCATGCCACCCTACACAGGTCAAACGAGAGGAGGGAACTATGGCCAAGGCCATGGTGCTTACGGTAATCAGTCTTATGTGAACCAAAATTATCAAGGAGCGTGGCATCAACCTTCTCAACCTAGGCTCCCTTTCCTTGCAACGTTAAATCTACATGATTTGTCGAGACTAATGAACAATCCTGTATCTCATGACCCGGCTTGGCTGACTGTCCCTAATAAGATTCCCTCGTACATCCCCAAATTCGAGGGAAAACCAAGAGAAGATCCTAGTGAACATGTTACTACATTTCACCTTTGGTGCTCTTCAAATTCCTTACACGAAGATTCGATCCGTTTAAGGCTGTTTCAACGCACCCTCTTCGGACCTGCTACGGAATGGTACATAGAGTTACCGAGGGGGGCATTTGCTTTGTTCGATGACCTAGCTATGACTTTTCTCAACCACTTCCAGCTACCAGTGCGTTACGACGTTGGTACGGAACTCTTTTGACATTTCAGCAAGACAAAGCCATGCATATCTCAGACCATATCCAATAGTGGCGTAGACGGAAGAAATTGATTAAAGACTTCATACCGCTGGAGTTTCTCCTCGAGTGGTTCCTTAAATTTTTACTGCCTTATATAGCAAAGGATGTTTCTACATCCAGAGTTCAGAACAAGGAACAAGCCATTTTTAGGGCACAAGAATTGGATTTGATTTATGCTTAATCTGGTTTGTTATATGAGATCATTCCTAATGCTCCGCATTCTAGTTTCGACCCTAAGGTCAAACATGGACCACATGCTGATGGAATTGTTGGTTGTATGAGTGTCAAACCTATGGGTTTGGTTGTGCAACAGGTCATTCAATTGTCTATTAACCAATCCGCCTCGGGACAAGCCATGACTTCATCTCAACCCACCCAAACGGCGAGTGTGCTTTCGGTGCAATCATTGGACCAGAAGGGTAACCAGCAACCTGAAAGGAATAAGAAGAAGGGTAAGAACAATCATAAGGGTGGGAATAGGAATGAAAATGCCAATCCTAATGACAAGAATGCTCAAAATGCTAGGGGGGACAAGTAGTCTAAATGTAAGGTTAAGTTTCCTTGCAAATTGTGTAAGGGTGACCACCTCACTCAATTGTGCCCTCATATTGAAGAAGCCTAGAGATTCATAGCGCAGGGCCCAGCTGTGCTGACCAAACCTTTACCTCATAATCAAAACATGAACTCGAGGACCCATGATCAGTCTGGTGGAGATCAAGATCCTCCGGAAGCTAGTGGTCATGGTTGCATCAATATGGTGCATGCTACTAAGGTTGTGACTCGTGCGAAGGACTATGGTTCATCACAACCATACCTTGGAAAGGAATCTGCTCCACCCAGGAGTCCTTTGCACATTGAAAACCCTGTGGATGAACCTAAAGTTACACCTCGCATTCCTAAGGGAGTCCTTAAGAATTTGGGGCACAATACTAATGCCCGAGCCGCCCAGAACTATTCTGATGTTGAGGATTTGGGCCACACTCCTTGTGCGATGTCTGCACTCGAAGCACTTCAGAGTTGTCCTCCACAAAGGAAGGATTTTTTTTTTTGCTCTTGGTGTTAATGATGATCATTCTTCCTCCATCATCAAATTTGATACCGTGGGACTACATCCTTGCTTGCCTTACTATGTGTCTCTCTTGATTCATGTAGAATGTCTTAACATGACCGTTAAACGCACTTTGATTGACGAAGGCATTGCTACTTCTGTGATGTCTTTGGCGTGTTGGAAGGGTTTGGGGTCCCCCGAGTTGTCTAAATCCACTACCATGTTGACTGCTTTTGATGGTAGATCGTTTCGGCAACACAGGATTCTTCCTTTTCTTAAGGTCCATTTGGGAGGGAAGACCGTTGCGATAGAGGTCGAGGTGGTTGATGCGCCCCTTGACTACAATCTCTTACTGGGTAGGAATTGGGTGTATAGTATGCAAGCCATAGCTTCTTCTCTATTTTGAGTTGTATGCTTTCCGTTTAATGGGAAGATAGTTACGATTGATCAGATGAGATTCAAGAATCTATGTGTTACCGCATCTTTGGGAGCTTCTATCCCGATTGTCGAGCATTCTCAGTCGGCAACTGGGAGTGTGGGTGTTAGCATGTATCCATCCCTTATGGGAATCTTTAGTTGTCCTGCACCTGTTCTTATGATAGGGTCTAGTTCTGGTGAGGCTTCATTGTCATTGAGATCAATGTCTTTTCACACCAACCATCTAGAAGATCCTTGGATTCTTCCTACACCGATTCCTTCGAGTGAGCCCATCGAAATGGATGTGTCATTTCCTGCAACAATGATAGCGTATCAAGATAATCTTGAATGTATTGCCAACAAGCCTAGTCCTTCCTCTTCGTGGATGGAGGAGGAGGACCCATATGTGCTGCCTGCATGGGCAGTTGAGTCTTCTCACGCACATGACTTCCTTGATAGTGTTTTTCCGTTAGATGAAGCTATTATTGAGGCCATGTCTAGAGTTGAGCCATCTTGGGAAGATTTACATCATAGATCTTATTTTCTTCCCAAGCTTGACCATTTGGAGCATGAGGACTTTAGGGAGGCTCTTAGTATGAGAATTGGTAGTCCCATGGTTCCATTGAGCTCTCCTGGTCCGATGGTTGATGGAAACATGGAGAATATATATCCTACCATTCCTATCAATATCTCTCGCAATCTTGGCAAGATTGAGAATGTCTATATTAGGGCAGAATGTTCCCATGCTCAGATTCAAGGGTATACCGAGCTATTCAAAGAATTTCGTGATATCTTTGCTTGGTCTTATGATGAAATGCCAGGTATCAACCCTCGCCATGTTGAACATGAAATTAAAACTTATCCCAATGCTAAGCCTATTCGACAATGCTTGCGTGCGGTGAATCCTAGAAAAGCACCCGCGATTAAGGATGAGATAGAAAAACTATTGAATGCTAGTTTTATGTATCCCATTCCCTTGACAGAATGGTTTTCAAATCCCATTCCAGTTGATAAGAAATAGGGAATGATCTGCATATGCACTAATTTTCGTGACTTGAATCTTGCATGTTCTAAGGATAATTTTCCCACACCATTTATTGATCAAATTTTGGATGTGTGCGAGAAGTGAGGTGTTTTCCTTTATGGAAGACTTTTCCAGATACAATAAGATCCAGATTAAACCCAAGGACCAACATAAAACTGCATTTATTTGTCCTTGGGGTATCTTTGCATATCGAAAGATGCCTTTCGGCCTTAAAAACATCGGAGCCACATTTCAGCAGGCTATGACCTTGATCTTCCATGATCTCAAATCGATTATTGAAGTATTTTTGGATGACCTTGCTGCTCATTCTCGTCAGAGGATGCGTCATTCCTACCATTTGAGATTAGTGTTCGAAAGGTGTCACCATTACTTGGTCAGGTTAAAACCTCATAAGTGCATCTTTTGCATGAATTCTGGTTGCTTATTAGGGTTCATTGTCTCTAAGGAGGATATAAGAGTCGACCCTTTGAAGGTTGAGGCAATACTTCAATTGTCTTCCCCGAGAAACAATATACATCTTCAATGTTTGCAAGGCATGAAAAATTTCTTACGGAGATTCGTCGTTAACTTTGCCAATTTGACTAGAGGCTTTATGGGTCTTTTGAAGAAGGACACTACCTTTTGCTAGGATGAGCAAGCCCAAGAGTCCTTTGATGCACTTAAGCGAGCCTTAGCATCAGCCCCGATGATTAGTCCACCCGAATATAGCTGTGACTTTTTACTTTATGTGGCTGCGTCCATGGAGACGATTGGTATGGTTTTGGTTCAGGAGGATCAGGCGCTCCAAGAGCTTGTCATATATTATCTGATCCGAAACCTTATAGATGTGGATATCCATTATTCCCATGTGGAGAAACTTGCCTTAGCTATCGTTCATGCGGTTCAAAGATTGAGACACTATATTCTCTTTCGCCAGACCTTGGTGGTAGCCCATGTCAATCCATTTCAGTTCGTCCTCACTAGAAGGATGATCGGGGGAAAGTATAATAAATGGATTTTCATCCTGCAAGAATTCGATCTCGAGTTTGTTTCGGCAAAATCAAAAAAATTATTGATTTTTGCAGAGCTTATATCTGTTTTCCCAAGCGAGGAGGAGGAAGAAGTTTGTGAAGATACGTTTGTCGATGAGCACATTTTCTTGATCTCAACTTTGGATCCATGGTATGGGGATATTATCATATATTTACAAACATTGAAGGTCCCTGCTCACCTTTCACGAGATGAATGATGACGGTTATGTCATGTATCCAAGAATTACCTCATAGTGGATAACGCATTATACCGCCGTGGGGTAGATTCCATTCTACGTCATTGTTTAACTCATGAAAAGGCTGAGCTTGTGCTGAATGATTGCCACAGAGGGGCATGTGGTGGTCATTTATCTGGGATTTCTACAGCCCAAAAAATCTTGAGAGCGAGTTATTTCTGGCTGTTGATCTTTAAAGATTGTGTCAATGTGGTCAAGAAGTGCCACCTTTTCCAAGTGTTTGCACGTAATATGCACTCCCGTCCTGCCCCGTTACATCCAATTATCACCGTCAGTTCCTTCACTAAGTGGGGGCTTGATTCCATGGATTGCAACCCAACTTCAACTGGGGGCATCATCATATTATAGTGACTGTTGACTATTTCATGAAATGGGTTGAGGCTATGCCCACGGTTAAATTCGATGGTGAGACAGCCACACATTTCGTATTCAACTAGATGATTACTCGGTTCGGTATTTTGAAGGAGCTTGTCACTGACCATGGCAGGCACTTCCAGAATCGGATGATGAAAGAGTTGGCCTTGAAGTTAGGGTATAAGCAAGATAATTTCTCTTCTTATTACCCTCAAGCGAATGGACAGGTTGAAGCAGTGAACAAATCACTTAAGTCCATTCTCCAACGAACCATCGCACAAAGCAAGACCAATTGGCATATCATGTTATATCCTGATTTGTGGGCTTATAGGACCACTGTTAAGACTGCCACTGGTTTTTCTCCATATCAGCTTGTACATAGAGTGGAGTTTGTATTACTGGTTGAGTGCGAAATCCCTTCTTTGAAGCTATCCATAGAGCTCCTACCAGACACTTCCCCATTGGAGGACTGTTTGGTCCACTTAGAGTAGCTTGATGAGCAGCGTTGAGATGCCTTGGTGGCTCTAGAAGTGAATAAGCATCACATTAAGGTCTAGTATGACAAATCTGTCCATCAAAGGAAGTTTAGTGAAGGAGATTTGGTCCCTTTGTGGGACCAAGCTAAAGAAACCTTGAGGGTAGGTAAGTTTAACCCCATGTGGCATGACCCTTACATTGTTAAACGTGTGTTAGGGAAGGGTGCTTATGAGCTAGTAGATTATGAGGGGATAGCCTTGGCGGAGCCTAGAAATGGGCTCTATCTTAAAAAGTACTATGCATAATTTTCAGCCATGGCTAACTATTGTATATTATTATACAGTATTTTGCATAGTTAGGTTTTCTTATGGTGATCAGGTTTGTTGATTAGCTTTCATTTCTTATGGCAGATGTCAATGGAATCTTCCACCTTCATAGGATTCGCTGATGGTGCGAGCCGTCACACTGAAGAATCAGCCTCTACTACTTGGGTGATTTATACTCCTATGGGTCAGGTATTGTCTTCAAGAGGCGTATGTTTACGACCCTCTTCAAATAATGTTGCTGAGTATAGTGTCGTTATCGAGCTTCTACGGGAAGCCATTTCACATGGTGTTCTCTCTCTTGAGGTACGCCTTGATTCGTAGTTAGTAATGTCATAGCTTAATGGCCTGTATCATGTTAGGGATCCAACATTATTACAAATATTTTTTATGTGTGATATTGTTAGAACAACAATTTGACAACATAACATATAGACATGTTCCAAGAATTAATAATCAAGTTGCTGACTCATATGTTAAATATGTCTTAGATTGACATTTGTTTGACAGACAATAAGATCATCACAAACATACATTTTTACACATGTAAATAAATAAATCGATCATCATAAAAGTTTTTCATTAAACATCCAAAAGTGACGTCATAATACATAAGTGTCATACAAAAATGGGGCTTCTGAGCCACCAAAATATAAATACACGATAGTACAAAAATGAATCACTCCCAGGTATCTAAGCTTGTGGAGGAGGAGGGGGGTTCTGATCGGGGAATGTCACCATGGCTCTAGCTAGCCATCGAAATAGCTGCACCCATGCTCATGGTACACCCACAACCTGAATTTGCATGGCCTCAGGCATGTCCTTGACTTGCGCCATGGGTACCCTATGTGTTAGCCGCACAAAGTTGCTATGAATGATTTGGAGTGTTCGCTCCGCATCCACACCCACAATGTCATCTCTTATTCCCCTTTGTCTATGATGAGGGAAGCCGTCAGGCTGCCATGGTCTTACATCTGTATGCTTATGATAGATCATCACTATGTGTCGTCACACAAAAAAATGTCTTTTGATTCCATATATCAAAAAACAAAAAAAAAATTAATAACTCAAAAAACATTAAAAAGAGGGTTGAGATTCATTACCAATGTCACCATATGTTGATCATGGTGGTAGAGGCATGTTGGGATCTCCCCTAAAATATATCCCCGCATAGGGGTAATCATCGATGGCAACTATCTACCGCCGCCACCATGGAAAGAAATCAGATGCGTAGGGGTTAGACACCCTACCTCTACCCAGTCTGCACATCGCATCTGCCCAATGTCGTTGGGCCGGATATCAAACCCCGTGAAGAGGAATGTCAACTCTAGGGCTGAGTCCTAAAACACGCTCAAAGAAGAACGTGCTCAGTATGCTGCTGAAACCGAAGTTTTGTACCCTGCCCATCTTTGATTCACTGAGTTGTTGCTTCATGTTGTTCAACAGTGCAGTACTCCAATCATAAATTGTGGGTCTCATGCACTCTACTACATAGAACATTAGGGGTCATGAGGCTTGGTGGAGTGAGGCTAGCCCTACTATCCTACCGAGTGTTAGTAGTATGGCCTTTTGGCCCAACACCTGTATGGAGTTTGTCAGGATATGACTCCCAACCTTATTCATGTCTGGATAACAGTACACTTCTATGTACTCATCTATGGTGAGGCCACCTCCGGGCCCGTGAGAATGTAGGTTCACCACTTTCCCCCATCAGGACAATCCAATAATGAAGTATATGTCCTCCACCTCTATAGTGAGGGACATCCCGTCGATCTGGAAAGACTGTGAGTCAGGATCCTAGTAGTCTACTAGCATCTGCAGCAGTCTTGGTTTTGCCCTTAAGCCACCAAGACACCAAAACTTGTAGAGCCCACATGCACGAAGAGCTTGTTGAGCCATTAGATCACCCCGTACTGCTTATTCTACATACCCGTGCTCTCGTTCCCTCCATTCTAGAACCATCCTGCAAATTTAATTTAAGTTTGGGTCATTATATGTCTTAGAAAAAATTAAATGTGGCCGCATACGCAACTGTTTGCAAAATAGCCGCATATGTACACGAATTTGGGCCATTTTTCCGCATATAGCCAGCCCTATACGCAGAAAAATCCTCGATTTCTATGTGGGCCGAGGCGCATATCTTAGATTGGCCTAGAATTCGATTTTGACCATGGAAATTTGAAAATTTTACATGCAAATGAAAGAGCAGGGCATGGGAAGTTACCTGGAAGCCGGCTGGAACTCCCGAAATTTGCGTTTGAAGTTCTGAGCTCAATTGGGTAAAAAGTTCAAATGATATATAATGTTTTGAATTTTTTACTATTTATAGAAATTTTTCAATTTTTTGAAAATTTTTACCCCCTTTCTATAGTTTTGGACTGTTTTTGACTAATATATGATCTAGGAGACCGTTTTGAGCGTTATTTCGACCATTGTTTTGACCCATTCATGTCGATTTCAAGTATGATGTTTAAACTGGCATATAGGTTAGGGTTCACCTCCATTTGTATTTTGCATGACCTTGTGACCGTTTCATTATAACCGTAGGTACAAACCCATTCTATCATGTCACAGAACCTTTTTGTTGTTTTAGAAGTGGCATGATGTGAATGGTAGAGCTTGACCTTACATGGGTACCCTAGTTAGTTCCTTGTTTGCATTTGGTGCCCATGTCGATAGTTTGTCCTTTAGGGTGTGGGAGTCCATTGTATAGTACCACCATGACATTTGGTAAGAGCCTCATACTCCTCTTGATTTTTTTGCTGGCCTATTCCCTCAGGACTCCCTTATATCAAGTTGTAATTGCATTATCATGAGCTTTTCCTGCCTCATTGAGCCTTATGCCGGCTTCCATGACTTTGAGTATCAGCCATATAGCCTGAGCTTGTCTCATGTCTAGCCATGCAGAGCCATTTTATATATCCTTTGCACCTTGATTCCCTATTTTTATCGGGGGAGGGGGGGGACTTTCCCCTAAGTGTCGCTATCCTACACATGTGTCCTTGCATTGAGCATAGGTATGTTCCACTGCTTGGAACTAGTTTGTTTTCCCATTTGACACTCGTCTCCTCCTAGTCTGTAACTTTAAAGAGATTTTATTCTTTTTAAACCTTTTCAAATATTTGAAAAAGTCCAAAAAAAATTAAAAAACCAAAAAGATGAACAAGGAAATATGTTATCTTTGGCAGCTATCGAGTCGTGTTACCTTCGAACAGATCACTATATATCACATCCGTTGGTTGGGTTAATAGTTTGAATTTAGGAGCTGTACTTGTTTCTCTGATTTTATCTCCACCGACTGGTTAAGCTTCCAGTCCCTATGGAGCCTCTGTTGATGCCTCCTGTGTTGCAGAGATGTCCTAGTTTTGCATATCGAGTCTATGCTACCTACATTAAGTCACGATTCACCTTTATGCTCTTGTTCGAAGGAATTTGAAACCTGAGTCAGCCATTCCTCAGTTATCTTGACTTTGCATGTCGGCCATTCCTAGTACAGTTACTGGTTCGTGCACCTTATGATCGAGTTCTTCCATATTATACATCCTTGCTAAGTACCTTGTGTTGGACGATGGGGGATGCCTTGATGCCCTCCTTCCAGCGGATTTCATCCCATCGACTTCAGATCATTTATTCTGGGATAGGAATCTAGAGTCATTTTTGAGTGCCTTGAGACTTGCAGTAATCGGTGGTAGGTTCTCTCGCCATCAACAGTTTTTGGGAATACATCAATGTCCCCTGATCGATGGGTTCTCTCAAGTGTTCAACCTCAACACATTTATGCACACTTGTTAGTTTTCACTCTAGTACCTTGATTCCCATTATCATTATCAGTGGGTGATCTCACATCTATTAGCGGTATACATCAATGACCGGTAATTAGATGATGGACTACTATGTTCGACCTCTACACCTCTATTCACATAGTAGGACATGTACTCGTAGCAGTTTGTGTAGAATACTTTCCAGATTGGTGGCATCTCTTATATTCTACCTCATTGATCGTGCCAGTGTTCATGAGATTTCAGCTCTCATGACTTGATTCCAGTATATGTCAAACATTTCCAGTCATTATGGAGATCTTGATCCATTATATATCTCCATCCTTCATGGATATCATGATCCTTTGTATATATTCATTATGGATATTCTAAGCTATCTATATTGTACGTGGCGATGACCACACATGTCATATTTTGTATCATGCCTATTCATGTCCATTGTACTCTTATGCATCCAAGACTGCTATATCTACTTGCAGTTATGTGTGTTCAAATATTGTAACTTCGAAGAATATTCTTTATGTATATTTTGTGGTCCCCAATGGTCCAACCGGGAGAACCATTTGTATTTCATTGTACCTCGATGATCCTAATCAGAAGAACTGATAAGAGTCATGAGGTAGTCCCCTCAAATTGTAAAGGTGGGTCATCAGCACCCCAATGTGGTTACTTGAGCCTACATGTGTAACTCGAGCCTACATGAGTTAACTTAAGCCGACATGTTAATTGAGTAAACTTTAAGTGAACGGATGAATATAAATAGAGGTGTAGTGCTCCTCACTTGAGACACATACACTCACTTGGAATAGCGCACTTGTGGAGGAGAGGAGTTGCTGGAGAAGGAGGAGAATCAGGTTTTTGATCTCCTTATTGGTTTTACCTTTTTCCCTTTTTGGGGCATCTATATTGAGGAAGCTTTTGCTGGGTTTTTCCCTTTAGGGTTTTCCCAAGATAAATCTATGTTGTTCTTGTGATACTGTTTCTTTCAGTGATCCTGTTTTATATGCTTTTATTATGAAAAATGAAATGATATACTGATGTCTTAGTTAAGCATATGAAAATTTAACATGGTATTAGAGCTAACCTGAATAGGGAAGCTTTCAAAAGTTAAAGAAGCTATGGATTCTTATTTTTTGGTTCTCTCTCCACAATCAATCAGCAAAAGAAGGCTAGGCTGACTCTCCTTTGAAGGGTGCATCGTTCTGTCGAAGCGGAATTCGATTCCAAGCATTTTCAATTTTCGATGTGGAAATTAGGGCTTTCTACAGAAGAGGAATTTTTTAGTGAGACCAGCATAGGATTTTTATCCTCATCAAAACCGAATTTTAGAGACCTAGATCAATATTTTTGGTTGGTTGAATCTCTGGGAAAGTCAAACCCTAGTTTGACCCTGAGCTAGAAAAACCCTAAATACTAAAACTGCTATGTTTTGGCACATTCGCTATATTATGAGATTGGTGAAGGATCAGGAGCTGAAAATTGTAGGGGCCGAATATAAAATCCTGATGAACACTATGTCCAAAATTCATCCTCATATTCGCTGTATTCTAGGAGATATGTTCTCTCCAAGTTAGGGTTCCAGCCTCTTCCAGAATTCATCCCTAAATAGGACACCTGGGGAGAATTGCAATATATTGGGATACATAGGTCCAAATGCAATTCATGAAGATGTTCCAGAAAGGGCACGGACTTTAATTTTGGTGGCCAGAATATCACACTCAGAAGATAAACCAATGACACGTGGCATGCCGTACAACTTCACTGTTCGGAACAGTCTTGTAACAGGTCACCTTGGGAAAAGGATCATAAATCCCAAATGGTGAAACCAATTCTGATGAAACCTATGGTGGTGGATCAGGGACATGTGAGGTTATATTATTAAAAAATTTCAGACATATAAGAGCAGAAATTTTGTAGATATCATAGAAACAGTAACAGGAATGTTTGCAGAAGAAATTGGAAAATTAGGGCTTCCTGTTCCGGGAGCTTCCCTCCACTGTTTTCAGAAATGGAGTACATTGGAAAGCTCCATTTGAAGAGATCTATCTATATATCCAATCAGATATGAAATATTCCAAGTTTTAAAATTAGGGTTTCTGTGACAAACCCTAGATCAGCTAACTCCAGAACCAGGATGGACACCTCAAATCGGTAAGATCTAATCCTTTGCTATGTTCATTTGAGGTTCTCATTTCAAAGTGATCTATCACATCAGCTTGATGATAAGCTTGGTGAAGTTGAAAACTTCCAAGCCTAGAAGTATATGATCTCTCTGAAGAAAATTGATTGGACACCTACATGAGCATAGAGGTTCCAGTTTCAGAGGGAGATGAGGCTAGAAGCCTTTCACAAGAAGAACTTGGTCAAAGCCCAGAAGATTATTGATGATTCAGTCTCGAATCAACTTGTTCTACAAGTGTCTTCCCTAAAGACATCGATGAGGTTTGATTCCTTGACTAAGCTATTTGAAGGGAAGAACATAGATCGAAATATGAGCTTAAGAAACCAGCTGAAGAAGAAGTGAAGAATGCAGAAGTGGTGATGGCCACCTTGAATGGCCTCCCAGGATCATGGAATTCATTCATTCAAGGAATGTGTTCCAGAAGGAATTGATTACTTTCAGCAGAATTTGGAAAGAAGAAGAATCTCGTCTCTGAAGATCAAGCTCTCATCTTCCAAAGAAGATCCCTCAATCAATGAGGAATATGAAGATCTCAACTCTTGAGGAACTTCTTATCCACCTCAGCATTTGGATAAGAAACGATGCTATCATGAATGAAGAAGACGATAAAGTTGAAGACTCAAGAAGGAATATACCCATGAAACAAATAAAGATAAGTATTCAATTGTCATTTCATGATATTGTTTTGTTATACATTTTATTATATTCAGTGATGTGTTATGCATGATAGATTGTTTGCATTAATGACTGTATACTACTAATGTGCATGTGATGGGTAAGTATCTCATGGTGCTATACAACTCTCCATTGCTACTTATCAAACCTCTTCGCTGACATATTGGATTATTGCACAATCTCAATAATGTCATGGTAGAGATGGAATGCATCTAGAAAGTTTATGTGAGATATGGATGAATGTTGTATTAACTAAATAGTTGCATGATGCATAAGAATTTTTCGTTATACATATGTTTTATGAAATATCTCTAACCATGAAACTGGTACATTTGAATTATAGGAAAGGTCATGAACAACCTCCTACAAGAAAAGAAGGATGATACTTGTTCCGAAGAACAAGTGATGACAATTCAAGATTCACTCCAATAAACATGAATCTGAAGCTCCCAGGGTCAGAGACACCATGACGGAAAAAAGAGCTTCAGAGAATGGTAGATCCACCTTGAAGAATGAAGGCCACCATGGGTACAAGAGATAACTCAAGATGAAGAAAAGAATTCTATAAAAGAATCTATGATCAAAGAGTAACAGTTGATCATGGGGAATGATGTATACGATATGATGGAACAAGTGTACAAAACAAGGTCCGTGATTCTCCCTATAAAGAATAGACTATGACATGACATACTCTATTGACCAGTATATGTCAAGCATAGAACCACATGTACAGAATGAAGAGGGAAGATGATACTCCACTTCAGGGGGAGTGACTATAGAAAATTATATCTGAGTTTGACATGGTATGACATGATGGATAGCTTTGTGATGGATCGAGACTTTACCAAGAGCAAAGTAGGTTCCAACCTTCAAGGTTGAATGAAAAAGACTAGGATATGTTGATGACCTGAGAAGACAAACTCATAGAAGATGTTGTGATACTAGAATGATGTTTGGGATATAGTACTCAAAATAGAAAGCAAGAATGTGGTATCTTCCAAATGGATTTGCAAGATACGATATGTTGTTGATAGAAGTAAGGTAAGACTTGTGGCTAGAGGTTTCTATCAGAAAGAGGGAATTAATTCTGAAGAGACACTTACTTCTGGAAGCAAGGTACATTTCCCTCAAAACTATCACGGTAGTTTCTTCCATGATGAAGTAAAGACAAGCCTTCCTTAATGGTATGATTGAGGAAGAGTTTTACATCGAATAGTCATGAGGATTTGAAGTTGAAGACAGAAGGAATCAAGTATGCAAGTTGAAGAAGGCACTCTATGGCCTGAAGTAAGCTCCTAGAGCTTGGTATGGAAGAATAGATAGTTTCCTGATGAGCATGGGCTTTTCCAAGAGCAAAGTCGATCCTAACCTTTCCTACAAGGTTGTAGAAGATGTACCTGTCATTCTATTACTATATGTGGATGACTTATTCTTGATAGGGAATGGGAAACAGATCATGGAAAGCAAGAAGAAACTAGCAGAAGAATTTGAGATGAAAGACCTTGGGTTAATGCATTATTTCCTAGGTCTGGAAGTATGGAAAAGTTCAGAAGGAATCTTTCTCAACCAGGGAAAGTATGTGGTAGATATATTGAAGAGATTCAATATGTTGGAATGCAAAGTCATGGCCACACCCATGGACTCCAACCTAAAGTTGTTAGCTGATGACTCATTAGATTTAGTGGATGTGACTCACTACAGACAGATCATTGGGTCATTGATGTACTTAACAAATACCAGACCAGACATTTTTTATTGCTGTGAACACCTTAAGTCAATATCTTGTTCAACCAAGACGGGTTCACCTAGTAGCTGCAAAACATGTGATGAGATATCTAAAAGGGACTATAGACTTTGGTCTATACTATGATGGTAGCCATGAGTATATATTGTATGGCTACACAGTTGTAGATTGGGCTAGAAGTATCTCAGATAGGAAAATCACATCATGTATATGCTTTTGGTTTGCTATGAGTTCATGGTTTAGCAGGAAACAGTCCAGTGTTTCTCTTAGCACAGTTGAAGCATAATACATAGCAGATTGCTCTACTAAGTTGTGAAGCCATATGGCTTCAGAAGCTGATATCAGGTCTCCTTGACCTGAAGATGGACACTACAATGATTCTATATGATAACCATAGTTGTGATGACAAAGGACCCCGTGTTCCGACGTAACACGTAGAAATCCGGTATTTATACATACAAGATAAGATGTAGATAATGATATTGTAGATGCAGATGATGGTGATTTAGTATTTCTATACTGAATATATGGATGATTATGGTTTCAGTATTCCCATACTGAATATATAGATGATATTTCAGTATTTACATACTGTAGATACAGATGATGGTGATTCCGTATTTCTATACTGAATATATAGATGATGATGCTTTTAGAATTCACATACTGGAGATATAGATGGTGATAGATCAGTATTCAGATACTGAAGATGTAGATGATGATGGTTTGGATGATGATGTATCGACGAAGCCTCTTCCTCGAGTAGAGTTCGATCACTTTCGAGACAAGCTTGGTGTTGTTCAGAAAGACCTTCCTCGAAAGGGGGAGTAGTGATGTTGCAGTGGGATTGTATCATCCCTGGGCATTTTCCCTAAAGTGATCCGGAGACCTTGGTCCTTGAGAATGAAGAGGGATTGTATCATCCCGGGACATCTGTCCATAATAGATCCGGTGACCTCAGTCATCGAGAACGTGATGGGATTGTATCATCCTTGGGAACCTTCCCTAAAGTGATCCGGAGACCTCGGTCTTCGAGAATGAAGAGGGATTGTATCATCCTAGGACATCTGTCTATAATAGATCCAGTGGCTTTGGTCCTCGAGAATGTGGTAGGATTGCATCATCCTTGGACATAGTCCTAAAGTGATATGGAGTGATTATCCTGTAATTGTATCCGGTGACTTCGGTGATCGAGAATGTGGTAGGATTGCATCATCCTTGGACTCAAGTCCTAAAGTGATAGGGAGTGATTATCCCGTAATTGTATCCGGTGACTTCGGTTGTTGAGAGTGTGGTAGGATTGCATCATCCTTGGACTCAAGTCCTAAAGTGATAGGGAGTGATTATCCCGTAATTGTATCCGGTGACTTCGGTCGTCGAGAATGTG
>LPNX010237326.1:1330853-1416190 GCA_001517045.1 Pseudotsuga menziesii
TCAAGCTGCTGAAGATGTTGTTGTTGATCGAAAAGTCAAAATGCTGAAGATGTTGCTGATCGAAAGTTCAAAATGCTGTTGAAGATGTTGCTGATCGAAAGGTCCAAGTGCTGAAGATGTCATTGCTAATTGAAAGATCAAAATGCTGAAGATGTTGCTGATCAAAGACTGAAGATATTGTTGATGATGAAGACTGAAGATTGAATATGAAGACTACATGATGTTGAAAAGCTTCCAATGATTTATAGATGTGTTACCCTGCTGATGTTGATGATGTCCCCCATCTCTGCTCTTGTTGTTGTTGATGTAGAATACCCTTCTCATTAAGGGGGAGTGTTCAAATATTGTAACTTCGAAGAATATTCTTTATGTATATTTTGTGGTCCCCGATGGTCCAACCGGGAGAACCATTTTTATTTCATTGTACCCCGATGCTCCTAATCAGAAGAACTAATAAGAGTCATGAGGTAGTCCCCTCAAATTGTAAAGGTGGGTCATCAGCACCCCAGTGTGGTTACTTGAGCCTACATGTGTAATTCGAGCCTACATCAGTTAACTTAAGCCAACATGTTAATTGAGTAAACTTTAAGTGAACGGATGAATATAAATAGACGTGTAGTGCTCCTCACTTGAGACACATACACTCACTTGGAATAGCGCACTTGTGGAGGAGTGGAGTTGCTGGAGAAGGAGGAGAATCAGGTTTTTGATCTCCTTGTTGGTTTTACCTTTTTCCCTTTTTGGGGCATCTATATTGAGGAATCTTTTTGCTGGGTTTTTCCCTTTAGGGTTTTCCCAGGATAAATCTGTGTTGTTCTTGTGATACTGTTTCTTTCAGTGATCCTATTTTATATGCTTTTATTATGAAAAATGAAATGATATACTGATGTCTTAGTTAAGCATATGAAAATTTAACAATGTGCAGAGTTGTATCATTGTATAGTGCTGATTGGGTGGATGGTTCTTCCACTGGGTTATTCATCACTCCACTTTGGGGATGGACTTATAATTTATTTCGGCCATCATATGACCCCTCTGACCTCACACATTAGGGGGCATCTATTACAGCTGATTTTACCACACATGGTGAATCACACTTTTATGCCTTCCCTATCCCTCTACAGACTCTTTAGACCCCATTGACCATTTTTTTACCTTTGATGTTTCCAAGATCATCCCTAAAAACATTCAAAAATTGCCATACGCAACTTTTAATCCCTTTCTCGCGTATATACGTGCATTTGACCCTTAAACCTGCGTACATAGGGATGTGTGCAAAAGGACAAATTCTTTTGGAGTTTTCCTTGATGTGGATTCAACTCACTTGTCTCCTAGCCTTCCATATGCCTTGAGATTGCTCGGATTTGACCTTTAAATACCCCATTGAAGATCTATATAAGGAACCCTTTGGATACATTGAAGGGGGAGGAATTATAGAGCAAGAAAACTATAGTCCATTTTTGTCGGAGCTTATTCTTTAGTCTGCATCCCTTTGTCCCTTGGAGCACTTTTGTTTTCTTCCCAAGCATGCCTTTTGCTTGTGAGCTTACTATCAAGAGATGGAGGATTGAAGTGGTGGAGGCCCAAGCGGGGGACTCAGTTTCTTTGATTCGCAGACATGCCGATAGAGGTTGTCACTGTTGTAATCTCTGTTTTAATATTAATAGAAATATCTTTTCCTGTCCAATAATGTGTGTTTAAATGAGTATTTGATCCATGGATGATTTTAGATGGTTATATGTTATTGATTATATATGCTAGAGTAGGTCTAACACAATTATATATAGCATGCTTGTCTTGTTTGTTGATTGTTGAATAAACAATTTATCAATAAAATCTAGAGTTGGAAAGCTCAACGGGGATCTACATCAACCGTTCAGAATAAGGTACGAATCGAGATCCTTTAGTGTTAGATATTTGGTTTCTCTTACATATTGGAAATTATTGATTTCTGGAGTCAAGCTGTCTATTGTGGTACCCCAAGCCATAGGAATTTCTCTCTGTAAGAACGGTTGGTCAAAATAAGGTTGAAAAGATGCACTTTTGTCGACTTTCTTGGAATTGAGTTTTGAAAGTGGATTTACGTACCCATTTGAGAGATAAGCATGGACACCTATTTTTATGAGATTTGGATTTATTTTGGCCCTCGTTCAAGGTTTTTCAAACCAAGTTTGAAAATATGCACTTTTGTCAACTTTCTCGGAATTGAGTTTTGAAAGTTGATTTAGGTACCCATTTGAGAGATAAGCATGAACACCTATTTTTATGAGATTTGGTGTTATTTTGGCCCTTGTTCAAGGTTGGTCAAATTAAGGTTGAAAATATGCAAATTTGTCAACTTTCTTGGAATTGAAATTTTTAAGTAGATTTAGATACCCTTTTGAGAGATAAGCATGGACACCTATTTTTAAGTTTGGAGCTATTTTGGCCCTTGTTCAAGGTTGGTCAAACCAAGGGTGAAAAGATGCACTTTTGTCGAATTTCTCTTAATTGAGTTTTGAAGGTGGATTTAGGTACCCACTTGAGAGATAAGCATGGATACCTATTTTTATGAGATTTGAAGCTATTTTTCCCCTCTTTCAAGGTTGGTCAATCCAAGGTTGAAAATATGCACTTTTGTCGACTTTCTCAAAATTGAAATTTTAAAGTAGATTTGGATACCCAATTGAGAGATAAGCATGGACACCTATTTTATGATATTTGGAGTTATTTTTCCCTCGTTCAAAGTTGGTCAAATCAAAGTTGAAAATATGCACTTTTGTAGACTTTCTCGCAATTGAGTTTTGAAATTGGATTTAGGTACCCATTTGAAAGATAAGCATGGACACATACTTTTATGAGACTTGGAGCTATTTTGGCCCTCATTCAAGGTTGCTCATACCAAGGTTGAAAATATGCACTTTTGTCAATATTCTCGAAATGGAGTTTTGAAAGCGGATTTCGGTACCCATCTTAGAGATAAGCATGGACACTTATTTTTATGAGATTTGGAGTTATTTTGGCCCTCGTTCAAGGTTTCTCAAACCAATGTTCAAAATATGCACTTTTGTCGACTTTCTTGGAATTGAAATTTGAAAGTAGATTTAGATACCCATTTGAGAGATAATCATGGAAACCTATTTTTATGAGATTTGGAGCTATTTTTGCCCTCGTTCAAGGTTGGTCAAATCGAGGTGGAAAATATCCACTTTTGTTGACTTTCTTGGAATTGAAATTTGAAAGTAAATTTAGGTACCCATTTGAGAGATAAGCATGACACCTATTTTTATGAGATTTAGAGCTATTTTAGCCCTTGTTCAAAGTTGGTCAAACCAAGCTTAAAAATATGCACTTTGGTCAACTTTCTCGGAATTGAGTTTTGAAAGTGGATTTAGGTACCCATTTGAGAGATAAGTATGGACACCTATTTTTATGAGATTTGGGGCTATTTTGGCCCTCATTCAAGGTTGGTCAAACCATGGTTGAAAATTTTCACTTTTGTCAACTTTATCACAATTGAGTTTTGAAAGTGGATTTAGGTACCCATTTTAGAGATAAGCATGGACACCTATTTTTATGAGATTTGGAGCTATTTTGGCCCTCATTCAAGGTTGGTCAAACTAAGGTAGAAAATATGCACTTTTGTCAAGTTTCTCTAAATTGAGTTATGAAAGTGGCTTTATGGACCCATTTGAGAGATAACCATGGACACCTATTTTTATGAGATTTAGAGCTATTTTGGCCCTTGTTCAAGGTTGAGAATATGCACTTTTGTCGACTTTCTCGGAATTGAAATTTGAAAGTAGATTTAGATACCCATTTGAGAGATAAGGGGACATCTATTGTTTATGATATTTGGACCTATTTTGGCCATTGTTCAAGGTTGTTCAAACTGAGGTTGAAAAGATGCACTTTTGTCGACTTTCTCTTAATTGAGTTTTGAAAGAAGATTTAGGTACCCATTTGAGAGATAAGCATGGACACCTATATTTATGATATTTGGAGCTATTTTGGCCCGGTTTCAAGGTTGGTCAAACCAAGGTTGAAAATATGCACTTTTGTCAACTTTCTCAAAATTGAGTTTTGAAAGAGTATTTAGGTACCCATTTGAGAGATAAGCACGAACAACTAGTTTTATGAGATTTGGAGCTATTTTGGCCCTCGTCCAAGGTTGTTCAAACCAAGGTTGAAAATATGCACTTCTAGAGACTTTCTCACAATTGAGTTTTGAAAGACGATTTAGGTACCCATTTCAGAGATAATTATGGACACCTATTTTTATTATATTTGGAGCTATTTTGTCCCTCGCTCAAGGTTGGAGAAATAAGGCTGAAAATATGCACTTTTTGTCGACTTTCTCAGAACTGAAATTTGAAACTAGATTTAGTTACCCATTTGAGCGATAAGCATGGGGATCTATTTTTATGAGATTTGGGGCTATTTTGGCCCTCCTTCAAGGTTGATCAAACAAAGGTCAAAAATATCCACTTTTGTTGACTTTATCATAATTGAAATTTGAAAGTAGATTTAGGTACCCATTTGAGAGATAAGCATGGACACCTATTTTTATGAGATTTGGAGCTATTTTGGCCCTTGTTCAATGTTGGTCAATCCAACATTGAAAAGATGCACTTTTATCGACTTTCTTGAAAGTGGATTTAGGTACCCATTTGAGAGATAAGCATGGACACCTATTTTTATGATATTTGGAACTATTTTGGCCCTCGTTTAAGGTTGGTCAAACCAAGGTTGCAAATATGCACTTTTGTCGACCTTCTCGGAATTGAGTTTTGAAAGTGGATTTAGGTACCTATTTGAGAGATACGCATGGAAATGTATTTTTATGAGATTTAGAGATATTTTGGCCCTTTTTCAAGGTTGGTCAAACCAAGGTTGAAAATATGCACTTTTATCAACTTTCTCGGAATTGAAATTTTAAACTAGATTTAGTTACCTATAATGGACACCTATTTTTATGAGATTTGGAGCTATTTTGGCACTCGTTCAAGGTTGGTCAAACCAACGTTGAAAATATGTACTTTTGTCAACTTTCTTAGAATTGAGCTTTGAAATTGAATTTAGGTACCCATTTGAGAGATAAGCATGGACACCTATTTTAAGAGACTTTGAGCTATTTTGGCTCTCATTCAAGGTTGGTCAAACCAAGGTTGAAAATATGCACTTTTGTTGACTTTCTCGAAATTTAAATTTGAAAGCAGATTTAGGTACCCATTTGAGAGATAAGCATGGACACCCATTTTTAGATTTGGAGCTATTTTGGCCCTCCTTTAGAGTCGGTCAAACCAAGGTTGAAAATATTCACTTTTGTCGACTTTCTCGGAATTGAAATTTTAAACTGGATTTAGGTACCTATTTGAGGGATATGCATTAACACCTATTTTTATGAGATTTGGAGCTATTTTGGCCCTTGTTCAAGGCTGGTCAAACCAAGGTTGAAAATATGCACTTTTGTTAACTTTCTTGGAATTGAGTTTTGAAAGTGGATTTAGGTACCCATTTAAGAGACAAGTATGGACACCTATTTTTATGATATTTGGATCTATTTTGGCCTTAATTCAAGGTTGGACAAACCAAGGTTGAAAATATGCACTTTTTTTTACTTTCTTGGAATTGAGTTTTGAAACTGGATTTAGGTACCCATTTGAGAGATAAGCATGGGCACCTATTTTTATAAGATTTGGAGCTATTTTGGCCCTCGTTTAGGGTTGGTCAAACCAAGGTTGAAAATATGAAATTTTGTTGACTTTATAGGAATCGAAATTTTGAAGTAGATTTAGATGTGGAAATTAATCCCAAGTTGTAGAACAATTACACTCACAAAATTACTAGTCAAACATGCAAAATTCCATGAAAATGAGACTGAATATAGAGCATAACAAAATATTCTATTGAATAAGTGTACATCATCCAAAATCATGAATTCATAGTCTATCCAAATATATAATTACATCAAATATTCAAAAGCATAAGGATGCTATTTGAATTGGATAAAAAATAGGCTTACTAAACTATTCAAAATCCCCCATAGTTGCATAAATCACTTTCCTAATCTGTTAATATTCTCACGAATTCGCTGAGTGATATGTACCAGCTTATAAGTGATGAAAAGAGATAAGATCCATTTTTTTGTATGGAGGAAAAGAAGGAGGATTATTTGGGAAAAAAGCAGGGTAGTTATTCCAAGACTAGCTTTTCCGTTTTGCCTTAAAACTGCGGAAAAGTAATGCAACTCAGGAAAAAGAAGAAATACGCTTTTACTATTGTGGAATGAATACAGAGTTGTTAGGATATTTTTTAGGATCTTTCTAAAGCGCTCCTTTATCCATTTTTAGCATTTGTTGACTTCTGGGTGCAAGTGGATGCCAACTAGAATAGTAAGGAATCTAGGAATATGACAAAATTGACAAATTAATGTATCCTAAGTGTAAATATGGGTTTTATTATTCTAATACCCCCCCTTAAGCTTTAATTTATGTAAAATATCATAAAATTATATCATATTATCAGGCCTATCAACAAGTCTTAGTCACCCTTTACATACTGCGTGTCCATACAACCAAGGAAAGAGGCAAAAGCCCAAGGGGAAAATTTTCCCTTAAACATGGACATGCAATTTTTTTTGGAAATATTGTTATCAATCATTCTTCAGCACATGATCAGAAATCCCCAACAATGATTTGATATTACCTAAGGTATTCTCATAAAACACCTTGTTGAATATATCTTCTACTTTCTCTGAAGATGCGCACTAGAGTAGCGCAATGGTTCCATCATGCACAAGCTCCTTGTTGTAGTGCATATGGATATCAATGTGTTTCATTTGATGTATTTGAAATGGATCAGTTGAGATTCAAATGGTGATTTGATTGTGACAATAGATGATAGTGGTAGTCTCTGATTCGATCCCAAACTCTCCAAGTAATCCTTGTAACCACAAACATTGAGTAGATGCATTCACAAATCGTCCATACTCTTCCTCTATAGATGAGAGTGAAATGGTACTCTTATTTTTACCAATCACTGTCAGTAAATCCAACTAACTCTCAGTCATATTTTGCTGCATAGAAAATCCCATGAGTTCTTTTTCCTTGAATAAAGTTTAGGATTCTCTTGGCTTCCCTCCAATGGATTTCATGAGGCGGATCCATGTATCTAGAAACCACACTCGCTGCATAAGATATATCAGGTTGAGTATGAGTCAAATAAAGTAAACACCTAATTAACTACCTATGCAGTGCACTATTTACCAAAGGAGTTAAACTTGTTTCTTCAAGCTTAACCCCAGAGAGGAATGGAGTCTTTCTTGGCTTGAAATCCTTCATGTTAAACTTGTTGAGAAGATCTGAAACATAATTGGACTGATGTACCTTGATCCCATGGGGTGATTGAGAAATTTTGAGTCCCAAGAATTGACTCAACAATCTCAAATCTGTCAAGAAGGCATGGTTCAATGCATCCTTCAAGGAGGCAATATTTTTCATGGAACTTACTATTATCAATAGGTCATACACATACAAAAAAAGATCATTAAATAACCACGTATCATCTTCAAATAGACATTCAGATGAGACTTGCATCGAACAAAGTTCTGTGACAGCTAAAATCCATCCATCTTGGCATACCAAGCCCTGGGGGCTTGCTTTAGCCCATAAAATTATTTCTTTAACTTGCATAAAAGAGATGTATTAAGCACAAAAAATTCAGTTTTCTGCATATAAATATCTTCTTTCATAACTCCATGTAGAAAGGGACACTTCAAATCCATGTGATGTACCTCCCATTGCTTTGAAGTTGCAATGGACAAAGCCATCCTTATGGAGTCCATCTTTTCCACTGGTGCAAAGGTCTCATTGTAATATATACCTAGAACTTGTGAGTAGCCCTTAGATACCAATATTTCCTTATATTTCAAAGATGAACCATCAATAACAAATTTGGTTTTATAAACCCACTTACACTTCACTAGCTTTCTCCCTGGGGGAGATTGACTAATTCCCATGTGTCATTCTTATGGAGAGAGCTGAATTCTTCCTTCATGTATGTTTTCCATATTGGATCATCTGATGCATATGCATAAGGGTCTAATTAAAATATCAAATAGAAATTTTTAGCAAATAATGGATATTTCATAGAAAGGGCACTCTCAATTTGAGATCTAGTCCTCCTAGTGTCACTAGGATTCCCAACTAGTTCCCCAGCTGCATGAATGGTACTTTCTTCCCATTCTGGTATTGTAGGAATGTTAGTATATACAATTAAATCATCATTAGAATCAGTAAAATCATTAGCTTCTTCACATTCATTATGTGGTGGTGGTGATGAAGAAGACTCTCCAAGTTTTGCTACTGGCATAGACCCTTCTTCAAACTAAACACTCCTTTCAATGAAATATTTTTGAGTGTTCAAGTGGACCAGCTTATACCCTTTGGAATATTTAGAATACCCAACAAATAGGTACTCTTTACTTTGGGGTTGCAAATCCTTCCTCTTTTCAGTTGGAATTCTAGCCCAAGCTCTTGAGCCAAAAATCCTGAAATGGGTTACATTTGGCTTGTGCCTACTCCAAGCTTATTTGATAGATACAAATTGAAACCTATTTTTATGAGATTTGGGGCTATTTTGGCCCTTGTTCAAGGCTGGTCAAACTAAGGTTGAAAATATCCAGTTTTGACGACTTTCTCAGAATTGAGTTTTCAAAGTGGTTTAGGTACCCATTTGAGAGATAAGATTTTTATGAGATTTGGAGCTATTTTGGTCCTTGTTCAAGGTTGGTCAAACCAAATGTGAAAATATGCAATTTTGTTGACTTTCTCGGAAATGAAATTTGAATGTGGATTTAGCTACCCATTTGATAGATAAACATGGACACCTATTTTTATGAGATTTAGAGCTAGTTTGGCCCTTGTTCAAGGTTGAAAATATGCAGTATTGTCGACTTTCTCAGAGTTGAGTTTTGAAAGTGGATTTATGTATGCATTTGAGATATAAGTATGGACACCTATTTTTATGAGATTTGGAGCTATTTTCACCCTCGTTCAAGGTTGGTCAAGCAAAGGTTGAAAAGATGCACTTTTGTTGACTTTCTCATAATTGAGTTTTGAAAGTTCATTTAGGTACCCATTTGAGAGATAAGCATGGACACCTATTTTTATAATATTTGGAACTATTTTTTCCCTTGTTCAAGGTTGGTCAAACCAAGGTTAATAATATGCACTTTTGTCAACGTTCTTGGAAATGAGCTTTGAAAGTGGATTTAGGTACCTATTTGAAAGATAAGCATGGACACCTATTTTTATGAGATTTAGAGCTAGTTAGGCCCTCGTTCAATGTTGGTCAAACCAAGGTTGAAAAGATGCATGTTTGACGACTCTCTCGGAATTGAGTTTTGAAAGTTGTTTAGGTAGCCATTTGAGAGATAAGCATGGACACCTATTTGTATGAGATTTGGAGTTATTTTGGCCCTCGTTCAAGTTTGGTCAAACCAAGGTTGAAAATATGCACTTTTGTTGACTTTCTCATAATTGATTTTTTAAAGTGGATATAGGTAACCATTTGAGAGATAAGCATGGACACCTATTTTTATGAGATTTGGAGTTATTTTGGCCCTTGTTCAAGGTTGGTCAAACCAAGGTTAAAAATATCACCTTTTGTCGACCTTCTCAGAATTGAAATTTTAAACTAGATTTAGATACCCATTTGAGAGATAAGCAGGGACACGTATTTTTATGAGATTTGGAGCAATTTTGGACCTCGTTCAGGGTTGATAAAACCAATCTTGAAAAGATGCACTTTTGTCGACTTTCTCGAAATTAAGTTTTGAAAGCGGATTTAGGTAGCCATTTAAGAGAAAAGCATGGAGACCTATTTTTATGATATTTGGAGCTATTTTTTCCCTCATTCAAGGTTAGTCAAACCAAGGTTGAAAAGATGGACTTTTGTTGACTTTCTCGGAATAAAATTTTGAAAGTGGATTTAGGTACCCATTTCAGAGATAAGCATGGACACCTATTTTTATGAGATTTGGAAATATTTTGTCCCGCATTCAAGGTTGGTCAAACCAAGGTTGAAAATATACACTTATGTCAACTTTCTTGGAATTGAGCTTTGAAAGTGGATTTAGGTACCTATTTGAGAGATAAGCACGGAGACCTATTTTTATGAGATTTGGAGCTATTTTGGCCCTCTTCAAGGTTGGTCAAATCAACCTTGAAAACATGCACTTTTGTCAACTTTCTCGAATTTAAAATTTTAAAGTAGATTTAGATACCCATCTAAGAGATAAGCATGGACACCTAATTTTATGAGATTTGAAATTATTTTGGCTCTCGTTCAGGCTCGACAAACTAAGGTTGAAAATATGCACTTTTTGTTGACTTTCTCAGCATTGAATTTTTAAAGTAGATTTAGATACCCATTTGAGAGATAAGCATGGACACCTATTTTTATAATATTTGGAGCTATTTTGACCCTCGTTCAAGGTTGGTCAAACCAACGTTGAAAAGATGCACTTTCGTCAACTTTCTCGGAATTGAGTTTTCAAAGTGGAACTAGGTACCCATTTGAGAGATAAGCATGGACACATATTTGTATGAGATTTGGAGATATTTTGGCCCTCGTTTAAGGTTGGTCAAACCAACATTGAAAAGATGCACTTTTGTCAACTTTCTCAGAATTGAATTCTGAAAGTTGATTTAGATACCCATTTTAGGGATAATCATGGACACCTATTTTTATGTGAGTTGGAGCTATTTTGGCCATCTTTCAAGGTTAGTCAAACCAAGGTTGGAAATATGCACTTTTGTCGACTTTCTTAGTATTGAAGTTTGAAAGTGGATTTAGGTGCATATTTAAGAGATAAGCATGGAAAACTATTTTTATGAGATTTGGAGCTATTTTGGTCCTCGTTCAAGGTTGGTCAAACCAAGGTTGAAAATATGCACTTTTATAGACTTTCTTGGAATTGAAATTTTCAAATAAATTTAGATACCCATTTGAGAGATAAGTGTGGACACCTATTTCTATGAAATTTAGAGTTGTTTTGGACCTCCTTCAAGGTTGGTCAAACCAAGGTAGAAAATATGCACTTTTGTCGACGTTTTCAAAATTGAGTTTTGAAAGTGGATTTAGGTACCAATTTGAGAGATAAGCATGGACAACTATTTTTATGATATTTGGAGCTATTTTGACCCTCGTTGAAGGTTGGTCAAACCAAGGTTGAAAATATGCACTTTTTCCAACTTTATCGGAATTGAGTTTTGAAAGTGGATTTAGGTACCCATTTCAGAGATATGCATGGACACCTAATCTTATGAAATTTGCATCTATTTTACCCTCATTCAAGGTTGGTCAAACCAAGGTTGAAAATATGTCTTTTTTCGACTTTATCAGAATTGAAATTTTAAAGTAGATTTAGATACCTAGTTGAGAGATCAGCATGGACACCTATTTTTATGAGATTTGGAGCTATTTTGGCCCACGTTCAAGGTTTCTCAAACCAACGCTAAAAAGATGCACTTTTGTGACTTTCTCAGAATTGAATTTTGAAAGTGGATTTAGATACCCATTTGAGAGATAAGCATGGACACGTATTTTTATGAGATTTGGAGCTATTTTGGCCATCCTTCAAGGTTGGTCAAACCAAGGTTGAAAATATGCACTTTTGTCAACTTTCTCGAAATTGAAATTTTAAAGTAGAGTTAGATACACATTTGAGAGATAATCACATACACATATTTTTATGAGACATGGAGTTATTTTGGCCCTCGTTTAAGGCTGGTCAAACCAAGGTTGAAAATATGCACTTTTGTCGACTTTCTCGGAATTCAAAATTTAAAGTAGATTTAGATACTCGTTTGAGAGATAACCATGGACACGTATTTTTATGAGATTTGGAGATATTTTGGCACACGTTCAAGGTTGGTTAAACAAATGTTAAAAAGATTCACATTTTTTTGCTTTCTTGGAATTGAGTTTTGAAAGTGGATTTCGATACCCATTTGAGAGATAAGCATGGACACCTATTTTTATGAGATTTGGAGCTATTTTGGCCCTTGTTCAAGGTTGGTCAATCCAAGGTTGAAAATATGCAATTTGTCGACTTTATCAGAATTTAAATTTTAAAGTAGAGTCTGATACACATTTGAGAGATAAGCATGGACACCTATTTTTGTGAGATTTGGAGCAATTTTGGCCTTTGTTCAAGGCTGGTCAAACCAAGGTTGAAAATATGCACTTTTGTCAACTTTCTTGAAATTGAGTTTTCAAAGTGGATTGAGGCACCCATTTGAGAGATAAGGATGAGAACCTATTTTGAAGAGATTTGGAGCTATTGTGGCCCTGGTTCAAGGTTGGTCAAACCAAGGTTGAAAATATTCACTTTTGTTGACTTTCTTTGAATTGAAATTTTAAAGCAGATTTAGATACCAATTTGAGAGATAAGCATGGACACCTATTTTTTTAATATTTGCAACTATTTTGGCCCTCGTTCAAGGTTGGTCAAACCAAGGTTGAAAATATGCACTTTTGTTGAGCTTCTCAGAATTGAAGTTTTAAATTAGATTTAGAAACACATTTGAGAGATAAGCATGGACACCTATTTTTATTAGATTTGGAGCTATTTTGGCCCTCATACAAGGTTGGTCAAACCAAGGTTGAAAATATGCACTTTTGTCGACTTTCTCGGAATTGAGTTTTGAAAGTGGATTTAGGAACCCATTTGAGAGATAAGCATGGAAGCCTATTTTTATGAGATTTGAGTTATTTTGGCCCTCATTCAAGGTTGGTCAAACCAAGGTTGAAAATATGCAATTTTGCCGTCTTTCTCGAAATTGAAATTTTAAAGTAGATTTAGATACCTATTTGAGAGAAAAGCATGGACACCTATTTTTATGTGATTTGGAGCTATTTTGGCCCTCATCCAAGGTTTGTCAAACAAAGGTTGAAAAGATGCACTATTGTCTACTTTCTCGAAATTGTGTTTTCAAAGTGGATTTAGGTACCCATTTGAGAGATAAGCATGGACTCCTATTTTTATGAGATTTTGAGTTTTTTTTCCTCATTCAATGTTTGTCAAACCAAGGTTGAAAATATGCACTTTTTTGGAATTTCTCGAAATAGAGTTTTGAAAGTGGATTTAGGTACCCATTTGATTGATAAGCACGGACACCTATTTTTCTTAGTTTTAGAGCTATTTTGGCCCTCATTCAAGGTTGGTCAAGCCAAGGTTGAAAATATGCACTTTTGTCGACTTTCTTGAAATTAAAATTTTAAAGTGTATTGAGATCCCATTTGCGAGATAAGCATGGAGACCTATTTTTATGATATTTGGATTTATTTTGGCCCTCGTTCAAGGTTGGTCAAAGCAAGGTTTAGAATATGCACTTTTGTCAACATTCTCAGAATTAAGTTTTGAAAGTGGATTTAGGTACCCATTTAAGAGATAAGCATGGACACCTGTTTTTATGAGATTTGGTGCTATTTTGGCGCTTGTTCAAGGTTGGTCACACCAAGGTTGAAAATATGCACTTCTGTCGACTTTCTCGGAATTGAAATTTAAAGTATATTTAGATACCCATTTGAGAGATAAGCATGGAAACCTAATTTTATGAGATTTAGAGCTATTTTGGCCCTTGTTCAAGGTTGGTCAAACCAAGGTTGAAAAGATGCACTTTTGTCAACTTTCTCAGAATTGAGTTTTGAAAGTGCATCAAGGTACCATTTTGAGAGATAATCATGGACACCTATTTTTATGACATTTGGAGCTATTTTGACCCTCGTTCAAGGTTGGTCAAACCAAGGTTGAAAATATACACTTTTGTCAAGTTTCTCGGAATTGAGTTTTGAAAGTGGATTGAGGTTCCCATTTAAGATACAAGCATGGACACCTATTTTTATGAGATTTGGAGCTATTTTGGCCCTCGATCAAGGTTGGTCAAACCAAGGTTTAAAATATGCACTCTTATCGACTTTCTCGAAATTGAAATTTTATAGTAGAATTATATACCCATTTGAGAGATAAGAATGGACACCTATTTTATGATATTTGGATCTATTTTGGCCCTCCTTCAAGCTTGGTCAAACCATGGTTGAAAATATGCACTTTTGTCAAGTTTCTCGGAATTGATTTTTGAAAGTGGATTTAGGTACCACTTTGAGATATAAGCATTGACATCAATTTTTATGAGATTTGGAGAGATATTGACCCTCGTTTAAGGTTGGTCAAAACAAGATTGAAAATATGCACTTTTGTCGACTTTCTTGTAATTGAGTTTGAAAGTGGATTTAGGTACCCATTTGAGAGATAAGCATGGGCACCTATTTTTAAGATATTTGGAGCTATTTTGACCCTCATTCAAGGCTGGTCAAATGAAGGTTGAAAATATGCACTTTTGTCAACTTTGTCGAAATTGAGTTTTGAAAGTGGATTTAGGTACCCAATTGAGAGATAAGAATGCACACCTATTTTTATGAGATTTGGAGCTATTTTGGCCCACATTCAAGGTTGATCAAGCTAAGGTATAAAATACACACTTTTGTCGACTTTCTCATAATTGAGTTTTGAAAGTTGATTTAGGTACCCATTTGAGAGATAAGCATGGACACCTATTTGTTGGTTTATTGGTCAATACTAAGAGGGGGGGTGATTTAGTATTGTTACCTTTTTACTATTTTAACCACTTTTAAATCTATGATTAGAAATACATAACAACAAAAATACATAGAACACAATTTTAACATGGAAGACCAATAGGGTAAACCACCAATACGTCCTATTACTGCAAAAATGTTCATTACAAACAGTTTTGTCTGCTTCTACATATAAGGATGGTATTATACCCTATTTACCAATACCAATTGGAAGGAGGCTATGAACCCCTGGTTTATCAGCTTTGACTGAAAGGATGCTACAACACCCTATTTACCAATGCCAATTAGAAGGAGGCTACGACCCCCTGGTTTATCAGCTGCTACTGAAAGGAGGCAACAACCCCCTGTAGGACTGTTTCCTGTTGTAGTGCCACCTTGCCACCTTGATATGTTTTTCACGATTTCTCTCCCACTAAATACTGTAACACCCATTGGTCTTTGGTTTTGATCATGCAGTTTGAACTACAGAGACATATTCCTTCTTACTCATGCCATTGCTTAAATACTTCTCAGTGTTTAAGCTTCTTTCAATAGTTGTGTATATTCAAACTAAACAAACACACATTTCGTTGTTGTGCCCTTTCATATATGAATATCACACCTTCCAAAACGTCCTTTCACATTCTTCCATTGATCCTGCACCTCAGAAACCATTTCCGCAGCTTAGAAACCATTTCCGCAAATCTATCCAACATTTGTAGGTGCTTTCGCACTGCCAACTTCCTGATCTAATTAGAGTCGTTGCTCTTATATCTAATTCAATTTCGACCATCAATCTAACCATTGATTTTGGCCTCAAAATTGCCTTTCTGCACCAAAATTTCCTCAGCAATGATTCTCCATCATTGATCTTCGTCGATCGTTTTCCTGACCGTCGATCTCCAAATTGCAGGATGCAGGATGCAGGATGTTGACTGTCCACTTTTTTCTTTCAGCAAGCTTATTTCCACAGGATCCTTTCTGCAAGATCCTTTCTGCAAGCTTCTTTCCGCAAGTTTCTTTCCACAATTTTCCTTCCACACTGCTGATTAGTTTTAGTGGAACTATCTTTAGCCGTCCGATCTTTCTAGATTGTGAGATGTGGGATGCGGGATGCAGAAACATAACATTTTGTCTTTCCACAATATTTTTTCTGCACCATCGATATTTTGCAGAGTATTTACTGACTATTGATATTGCAGATTGCGTGATGCAGAATCACACTTACCTATTTTGGACTTCCACAACTTTGTTTCTGCATTTTCTTGGACCATTTACCCCTGACCGTCCGATCTTGATCTTTTGCAGAACTTTGGCTTTTCCGCCTAACTTATGTAAACTTGATTTTCACTGTCAGATCTAGTGCAGGTCGCTCCCTTACCATCCATTCTAGAACTAATGCATAAATTTGGCTTTTCCACCTAACTTATGTGAATTTGATCTTCACCATCATATCTAGTGTGGGATGCTTCCTAATCATTGATTTCATATCGAGTTTTAATCTCACCACAACTTTGCAGATCTGCATGATTACTTTGCGAACATCTTATGTGAGAGTTCTTTCAAAAACCACATTGGATGATCGATCTTTAGCCGTTCAACTTGCTATAGGGTTATTTGTTTGTCATTCACCTTGCAACCTGCAACCTATAACAAGGTTATTCCTTTGTTATTATGGATACCTGAAACCTTCAGCCTTCCTCCATATCCAATGGTTCTTCCCTTTGTCATTCATGAATAGTTTTGACATCAATGACAACTATATACTCAAATATTACAACAATACCCCCCTTTGGTATTGATGGCATCCTCTAAACATTCTCCCCCTTTGACAACCATGACAAAGGATAACTTGTTATTCCTTTCTATAACTACCCTGACAAACATACTACAATTATGTTTTCCTTTGACACCAGAATTCTGATACCAATCACAATGTTCTAACATTTACTCTCCCTGAGTATATACTTCCTCTAAAACCAATGGTGGTAGCTAATACAACTTTGAAACCAGAACTGAGGTTCATTAACCATGTAATGAGATATTACCCGATCTGATCTACGTTATCCCTCTTTTTGTCTTCTTTACTAAACTTTAACCAGAAACAAATGTTTGCCTTCTCATCTTTTAAAATCCTTAACTTACAGATATCAATCTCCCCCTGAGATCATGTCTCCCCTTTGTTTAACTGAATTGTGTTATTTAATAAATGTATTATCATTTATATTAACACTTCCTTTCTTGTAACAGGTTCTTAGACAATATAGCTTAACTCATAGATCCATGGACTCCCCCTGTCACTATACTTCTTCTCCTTTGTCAACAATTTTGTGACAGAGTTTACACTCAACATTTTTGCAACACTCTTCCATTTTATGTTCTAGGATACATGTTTAAAAAAAAAAACTCTGTTCCTGCTGCCATATCTAATGGTCTATTCTTCTTGTAAGTTAACTGGCTTCCACTTTTACCAGAATTCTTTAAGTCTATGTATTTAGGTCTTCATGTAAAAAACTATCATATACTGGTGGATTATTTTGGATTTTAGATCTATATTATCAACTGTCCAGGGACCTGTTGTAGCAGGGATTTCTCCTCGCTACAGGGGTAGGAATGGCTCCCTTCCGTCTATAGGACGGAAGGGTAGGTTCCTGCGTGTGGAAATGCAGAAAAGAAAAGCAGAACATAAAGGAAAGCAAATGGACAAGAAACAACCATGAGCCCCTTTGCAAACAAGGTTAGGGCTTCGCTCCGGCTACCTTCAAACAACTATTAGAAACTACAAACCTGCAAAAACATGTTAGAAATCAAACCTGCAAGCAAATATGGGTTAGAAAATAACTAATATAACAAAGCAAATACATAAGAAAAACTAGATTATACCTCTCCTTTGGTGAAATGGGCCACCATGCCCTGGCTGGAAGAAGCACCTCTCTCTCTCTCTTGGAAATGGAGGAGATATGGCTCAATGGGGAGAATGAATGAAGGAGAGAGGCAGATGTGGGTGGCTTGAGAGACCAAGGGGTCTCAAGGCATCCACGGGTAGCATAATAGTATGTAAGGGGAGATTTTTTTGACAGTGACCCCCCACCCCCCTTTTATAGCTTTTTTGGGGATTTTTAGAGTTTTAAGCCCTTGGTCCCGGCTTTATACCCTTCCACCCTAACTTTAGATCCTTTTAGGGTTTTAGGCTCCTTTGGGGGGTTTTAGCCCCTTTTTGGAGGCTTTATCCCCTAGGAGAGTTATTTAGGATCCTTTTTGGGGTTTTTAAGCCTTTTTCTTCATTTTTAAGCCTTTTTGAGGGTGTGGGGGTCTAATGGAGTGATACGAGGGTCGTGCATGGGTGTCCTTGGGTGGTGTAGGCCATGTCGAGCTGAGTGAGGGATTTTTCAGGTTAACAGTTTTCCCCCTAATGTGTGAGGGTAGGAGCTCATCGTATGGCCGACAAACATCATAGGATTTGCTGCGGAGAGGTGGTGCTTCTGGGGCTGGGCATGGTGGCTTTTGGTTTTTGTATTAATATGGTTCCCATCAATGGGTGAGATACAAATAATGTGTGACATGTATATGGAAGAGGCGGGCATCCCAATGCTCATAACAATGTCAAAAGAATAATTTGATCTATCCTCTATAATACAAGAGTCGATCATGTACAACTGATGATATAATAATGGTTGCCTCAATTAGAGGCTGAATACAATACTGATCTGAAGAACTGCTACATTGGACAAATGGCATTCTCATGGAATGCTATATCTTCATGGCTGATAGACTACTAGATCTGGAATGGTACATAGCTGTATGGACTCATTGATGGAGAGTCAGAGTCTCTATGGTACAAGTATGCTGCATCAATCATGAATCTATATAGAAGCGTTGCTGGGACTTCTAAACACTGTCTCCAACGCAACCCAGAAATCACAAGGGACATGAACTTGTTTAGGTCCCTCGAGTAGACTCATCAATGTGCTAGAGTTAGGTGACATCCGGGGTCTTCAACCAAATATTGTACGGACCAACCCTGTATGAATCTCAATGGTGTGATGATGAAGTTGGAGTCGAGGACGTGAGAAACAAATATCCCGAGAGGCACTAAGGACTCCTCTCAAGTGGTCCAAGGAATTCATCAATGAGGTTAATGAAACCAAGATATAGGGACCTCTGGGTCTATCCTCTGGAATACATGTTTTGTCTTCGATAGAGGGAGACCTGCACCTAGTTAAGGGAATGGTGTTTCCTTGACCAGAAGCGTGAGGGAAATAACTGAAAGATGTGAGACAATATGCGGACTGACCTATTGAATTGGNAGCCAATGAAACTGACTCATGGGAATGGGATCATAGCTGTAATACCGGGGATCTCACTGCAGATGGGAAATACTTGGAGGAGGTGGACACTTTTGATACTGGTGGGATCCAAGGAAGACACATTGCAGAGTACTCTAAACAAAGGCGACCCAATGTCGGAATGCTGCCAAACTATTTTCTATTGGGTGGTGTTGAGGGATACCATTGTGGTATGATCTCATGGATTTTTAGCGAGCCTAAGAAATTAAATGCTCGATGGTGCTTTCAATTTTAGAGAGTCTGAAAGCACGAAGAAGACTCTAGTGGGGGCTCTTTTTTGTTGATAGTCTCCTATGCTTGAAAAAGGATAAAAGTATACATAGGAGGGCTCACCCATCCTTTTTGGGGATGAGAGACTTCTTTATTATTGGTAGTCCAATCAGGCCGAAAAAGGTTAAACCTATACTAACTGGACGGTCATTCAGATACTTTTACGAGCATGAACGAAACCAAGTTTGCTCGGAAATCTTTTCTTGATGAGAAGGATGGAAAAGGGCTTAATGACAACCCATGGTGAGATTTTTCGTAAAGTGCGGCCCCTCTGCCCGAGAAAGCATAAAAATATGCAGAGGGGAACGGTCTTGGCTTGAATATGCCAAGGAGGTCCTTTTCAATTGATGGTCTACATGGTCCACAAAAGGAGGTAAACAAGACGATGTAGATGCCCTTTCCTATCCTTTAACAAGTGGGAAAGGAAGCAGCTATGCTCGAAAATCTTTTCATTGTTTTTAGGAGTTAGAAAAGAGCTTAAATGAAACTCCATTATGGTCAACCAATTGCGGTGGCACAAGAAGTGTCCCATGTTGGGACGGTGGATAGTGGTCCCAAGGTCATCCACACAGTATGGACAGAGTAGAAGGATCTCAAACATACCAATACATGCACAGGATAGATCATGGTAGAGGCACGTGAGTCGGTGTAGCAGAGGCATGAAAACCGAGGTGGCTCTCGGACAGCGGTCAGGGGAGCATGTGTGAGTTGTGGTGGATGGACTTGACTACATGTGATGTGAGTGAAAGTCCAAGGGAACTTATATGCTAAATACGTGCAAAAAGAAATGATCCATTTTTCGGATGATGGTCTGGAGATCCGCATAAGGTGCGGTGGATGGAGTATATAGTATGTGTTAAAATACAAAACAAAAAGTAAAAACAAAAGTGCGTAACGGCTGGTGTCCCAAACACTCGCATGAGTAGCGGTCGAGAAGTGTGATACAAGTACAGGTCCGTAGACAGTTACATCGTCATGCTATGGCTCATAAATTAAGTTGGCTTGTGGGAAATGGTCCTGAAATTTATTTATTAAACCTTAGACGATGGTCTCATTAAGAGATATAAATTTGAGCCTAGAGGTGTGAGAGGTGTCTCGAACAGGTTCCGGGTGGTTTTTAGATTTAGCAGCTAATGGTGTTTCCCTGACTTGTGCTAAAAAATGTTGAAAAACAATAAAAGAAAATGAAGCGAATCATTGGTGATGTTAAGTGTAAAATTTCTTGAGGTTGAGCCCATTGCAGGGGTTCTCCAAGAGTTGTCCATCAGATTTGATAAGGGTGTATGCCCCTTTTCTGAGGCAACGGTGGATGACATATGGGCCATACCACATTGACTCAAAATTTCCTTTGCCCAAATTATCGTTGGGTTGGTCGTAGACTAGAACCATATCTCCTTCACTGAAGGTCGAGGGTGGACATGGGAGTCATAGTGGACCTTTGATCGTGTTTTTGTTGCTTCGATGGATTGGAGTGCGGCTCAATGGTCTTCTATGGTTTGCTCGATTCGGAGGAGTCGTTCTTCTAAAGGATAAGTATCAGGGAGGAGTTATACTACGAGGTGGAGGGATGGGATTTGGTACTCTATAGGGAGTACTGATTCGAAGCCATATACTAGGCAGAAAAGGAGTGAAACCAGTTGTGGTTTTTGTGGATGTGCGATAATCCCAGAGGGTGGAGAATAGCATGTGATGCCAGTTGGTTTTATGGTTTCCTACCATCCTTTGGAGCATTGTTTTGATGATTTTCTTGACTGCTTCAACTTGGCCATTTCCTTGATGGTAGTAGGAAGATGAACACTGGTGTTCGAATTTCAACAAGGTTGACAACTCGGCCCATACAACATCTTGAAAGTGTGCTCCATGGTCTGAGACTAATTGTTTGGGAACACCAAATCGTGAAATAACATGGTTGAAGAAGAAGCGCGCTGCGGTTTCATCTTTACAATCAAATGTGGGCATGGCCTCAGCCCACTTAGTGAAGTAATTCACTGTCATAATGATGTATTTATGACCATTAGCCGAGATGGGGTTGATTGTCATGAATTCGATTTCCCATTTGCAGAAGGGCCCAATTGTGACTATGGGGTGTAATGGTGCAAGGGGGGTTCTTGCCTTTGGGGCAAAGAGCCGACAGCTGCGGCAATGCTTGACTGTCTCTATGCAATCAGCAAATATGGAGGGCTAGAAATAGCTGATGCATAGAATTTTCTGGGCAGTTTCCAGGCCTGAAAGGTGGTCGCCGCAGGCTCCACTATGACAGTCGTTGAGGATGGCCTCGGCCTCATCACAGGTGAGGCAACGAAGTAGGATGGTATCAATGCCTCGACAATATAGAACATCTCCAATCAACAAGAGGCAAATGGCTTGATGTTGAATGCACCGCCTATCCTCACGGTTTAAGTGCGCTATGAACTTCTATGTTCGTAAATAAAGAAGGATGTCCCCATACCATGGGTCTTCCATCGATATGAAAAATAGGAAATCATTAGGGAGATCATCCTTGGGGGTGATGACATGGTTAATTGGGGCATATCGGTCATGAGCATGGCCAGCGTGAGTGCCTTTGTGCATTTTGGGGACACAAATTCTAGGTCGAACTCTTAGAGGAGGACTACCCACTTAACTGCTCGATCTTGTAGAAGGCGACAGCTTAAGAGGTACCACATTGGGTTTGAATTAGCCACTACATGAGTATGGTTTGCAATGATGTAGTGGTGCAACTTCTGAGCCGAGAAGACGATGGCGAGGGTCAATTTCCCCTTGGGTGAATAACGTAGTGGGGGTCCTATTAGCTTCTGACTGATGTAGTAAATCACATGCTCATGGTGAGCATTGTCCTTTTGGACCAAGACTCTAGTGATGGCGTTGTTCGAGGCTGACACATAGAGAATGAAATCTCGAGTTAAGTCTGGTGCTGAGATTAATGGTGTAGAATCTAAGGCTTGCTTGAGTGCATCAAAGGATTCTTGTGCTTGTTGATCCCACATGAAGGGGGTTTTTGTGCGGAGAAAGCGAATGAATCCGTAAGCTTTTTTTGCATACTTTGGCACAAAGTGGTGAAGGAAGTTTTCCTTGCCTTGGAGGCTCTGTAGTTGGTGTCGAGCTTTTGGGGAAGGAAGATCAAGGAGAGCCTGAACTTAGAGGGGATATATCGTTATCCCTTTGTGGGACACGATGAATCCAAGTAGATGTCCTACTGGGACACAAAAAATGCACTTGATAGGATTCAGGTGAATTTTGTACTTGCGGCAACGTAAAAAGACTTGCCACAAGTCATCTATATGTTGTGCTTGTTTTGGTGATTGAGCAGTAAGGTCTTCCAGGTAGACCAATATGATGTGAATTAGGTCGTGGAAACAATACGTTATGGCATGCTGGAATGTGGCTCTAGTGTTTTTCAGGCCAAAGGGCATGACTCGATACATGAATGTGCCCCACAAGGTTGTGAATGCCATCTTATAATGGTCTTCTTTCCAGATTTGGATTTGGTTATATCCGGAAAATCCGTCCATGAAGGAAAAGGCTTCATGTCCGGCGCATGCATCGATAATCTGATCGATGAAAGGTGTGGGGAAGTTGTCTTTGGGACACATGCCATTAAGGTCACAAAAGTCTATGCAAACGTGAATGGTACCCTATTTTTTATTCACGAGAACAGGATTAGAAACCCAAGTGGTGTACGCAATAGGATAAATGAATCTGGTTGTGCGTAGCTTCTCTATCTCAGCTTTAACCGCGACCACTTTGGAAGGGTGGATTGGTCGTTGCTTTTGGCATATGGGGGCCACATCAGGCCATGTGTTGATGTGGTGTTCCACGATGGATGGATCCAAGCCGGGCATTTCGGTGTAAGACCAAGTGAAGATATCATAGAATTCTTGGAATAGAGATTTGTAGGTAGCGACCTCTTCTGAGGAGAAAGATGCCCCTAGCATGATTTCTTCAACAACCTTCGAGTTGGTTGAGATGTTTATTTTTATGGTTGGTGAGATGTTAGCATTGTTCCTTTCTTCGAAGGAATCTTGTACTGGGATGGGGTTCTTGAACCAGTCTACTTTCCCGTGAATGAAATCTTTGGTCTCCATGAAAAACTGGTCAGACTGCGACACAAGTTCTTCGGGGAGGAAGAATGAGTGATGGTGCATGTCATCCCATGGGTGTTCCAGGATGGTCAGAGCTTCAAGCATCTCCTCATCATTGCGGAAGGAATGAAGAGACAGGTCTGATGGACCATCGTTGGTGGTGGAGATAAGTGGGTCGATGGAACTGGACATCATGTAAATGGACATGGTGTCTGAAGAAGGAGGTGGGGGGTGAAATTCTTCGATTAGGGTGATCTCAGAATCAAGGTACTGTTGACGGAGGTCAGCAAGAGCCATTCAAAATTCAGGCAAGTCTTGGAAATGGTGAGAATAGTGGCCACATAAGCCACAAAGGGCGCAAGCATGGTTTGTTCTCAATGACTTGTTTCTTACTATTGGCGTGCTCAAAATCTCAACAATGGGGAGGTTTTCATTTGTATCCATGGCATCCAAGTGCGCGCAAATCATTGGGATTTTAGGGCAATTCTAAGTTGGATGGCCTTGTTTCTCACAGACAGCACAAGGCAGAATCTACCTAGGTTTTGCAGTAGCTTTGGCATTCTTGCCCCTGACCCTTTTCGGGTGGGGTGGTGCAGGTGCGGGTGCGATGGTTGGAGGGTGCGGGTGCGGCGGTGCGGTGCGGGTGCAGGTGCGGGCGGTTGGAGGGTGAGACTCGACCGCAATGGGTTGCACCGGGGTTTAAACAACCTGGGGCATTGGTAGTAGAGCTGGTGGATCAAGATACCACACCGAAATTCCCAAGGGCAGCTAGTAAGGATTTCCGCTGCGTTGGGCACGTTTTAAGTACCTCAAGAGCGGCAATGGCAGTTGGTGTTTGGGCCAAATCATCCACGATGTTGTAGCTGACAGCAGCTCTAGCCATGGCATTATTGGCAACTCTACATATGGGGAGGTGGAGAAACGAGGGTAAATGAAAAGGTAGGTTGACTATTTTAGATGTTGATGCCGCTGATGGGTCAATGGGTTTAGTGTTGGCTCCGTACTGATTTCATCTAGTTTGTAAGTTGACCTCTTCAGTTGTCATGGCTAGCAGGTGGTGGACACCTATTTCTACCATGGGAGGTGCCCCCAAAGCATTGGGATTGGGTTGGGGAGGGGGTGCAATTGCCACTAATCCTTGGACTAGTAGTGGGTTTTGAAGCACCATAGGAGGAGGCCCTTATGGTGTAGGGTTGGGTTGGGCTTGGTTCATAGCATTAGCTTAGCATGACCCATGAGGGGACACTTGAATGTGTAGTGCCTATAGACCTCACAGAATGTGCATGGTTGGTTTGTGCGCAACGAGGCGTTGTGTTTTGGTGCATTTGGTCGTGGGGGGTTTTGGGCTGGTCGATTTGCCATGACATTATTGGGAGGGTTTGGTTGTTGACCACCTCCCTGTGGTTGATTATTACCTTGGTTTCGGGGCTGATTATTTCTAGCTTGCCCTTGTTGATTGTTGGGGGTAGGATGGTTGGGACGGTTTTGTTGTGGGAACACTTGTCCCAACGGAGAGGGTGGAGCAGGGATGGGGGCTTGAACTGCTTGCACTGGTAGTGCATAGTATCTTTGGGTGGGCAGTGGTGCCACGAATGTGGTAATTTTCCTCGCATACTATTGTGTAAGCCAAGCCATGGCCTGTGCCTACTGTGGTGGCGCAGGCTATGTGTAGGAGGTTGTGGCTCCGGACTGGGACATCATTCTTGCATAGTCCGGATTTTGGTTTTGGTAGGAAACACTAGCAGTGTTCCTTGGTTGTGGTGGAACTATAGGTGGTGTTGGATAGTGCTACGGCTATTGGGAGACTGAGCCTATGATGCCATCTAGAGCATGGGATGCCCCCAGTGCGTCGCGGTAGGAGATGCCTGCATGGGGAGTGTCTGGAATGATGATGTATAGGTATCTAGACTGAGCATAGATTAGGTCAAACTGTTGGGCTTTTAGTATGGCCTCCTCTTCAGATTGGGGATGTTCGGATGTGAAATCCTTTGCTATGGGTGGGAGCAAGGTCTTAAGGAACCAATCCAAGAATATCCTGTCGTCAAGTTGGATTTTACATATACTGCGGTGTCACCGCCACTCATGGATGTGGTTAGTTATATGGGTCATAGTGTTCTGATGGTAGGATAGCAATATCTCCACCCCTTCGTCATATCTGACAGGGAGTTGGAAATACTACAAGAACATGAAAGCCAAGGAGTTGAAATATGGGTACTTGTCTTGTGGTAGCTCAATGTACCATTTGGCTACAACACCTGTAAGGGTGCATTGGAATAGTCTCAGCCTAATGGAATCATCTGCAATGGTGTTTTATGAGCACCATAGATGGAATTTCATGATACGGTTTTGGGGGCACTCCCTTGCCTTGCCTTCAAACTTGGGAATGTCTGCTGGCAGCTTCGTTTGCATGGGAGGCCAAAAATCTTGATGGTGGATTGGGTCATTTGTTAACTGGGCCAAATCAGGCAACTTGATGCATGCCATGAAAGGGAGGTTTGACCCCAGGTTCATATGAGAGGGGGAAACGACGGTGGTGGGGTTTACAAGTGCATAATGCACCTGCATGGCTGGGGGCACTTGTGGTGGCACCATTGTGGATTGGCCAATGCCTGCAAGTGTGGTGGGGGGGATGGTGTGAGTAGGAGGTCCACTGCCCCCATGTGTGATAGGAGGGGCAGTGTAGGTAGAAGTTCCACTGCCCCTGTGTGAAAGGAGGGGCAGTGTATGTGAAAGGGCCACTGCCCCCATGTGTTGTAAGTGGGACAACTTGGCTGGTCACAATGGGTGGTGGAAGCTGACTTATCACAGTTTGGATAACTATGCTTGGGCCACCTATAGGGTTATTGGTGATAGTTTGTGGTGTGGACATGGGTCCACTAGCTATGGTTATGCCGAAAAATGGATCCGAATTTGCACCAGCCATGGGGCTTGATGGTGCAGTATGGAGGTCTGGTTCAGACTGATATGGGTCTGAATCTGAATCTGAGGTTGTGTGGCCTTCTGATGGTGTGAGAGATCATTGAGAACGGTCTCAGTAGTGTCAGTTCAATGTCTCGAATGGTGGTGGTTCACCTCTTAGGCGTGAGGAAGAGCGTGGGGGATCAATTGTGTTAGATTTTATGTATCAAATTGGTGGGAATGATGTTTGGATCCCAGTTTCAATGGATTCCTATTGGCTGTAGGTGGTCACTTGGGCACCAAAACTGCCAGAAGACAGCGCTTGGCTTTTTCCTCACGGGTGTTCTACTCAATCGGTGGGGGTCATTGCGCGTTTCGCTTGGTAATTCCTCTTAGTGGCTAGCTACTTTGGGGTTCCCTTGGTACTCCTCACAATGAGTTTCTGGGATGAGCCCAAGTACTTCCCACGGTTAAGGAAGTCAGGGACTTATGTCCTCAAAGACTGCAAATTTTTTGACTTAGTGTAAATTTGTAAATTTTAAGGTTCTCTCAACGTCATGAATTGAGTTGGGTTGATTTACATGATATGGTGTATATGTCTTTCTATTTTTCTGTTATTAGGTGGCTACAAGTGGTTTATGAATATGTCATAGAGTTCATATCATTGTGTGTACAAGCAGTAAATAAACAGAAACTTTCTAGATAGATATCATTTGTTACCTTGAGTTGTGATAGCCTAACTAGGTGACTACCTTACACTTATATTCTTCTTCAACAAAGAGAAGGTGTTGGGCTCTCAACACAACGGGACTAAGCCCATCCATAGATCCACAGGTCACCTCCTAGATGCAAGGTTGGTAAACAGGGAGGATGCTTAGCGCCGTGAGAAGCCCTCCTTCTCTACCCCCTCTACCTTCTAGGTCATCCCTTTTTAATGGTTTAGAACAATATTGGATGAAGGGTCTATTTACTATACGATTTGTGCCCTTCGTCTTATCCCAGAATACCCCGTAGGTTGATGACTGGGTAGAGGAGGAAGGGTAAGCAAGACTGTTAATTTTATGTCAGTTTTAGTTAAGCTACATTCATTAAGCCATTAAATTTTTTTGAATTTACACTTTGTTTGTACATGAAATTGTAGTAAATTAAAACAGAAACAGAAATGGAACTACTGTGCTGGACAGAGGTGGCTGAGTCACATTGAAAGTCCCTAATAACTTAAAAATTAACTTCTGAGTGACAGACCACATGTTTCGGGTCAAATGTGGCGAGGGGGTCACCAAATTTTCCTGAAATTGATGAGGGGGTCACACAAATTTCACGGACAAAAGCGGTCTGCCTTTCTAAAGGAAGTCACACCTTTTGGGGGAAAAAGGGTGACTTGGTCACACCTGTGAGGCCTAAATGAGAGACCTCATCCCCTGTTTAGGCCCGATAAGTGCGACCTGCTCTGTATTGGGTGTTTTTTTTATCCCGAGTCAGATCCGGCTGACAGTAACCTGTACAGTGGCCAAATGGACTCGGATTTTCCTTTTTGAGGCTTCGATAGTAATAGAAAGTGAAATAAAACAAGATATAGAATATTTAAACCTAGGGCACAAACTGAAATAAAACTTGAAATTTAAAAAACTGAACCAGGGATCCTGTGGGATCGACCTGGTATGGTCGCCAGTTCTGTAGCAAGGATTTCTCCTTGCTACAGGGGCAAGAATGGCTCCCTTCCATCTATAGGACGGAAGGGTAGGTTCCTGCATGTGGAAATGCAAAAAGAAAAGCAAGATAGAAAGGAAATCAAATCGACAAGAAACAGCCATGAGCCCCTTTGCAAACAAGGTTAGGGCTTTGCTCCGGCTACCTGCAAACAACTATTAGAAACTATAAACCTGCAAAAACATGTTAGAAATCAAACCTACAAGCAAATATGGTTCAGAAAATAACTAAGCTAACAAAGGAAATGCATAAGCAAAACTAGATTATACCTCTCCTTTGGTGAAATGGGCCACCATGCCTTGGTTGGAAGAAGCATTTCTCTCTCTCTCTTGGCAATGGAGGATCTATGGCTCAATGGGGAGAATGAATGAAGGAGAGAGGGGTATGTGGGTGGCTTGAGAGACAAAGTGGTCTCAAGGTATCCACGAGCAACATAACAATATGCAAGGGGAGAGTTGTTTGAGAGTGACCCCCCACCCTCATTTTATAGATTTTTTGGGATTTTAGCCCCTTTTGCCCTAAATTTAGCTCCTTTTAGGGTTTTAGGATCCCCCAGGATTTAGCCCCTAAGAGAGTTATTTAGGCTCCTTTACTGGGGTTTTTAAGCCCTTTTCTTCATTCTTAAGCCTTTTTGAGGGTGTGGGGGTCTAATGGAGTGATACGAGGGTCGTGCATGGGTGTCCTTGGGTGGTGTAGGCCATGTTGAGCTAAGTGAGGGATTTTTCAGGTTAACACCTGTTATCACTCCAGGAAAATCCTCTAGGTTGCAGCTCGAGGATGCCTGGTAACTTAAATATTTTTATGGTTTTCTAAGTGGATCAAGTCAGATGACCTATAGGACCTCACACTCTCAATACATGCATGAAACTCAATCAGTGATAAGACTTCTAATTACCACTGTTCAGAGGTTGACAATATGGTGCAGAGATGGAGAACTTATCATGCTAGCAGATTCATACATAAAACAAATATATATAAATGGCTAATCATGACAAGGAAAGCACTTATAATTCAAATCATCAATACGCAAATAGGATGACAGCTATTAGTCTTTAATTAACCTAAATAGAACCTGAATAACACATTCAAGAATAAGCACATAATAGACAAAAATGGAAGCTGAAAATATGATAACAAAAGAGCTTATATTAGGTCATGAGCAATATGAGAAGCTTGACAATTGCAATGGTCTACAAGTCCTCGAAGTTGAACCCTTTCAATCAAATAAGTCTTAGGATTTATATCCTTTACAAAAATATTCAGATCCTGAAAAATTGGATCCTATTTACTAAAAATAGACAAAATAATTGTTTTTGCATAATTAGGTCAAAAAACCCTAATTTAACTACTAGTCTAACGAACTGTAGAATTCGTTCACTGTTTGAACCTTCTGATGACTAAAGTAAGTACTAGAATCATTGCCATTGGTCCTCTGCTGGTTAAGTCACTATTTCACTTTGACAGTTGAGTGTTGGTGACCTTTTCGTCTTTTATGTCACAACAAAACTTAAGCATACCTTCCCTGATGTTTTTTTCAGCGTCCTTCATCTTTATACTTCGTCCCTGAGCTATCCATGTTTGCCCAAAACTGGTCCTGTGTTTCAAAATTTGATCCTATGCATCTTTCTACTTTCATTGCTTAAGAGGCCAAAATATCAAAATGGTTAGCTACCAAAACAAAGCCTTTCGGTGGCTAATGAGCTGTTAAGAACCCCGCCTAAGCCACCGAAAGCTGAAACTTCCAATTTCTTCAACCATAACAAAAACAGAGAATCTCAACTTGTTAGTCATCTTTATATCTTTCATGACATGACTCGAATTCTTCATACCATCAAAATAAATTTATTTTGGGAGATAACATCTGGCTCCTACTTGGGGATGGGAACCTCCCTGTGAGGTCCCAATAACCCTAGACCAAAATTCCTTTCCTTGAAAACAACTAAAAAATTAACACTATCATTTATTGTTCCATTGGGCATGGAGTTTATTCTGTAGGAAAAAACAACCTACTAAGTAATCATTTACAATAACAAGGCCTCAGAGCCTCAAATAAAGTAAACTTTTAGAAAATGCCCATTCAGTGGGCCATCAAACACCTCCTCCCCTTTCAGATTCTACAATTTGAAGGTGTTGTTCTTCTGTACCTGAGCTATCACAAAAGGGCCAATCCACAAAGAGTCAAACTTTCCATGTTTTCCCTTGTCCTGTGAGACAGTATCCCACTTGAGGACCCAATATCCAACCTGAAAGTTGTCCACTTTTTCCCTTTTTTCAAACATGACCTTGATCCTCTGTTGATGGGATTCTGATTTTCCTATCACTTGTTCCCTGACTTGCTGCAACTCCACCAAATCCATCATCCTCCTTACCATATTATTTGGTTCATCTTCCTCCTCCTGAAAGAGTTTTTCCACTGGCAGAATTAGTTGAATGGGAAAAATGGCCTTAGTACCATAAACTAATTTGAATGTAGAAGTCCCTCTAGATCTTTTGTTTGTTACCCTATAAGCCCATAAAGAAAACTTTAGCTTAGAATCCCAGCTTTTCTAATTTGTCTCCAATAGTTTTCTGATGATCCTGACTAGGATTTTCTTGGATGACTTAGCCAAGCCATTGCGTTGATGATAATAGGATGTGGAATGCACTAGCTGAATTCCCATTGACTCACACATTTTAACCAATGCCCCGGATTTGAAAGCTGGTGCATTATCATTTACTAACCTTATTGGGCAGCCAAACTTGATAAAGATATTCTCATATAGAAAATTCATGATGGCCTGATGAGTTGCATTCCTGGTGGGTACTACCTCTCTCCACTTGGTAAAGTAGTCTGTGACTACTAGGATCCATTTATGCTGTCCACTAGAAGATGGATTTATTTCACCTATGAAATTTAGACCCCATTGCTGGAAAGGGCAATTCACTACAATAGGCCTAAGGGGCAATTATTTGAGTTGTTGCTTCCCTATAAATCTTTGGCATTAGTCACAGGCCCTCACAAAAGTACACACATCAGCAAAAGTGACTGGCTAATAGTACTTTTCCCTCAGGATCTTATGGGCTATGGTCTTCCAATAATGATGGCCCCCACATGTGTTGGAATGAAAGTGATGCATGACCTGATCCGATTCTTCTTTATCTAGACATCTCAACAAAACCCTAGATAGATCTTTCCAGTACAACAGTTTATCAACTATGCAAAATTTAACAAACTTTAGTTTAAGATCTCGTGCTTGATTAGGAGTGAGACCAAAAGGAACTTCTAATTTCTGCAGAAAATGAATGATTCCTGAGTACCACTCACATGAAGACATGTTTTCAGCCACTTGTTGAATGTCATTTTGATCCTAAACCACTTCTGTTGCTACTAGAGTTTGCAATTTTTCTGAATTGACACAAGTGAAGTTTATCCCCATTAGTTCATAGTTTTCTTTAGCCATGAGTTTGGCCAAACCTAGTCCTTTTACTAGCTTAGTGGGATTCACCTCTATATCAAACTCAATGAGCTTGGAAATCCATTTATCTCTCTTTCCATCAATGTCAGGATGAGTCAAAACATCCTTCACAATAGGTGAAGGGACATAGGCAAGGACAGTTGCATGTAGAATGTAAATCCTAAAGGTCTTCAATGACTTGATGAGAGAATATGCCTGTTTCTCAATGGGATCATACTTCAGCTCAGCATCCCTCAATTTCTTGCTAAAAAATGCAATTGGATGATCGAGACCCTCCTCATCTTTGTGTAACAGCACAACTGCCACTATGTCATATGATGCAAAAGAGAATATATAAAAATTCTTGGTATAGTTTGCAATAATTAGGGTTGGGGCTTCCATGATAGCCTTCTTGATGTCTTCAAAAGAGCTTCTTTCCTAGCTAGTCCATTTTATTCCTGCATCCTTTTTCAACATGGATATTATGTGCTTTACCAGCTCAAAGAAATTAGGGATGAACCTCCTGACAAAGTTTATCTTACCCAAAAAGGACTGAATATCCCTTTTTTACCTCGGTATGGACAACTTTTGGATTGCTTCCACCCTTACCAGATAAATATTTACACCTTCAACTGAGACTATGTGACCTAAGACTTTCCCCTCACCGAGTACAAATTGGGAATTATTAGGTTTGAGTGATATCCCAAACCTCCTGCACTTCAGAAATACCCTCCTCAAGGGCTACAAATGGTCATGATGGCTGTGAGAGTAAACAGTTAGGTCATCTAGGTATATAAGCACAAATTTATCTTTCAACCCTACAAAAGCTAGGTCCATGGCTCTCTGAAAAGTAGCCCCAGCATTCATCAGCCCAAATGGCATTTTAGCATACATGAAAGTGCCCTAGGGGGTGGTAAAAGCAATCTTCTCTTGGTCATCAGGGTGCACAGCAACTTGGTTGTATCCAAAGAAGCCATCTATAAATGACATGACACTAGCACCTGAGACTCTTGGCAACAAGTGTTCCATCTTGGGCAATGGATATTTGTGTTTTTTGGAACATTTGTTCAGGTTTCTAAACTCCACACACAACCTGAAATCCCTGTTCTTCTTCCTTACCACCACTAAGTTTGCAATCCACTTGGAATACCTGAGGGGGATTATGATTTTGTCTTTAAGGAGCTTATGGATTTCTTTTTCAATTACAGGTAGTAGGAGAGGACTGATGGATCTCAACTTCTTTTTGAAAGGGATGGTGTCCTTCTCCAAAGGAATCCTGTGTTGGATGATATTGGTGTCATAGGTTTTCAGGTCATTGTACTCCTAGGAAAAGATATCACCAAATTATTTTATTAGGCTGCAAAATTTGGACCTCTGATCAGCAGTTAACTCAGTGGACATATTTATAATCTTTGGATGGATTTGGCTACCTATGTTTTTCTCTTGGATAGTAGGGTCCTGCTCCTTTTTGGAAGGATTGAAAGGGATGTCATTATGATCAAAAATATCTTCTAGAGGTACTAGACCCCAAGGTATATAATTGTTGGGTAATTGGACAATATTCTGATTAGCTACTTTATCTTTCAACTTGAGTTGTTGGGATTCTTCCATGTTTAGGTTTTCTTGGTCTATATGTATATTAGAGAATTCATCTACTAGCTAAAGGAATTTAGTAACCTCATCATCATTCTCAAACACCTTCCAAAATTTTACATTATCTAGCAGGGAAGGTCTGTACTTGACCTAAACATCATAGATGAGCTTAGGAGGTAAATGAGGAACAAACAGACTTTCAGAGACAGCCAGGGAATCAACCAGGTGATTCAAAGCCCTAGGTATATATGACAGTTCAAAAAACATAAAGGAGTCTCTGAGTTTCCATACCTCGTCCTTGTAGGCCTTTAGTCTGACATTTTTTGCTTGAAAAGTTTTATTGACCTGTTGTATAATAAGGTCCGCATCTCCAAAGATTCTCATGCACATGATCCCCATTTCCTTCGTAGCTTTAACTCCTAGCAGCAAGGATTCATATTCTGCTATATTGTTAGTGGTTTTAAAGTCAATCTTATAATATAGATGAATATTTTCTTTGGATGGAGAGATCAATGCTATACCTGCACCTGCTGAGTTTTGAGTGCTAGCCCCATCAAAATATATGTTCCAGACTGTTGTGGTCACTTCTTCGGGCTGTTGACAGGTGGGATTGGTAAGCTAGACTGATGTTTTCTAAGAATAATCTATTTGCAGAATGCATGACCCAAAATCAGTGTCTACTGCATAGATGGAGTGGTTCACCGAATTCCTTTCATTGCCTATGATGTAGGCAAGTTGATTCTCTCTGTAAAGCCTCTTGGTCTCCCATCCAAACATTGGTATTGTAGCATATGTAAGGTCCATCTGAAGGGTGCCACCTAGCCTTTTACTCCATGATTGAGATAGAAAGAGACCAAATTTAGGAGGGATATAAGCCACTGCAATGTCCATCATGATGTTTTTTGAAGGTAGATGAGATAGGTTTACCACAAGGTATTTGATGAGGCCCAAACACTTGACCTTTCTGGAGTCAAAGGAAAAAAAATCATGGTAGGGTTTTGTAATGTTGAGACCAAGCTCATCCATCACAACTTTTGGCATTAGGTTATGGGAAGCTCCTGAGTCCAGCAGAAAATTATGAAGGAATTTATCATGGATATTCAAGGATATTTAGAAAGGTGGGCATGAATCCTTTAGGTCTTTGATCATAGGGCCTATGGTTATAATAGGTTTTTCATCTTGCGGATTTACAAAGTCAGTATCAATATGGATCTGTGGCTGAAGAGAATTCAGTATGGAAGATTTGAATGCATCATTTTTCATTAGCTAGATCAATGGGAAAGGGATCTTCAATTTCTAAATATATGACTCAAGGTTGAAAGAATAATGCAGTCTATCAGGAAACCTTACCTCATGTATTGGAGCTTTGAGTTGGACATGATCATGGCTTGATGGAGGTGTTGTTTTTTGCAATGGTTTGGGAATGACAACCATTTTCTTTGGTAAAATAGTGTTATACCAAAATCATGTCACCATCATGTGATAAGACCTTTGACATACCTATTTTTCCCTAATCCCAGCACTTGGAGTGGAAACCCATGTTGTTTGTCAATTTTTCATGAAAATACTCAGCACCACACTTTCCTTGTTAGCCATGAGCGGTTCCTTGCTCACACCACCTGTCTGTTGTTTTCCATAAGTGGTGCCACCACCTATTGCCCTTGGTCCATAAGCAGTTCTCATCGAAACCGCTCCGTCATAAGAGGAGAAAAGAGGTACCCTAGGTAAAATGGGAAAAAGAGAAGTTTCTTGAGGCTTCTAGAAGATAAGCCTCGTGTCCTCCCTTATCCCTATCATTATGGGTTAGTTGAGCTCGAGATCCCCCATCATAGGATATTAGAAGCCACCTCATCCATAAATATCTCAAACATTCCTATCCATTGAGCCTTATAAATACATGCTCATGTCCATGATTGAGGGGGGAAATCTTGAGGTATTGTTATGCTGTTGGATCGATCACTTGGCCCAAGCCATTTGAGAGCATAGAGAGTAAATTTGGAGCTTATGGGGATGTAGTGTTGGTTTCATGGAGATGCATGTCGACACTAAGTCTTAATTGGTTGTAAAATTCTCCATTCATATTAATGGAAAGATGATTTCTGTCCCACATTACTGTTGTTTTGATTTCGCATGTAAATGTTGTTAGATTCCTTAGTCACTAACATGGATCAGTAGCTTATGTTCTAGTAGCTTTGATGTGTTTGCGTGTTTGATCTCATTACAGGTACACAGGTTCACTATCGAAGCATTCCAAGTATCTATGGAATCCAGGGAGGGTCTTCACCCTTTGTCATTCATTTGTTCTGGATCTAAACCATTCATACCAGAGGAACAACTTCTGTTCGAAGAAGGTGAAATATTCCTGCTTACAAATCTGGCGACTCCACTGGAGAATGAATATACATATTAGTTGATATGATCTTCCTCAGTTCTTCAACTCTTTTCCGAATCTAGGCTCCTTATCCAACTCTCTTCAGTTATATCTGCTATCTAACTCAGTGGATTTTGGTTTCAAACTTCCAGATCTATCTAGATCTGAATTATTTCAACCTTTTATGCTCTTTTTAATTCTCAATCTATTAGTTTTTACCCTGATCTGATCTTTTTCTGACTTGGTCTGTTGTTCTCCTTTGTGTTTTGGATTTGTACAGGGAACCACATTGATGTAGTTGGCGAGAAGCGGTGCCACTGCCTGAACCTAGTTAGCAGCACATAGTGCCACCGCCTAAGTCCTATTGGTGAGAAGTGGTGCTGCTCCATAACCGCCATGTCAAGACCTGTGCAACGCGGTGCTGGGTAGGCATCATTCCAATACCTCTTTTTTCTCATTTTTTGTAAAAAATTGAGTTAATTTGCTTTCAGCCCTACACTGTCAGGCTTGTGTGTCAGAATCTGATGCTTGTGGTTTGAAATTTTATGGTTAAAGTTTGGTTTGATTGGAAAATTCAAAAGCTAGATTAGGCTTATTGATTGTTCATTCACTTTTGTGTTTGTTGGTTGCGATTGTGAAAGGATTTCTTGTTTTTTGAAAAGCTTAGGGTGTTAGTAAGATCTCTTTTCATTTATGTTATATAGCCTTAAAGAAAAACATTTGGTTAGCATATTAGTTTCATTTCTTGTTTGCATAGAGACCTTCTTTTTCCTCTTTTAAAAAAGAAATTTTTTGACTGAGATTACGTTATCATCTTTGAGCATTGGACATTGGATCTCTGATTGGATTTACAAGCTTTCAGGCTCTTTATGTTCTTTTGTCTCTTATGCATTTAGTACTATCTCATCAAAATAAAAATATGGTAGTTTTAAGTTAGATTTACCTATGTTTTGGGAAAAATTGAAAAATAGAATGCATATGCATGTAGTGTGCTTCTTGTTTTTCTTTTAGGAAAATAGATTCTTCCCCTTCTTATTGCTTTCAGAAAAGAGAAATCAGTTTGGAAAGTGTTGCTTTTCTTTGACTTTGTGTCCAAGATTGTTGTTTAGAAATATTTTTGGTTTTGAAACAAAAGAAAATACTCTCTTTCCCTCCCGTAAGTAGGCATACTGAACGGTAAAGTGAAATATTTGCATACGCATACTGCATGGTTTTACTTTTCTGTCAAAACACCATGCATTCACCTAATCATCCACTTTAAAATTAACAGTAGTTATAGGTTAAAATTTACATAGAAATTGGAGTGATAGGTTAGAGACGTGTTTGGGCATCGTTAAGCATAGGAGCTGTCGTTATTTGTCCGCATTACATCCCAAGACTTGTGCGGTTCTTCCACGTACCATTGGTATATCAAACAGCCTTTCACATATCCCTGAGGTATATAGAAAGGTACTTCACATACTCGATTGTATATCGAAAGTCCCCTTGTGTACAGTTATGCATTAGATAGCACTACTACCAATTAAAGCTCCCGTGTACCCTGAGTATATCGGGAGACCCCACTAGGATACCTTATCCATCTGAGAAAAGCCCTTTTCCCATCTTGCTTGGAGCCATACATCGAAAAAAACATTCGGGGAGATTACTACGCATGTACCCTAGAGGTATATCACGAGTGGCACCTTATTGACAATCCTGGTGAGAGACCTGACTATCTGAACTCCTCCTATCATTTTAAGTGTGCTTGTTTTGACCTATAGCTTGTGTAGGGAAATTTTTGGTGTGTTTCCTAGTTTTTCAGACCCTAGGTTAGATAGGAACTATACAAACTGGTTGAGTTAAGATAGTCCAGAAGAGTACGGGACTTGCCACCCGATTTTATTCCTGGTTCAGGAGAAAATCCAATGGAAGTTATCGACCAAGGAGCTGCTACCACCTCCCAAGTGGGAGATAATGTGGTTACAAAAATTGGAGGACCATATTATTCACACTCGCCTCCCTTGGTCCAACAACCTTCTCGAGGAAATTCCTCGTTCCATTCTCCCACAGAAGGTCATGTTGATGATACTACCCATCCGGATTATGGTCCCAATGCTCCATTTTGGGACACCCTTATAGGACAGGCCATTGCCTCATTTGGCACTCGTTTAAACTCTTTTGAAGATGAATACGAATGTAGAAAATAGCACGCAGACATTCTTCCTGCATAGGAGATTGACAGAAAAATAAATGACCTATTAGGCACACCACCATCACATTCCACGTCTGTTTCTGTGGAATACTGTTCACTTGATGATTCTATGAGACCCATTGAATGGATTATAGATCGCACAGTAACACCACACAACCCAGGTCAAGATACCACCCCCACCACCTCCCATGTTATGTCTGTTCCCAATCCTCCTAGGTCTTCTGCACCTGGGGCCCAACCTTCAATTCCCATTTCGTCTTTACCATCTAGTGCCAGGGGGAAACCCCCTGTATGACCTACGTTATTTGACATCGAAATTGTACCTAGTCAAGGACGGACCTCTAATATAGAATAATATACGGTTTATGTCCCTCCCACCCATACCAATGTGGTTAATCCCCCATCCAATTCAAGTCATCCCTCAAGGGTACAACCTGTAACCATTCAATCTTCTGTAGGTTATGGTTATCAAATACCTATAGGGAAAATTAATTATTCACCTAATCCTACAGGAATTCTTTATGCTAGGATTCTGTACCCTATTAATAATTTTACGCCATGGGGGAAACCTAACTAGTCTTACATGCCAGCTATAGGGGGATAGCTATACATACTGCAGGAGGTGCTGGAGGTCCTCCCCATGGGGGGCCTAATGGTCCCATAGGACTTGGAATATTTCCTCCTTATGGTCCTAATGGTCCTAGTGGTCCTGGGGGGCCTGATAGATTTCCTCCTAATGGCCCTAGAGGCTCTGGTGGCCCTCCTCCTAGTGGTTTCAAAGGCACTGGTGGTCCTCCCCCTAGTGGCCCTGGAGGGTCTGGTGGTCCTCCTCCTGGTGGCCCTGGAGGGTCTGGTGGTCCCAGAGGCCCTGGTGGTCCTCCTCCTGGAGGCCCTAGTGGTCCTAACGATCTTGATCCCAGAAATCAACCCCATGTCGATGAATTTTCCGTCGGTTCTTCATCACAAAAACCTGTCTATCAGTCCACTTACAGTCCTATTAGTAATTATATGCCATATCAATATTACCAATATGTGCAACCTAACTGTCAGTTACCTTCTCTAGCAACTTTGGACTTACCTCGCTTGTCCAAGTTGATTAATGACCCCATTCGACACAATCCCTTGTGGCCTCCCATTCTGGTAAAGTTACGATCGGACAACCCAAAGATCGATGGGAAGCAAGGATACGATCTGAAAAACCATGTCATGACGTTCCATTTGTGGTGTTCTTCAAACTCCCTCATGGATGATTCAGTTCGGTTACAACTTTTTCAGCGAACTTTGATCGGTATAGCTACGAAGTGGTACATTGAACTTTAAAAAAATTCGTTTGTGGATTTTGGCTCGTTGGAAATCATGTTTCTTACACACTTTTAGCTCCCTATCCATTATTAAACAGGTATTGATCTCTTAACTTCTCTACGACAGAACACCTCCACCCACATATCCAATCATATCCTTCAATGGAGAAGGCGAAGAACGCTTATTAAGGCCCCTATTCTAGATCAGTTATTAGCTGATTGGTTTACCAAATATTTGTTGCCTCCTATTGCCCGAGATGTGGCTATGGGCGGTGATGTTACTAAAGAGCAGGCTATTAGTTGAGCCTAGTATCTAGACTTGGTCTATTCTCAGTCTGTAACTCTTTATGAATTAATTCCTCAAGCTCCTTGCCCTAGCAACGATCCCACCAAGCCACCAGTAGAAGTACCTGTTGATGGGATTGTTGGTTCAATATAGTCCCTGTCAGCAGCGAAACCTTCCAAGCAACCCCAAACTGCCACCCCTACTCCTTTGAATCCTAAGGTTTCCACCGAGGTCAATTCTATTCAGAGTACTCAAACCTCAGGAAATAATAAAAATAAGAGTAAAAATAAGAATAAAAAAACTGGAAACCAACAGGAGAATCCAAGACCAACCAACAGTGATAATGATAAAGGAAAAAGAAAGGAAAAATATCCATGTCTGCTATGTAGAGGTGACCATTTCACCAAGGAGTGTCCCCGTCGAGATGAAATATCCCAATTTCTGAAGTCAAATCCCGCACCCGCAGTACTCACGGATCCTTTTCCCTCTTAGCAACAACTAATAGACCACATGTCTAATCAGGGTAACTCTAGTTCATCAGAGGAAATTCATATGATGTCCTCAGATACCATTAATCTACAAACTCGAAGTCATAATTATGACAAACCCGCAAAAAAGATAAAAGATCCTTCTTCTTTAGGAAAAGCTCCCTCTACTAGTTCTCCTGAATCCTTGTCTACTATCCCCCTATCCATCGATAAGCCTACTCTTGACATAATTTTGTGTCCACCCAAGAGTACTCATCGGAAGGCTGTATTTAACCCTAATGCCCGAGCTACTCAATTTTATAATGTAGTTGAAAATCTCACTCAGAAACCTTGTGCAATGTATACCTTAGAAGTACTCCAAAGTTATCCTACACAGTGCAAAAACTTGTTAACATCATTAGGAGATTTAGACCCAGATAATACTAATTTGATTCATTTCAATGTTGAGAACTATAATTCCAAGTTACCTCATAAACTTTCTTTTTAGATCATTACTAAAGTAGTTGGAAAGAAAGTTTTTCCAACGGTACTAGATGAAGGAGCTTCAACCTCGATTCTGTCTCTGTCTTATTGGAAAGCTCTCAGCTCTCCCAAGCTTGTAACATCACCTACGACTCTCAAGGCCTTTGACAGATGGGGTTTCCAACCCCATGGTCTCATATTAGCCCTGGCGGTCAAGCTTGGGGGAAAAACTGTTTCCATTCAAGTAGAAATGGTGGATGCCTCGTTAGATTACAACCTCCTTCTAGGAAGACATTGGTTCTATGCCATGACTACTGTCGCTTCAACAGTATTCATACAGTCCAATTTACGCATCTAGGGAGAATTTTTACCATTGACCATCTTGATTTCTGCATGATGGATGTTACTACCTCCATGGCTAATAACATCCCATGTTATGCCAGTCCCCTCCTCCTTACCAGTTGATTGGGGTAGGCATGTTGAAGGATTCATCCCTTATGGGGATTTTTCCATCCACTCCTCCTAACACAGATACCGCAATAGTCCATATGATCACCTCATTTGATTATGAGCCTAAGGTTAAACAAGTTGTTGAGTCCACATGAAGCAATGTATGACACCATTCAAACCTTTTTTGATGATAACACTGATGGCATTCATCTAGTGGCTTCGGATCCTTACCATTCACCTTACTATTTAGAACCTTCTCTTCTTGTTCTAGATTATCTCTCTGAGACTTTTCCTTCCGATGAGTCCATTATGGAGATCATGAACATGGATGAGTCCATTTGGGAGGATCACCATCATAGATCCATGTTCCTCCCCAACACCAGTTTGGTTAACCATGATTATGCATCCTTGTTTCCTACTGATATTGTCAACATACCCCAAAGTCCCATATTGTTGCAAGACACAGATTCTGAAGGAAACCTTTGCAACATTACTCAGATGAATCCGATTGACATATCAGCCAAGCCTGATACCATCGAGCATGTTCATGCTGGGCAGAACTACTCGACAGATGAATTTGAAGCATACAAGGAACTTTTCAAAGAATTCCATGATATTTTTGCCTGGTCCTATGAAGAGATGTCGATGATTGACCCATCCATTGTGGTCCATGAAATTAAAACCTATCCCATGGCCAAACTTGTCAGGAAAAAACTAAGGAAAGTGCATCCTCGAAAGGCTGCAGCTATTTGTTGTAATCTCACAGATCACATAAGGTTACCAATAATACATACTAAAACATAACCATAAATAAGAGACAAGAGACAAGAACAGATAGGAAAACAAATTATATTAATGTAGTGAGTTCATACAAGGCACAGAACTGAACTGAGTTCTTGCTTGGCTCAACAGCCTAATATATACCAGTTACAAACAGTTACAAAAAATAACTACCTGTCAGTTCGGTGAACTGACACGACTGTTAGTTAAGTTGACTAATCAATCTGTTTAGTTGGCCGACCGACTTAGTTGGCTGATCGACTAGTCGGCCCATCGACTTAGTCGGCTGGCTAAGTCGGTCTTCGTCCAAGTCGACTTATGTGAGCTTGCTCCTTCTACATCTCCCCCACGAACAAAACATTTCTTTGTCCCGAAGAAACAGGGAGGCACAAAAAATGAACTCTTGTGGATGCAGTCAGACTTGCTCATGCTGGGGGCTATGCAGCCGGATGGTCGGTCTCCTTTGGACACAGAATTCGACGATAGCTGGAGCTGTGATGGCTAGATGATGCTAAAAGTCGGTCCAACTCTGTAATGCCTTCTAGATATCGATCGTTAAGGTGGTAAGACTTGAAAGGATCGACATCTTTTCGGACATGGCCATTTCTGCTATGTTTTCCATGTTGGGACTCGACAGTTGGTTTTGTTCCTCTGCAGTAGTGATGAGTCATTTGATCTGAGGACAGATGATGTCGACTCGCTCTAAATTGGGAAGGGCCTATTGAACCCACTGATGTGCCTCCCGTTCTAGCTTCTGCAGTTTGTTAGTCTCCATCACAATTTGTTCTTCAATAGTCGGCCTTAGTTCTGCCTCTGTCAACTTTCGACTCTCCAGAGCCTGAATGCCCTGCCTTGCCTACCTGGTCTACTGATAGACTTGCCCATAGTGATTAGGCCAGTCTCGTAATACTTCCTCGGTGACCACTGATTCTTCCATATGATCCTGGAGAACTTTGTAAGTTTCCGAGAATGCAGTGTGTTGGGCCAGGAGTAGTCGAACAGTCTCCTCCTTTTGTCCTTCTTTAGTCTCGTGCAGTCGGGTTTGGACGGTCGATAACATTGTCTCGAAGAGATGATATGCTCTTTCAAGTGGTCGATCTGTGTCAACGTCGATAGGGACTGGTATCACAGTCTGGACTAGAGCTCTGCATCGGCCGAGAAACTCGACTTCTTCTGCATTTTTGGCGATTGGCTCTTTAGTTTTTCGATCTGTCCTTTTATTGGACTCTTTGGCCACTGTTTTTAGGAGTTGGCTGACCTCTGTGTCATCCAAGGAACTTGCATCCCTTAGGGTAATGTGGAGGCCAGATGGTCTATGCTACTCTTTCTTTTTCTGCTGCTTGTCTGGCTGTTGTTCTTTCTTCTGGGTACCTGCAGTAGTGGAAGTTGGGTCTGTGGTTGGTGGATTGGAGGTCGAGGGTTGTTCTGGTTGGTTAGGTGGTATAGAATATGGCTGTGTTTCTTTTTGAGGAGGGGGTATGGGGGACGGGGGTTTTTTTGTTTGAGGAGGTGGGATGTCGGCTTCTAGTTGTGAAGATAATGGTGGTTGTGCTGGGTTTGGCTGTAATTCTAGTGGTGGGGATTTCGACGGTGGAGGTGGTGGGGAAGGAGGTTGGGATGATGGTGGTGTTGGGGATGGAGTGGGGGTATGGACAAAGGTTGCGAGAGTGGCTTCAACATGGTCAAGACTTCCGTCTAAAGAGATTGCTGCTTCAGACGGTGACATGGGTGGTTCGTTCTATGTCTCGGGATCGACCTGCTCGGTGACAGACTGACTGTGTCCTATGATGTCTCCCTCGTCATTGATCCTGGTAAAAGTTGTCGTTTCTTGTGCATAAATCTGTTTGTGTATTTTGAGAGGAGCCATTGTCTTTATTTTCTAGGCCGACTTAAACAGTGAAGGCAGTGTCGCAAAGAAAGCTTTAAGCTCAGCGTCCTAGCTGACCCTGGCTCTGAGTGCCTCCGGGATTGCGCGTTCATATTCTTCACTAGAGCTGCCCAACCGTTCTGTTGGTGCTTGTTCTTTGACTACGAGCATCGGAGATGGGAGTGGGGGGGTCGACACAAGGTCGACAACATTTTCAGGCGTCGTTTGTGTTTTTAATTTTACTAATTTGTGGGTTATCAGGGCCTGTTTTTGTGCCTTGACGAGTGACAATATGCAGATTTTTAGTGGTTAATATATCATGCTTTTGTACACAAGACAAGACATTAACATTCTTTTTATTATTGATTTTTTCTAACATGGTAGGACAATCCTCCAGAGAGTGATCGCCTAACCCACAATGCATACAGAATTTAAGGTCAGTTCTGTCCTTGTAAGGACAGTCTGCACATCTGTGTCCTTCTTTATAGCAGATGAAGCACTGGCTAGATCGACGCGGTTGTATGTCGCGATTCCCAACGAATCGACCTCTTCCTCCAAACCCTTGTCGTCGATTGTCGTACCAGCGCTCATATCGTTGGCCTTCATATCATTTCCCACTCTGGTCATTGGTAGTATTTTGCTCATTGCTCTACACCACGGCATTCGTCTGGTAGAACGCCTGATAGTTCTGTCTGTTTTTTAGGTTTAGTTGACAGTCGACCGTATTGTGACTTTTTGTCTCACAGATGGCGCACCAAGAAGCTTTTGCATTCTTCATGTTAAATGCACATTCCTTCATAGAATGATCCCTGGTCTCCTGGAAAATATCGTAAAAGACTTTAGTTTGCACAGATCGGACGTCCTATCGGCTGTATTCATGTCGACAATTATCTTTCGTGTGTCCGGCCGTCGAAAATTTTGTACACCAGATTTCTTGATTTTTGAGGGACAATTCTTTCAAGGACTTCTGGACACTTTCCAACTGTTCTTCGATCCTGTGGTCCGTTGGATAGGCAGGTATATCTTCGTCCATTTCCACCTGCAGAGATTTGGTCAGCGCATCTTTATATGTCTTGAAGGTTTCCAGACTGATGTGTCTACGGATTTTTTGTGATAAGCCTGCAAGAAACCATTGAATTAGCAATTGTTCATCAATAACATAATCTAATTGACTCAACAGGTCCTTCCAGCGTTTGTCATAATCGCGGATAGTTTCCCCTGGCTTTTGCTGCGTTGTCTTGAGCTTTTTAGCGGCCAGGTGCTTAGCGTCTGGGGTCTTGAAAAAGGATAAGAACTGTGCTTTAATTTCAGCTTTCATTGCTCTGGGTTGCCATTCTGAAAAGGTCATATACCAGGTCAGAGCCCTTTTTCGTAAGGCTCCTGCGAACTGAGCCATCTGTCGGTCTTCATACTTCACTTGGTTTGCGTCCCAGATGGACTCACACACGAACCAATGCCATCTGGGATCTTCATCCCCCTCATATAGAGGAATGTGGGCAGTTCTGTGACCCATGTCTGAGTCACTGTCACTACTATATGACGGCGGCGGAGGTGGGGGTGTGGGTGGTGGTGAAAGTGGGTTCATTGATATAGTCGAGCCTGAGGAGTTTTGGTCGACGGGACTTGTGCCTCCGTCGGTGGTCGATTTTGCGTCGTACAATGGATTGTTGTGGATTTGTATTGTCGATGGTCCACTGGAACTTTGCAAGCTCAGGTCTGACTCTTGTATTTCTTCGAAAGCTGTATGTGGCAGGGGGGGTGCTCCTTCATGTGTCGGTAAGAGCAAGTGGATACTCCGAAATGATGGTGCCGTTTGAAAGGTCACCCAATTCCCTTTGAGCAGTCGACGTATAACAAGATGTCGTCCCGGGAATGGTTCGTCACCTAGTCGGCTCCAGATAGTAATGTCACCAGCTCGCTGTCGGAGGTCATCTTCAATAATAGTCTGTATTGTGGTATGCGGATTTACTGGGGACAAGGTTACTCCTTGGTTGGGGACAGTTATTTGGAGAGCTTCAGGCTGCTCTATCCACACTTCTTCTTCCTTAGGTTCCGCCTCCTCTTCTACGCCCTCTCCGTGTCAGTCATGACCCGACTCTGGTGGAATCTCCTCACTATCGGTCTCCCTAGGGTTTTGTCTTTGATGCAGCTTTGCTGCTCTTTCTCATCGAGCTTCCCTTCGCTGCTGTCTTTCGTCCCTTTCGATTTTCTTAATGTCTGACATACTTTCTTACAATACTATACCTTCGATTTCCCTTCGGTCGACTTTTCATTACTAGTGACAGCTATCGGCTTTAGGTCGACTAGGATCCACTATACTCTACCTCTGATACATGACCAGCTACCCCCCCATAGCCTACCCGACGCTTTTTAGAAAGCCCGGATAGTTCGAATCACTTGCTCAGGAAGTATTCCCACTCCCTTTCTGCAATAAATTTCTCCCACTTCCTCTGCTTTTCCGCCCAGTTGGTGTTTGGTGGTTGTTCGCACAGGGGTGGTCTAGGTTCGATGATGTGGCCTGCTCCGTTCTCTATCAAGAATTTGAACAGAAAGGTCAGGAGGGAGCACAAGAATTGTTCAATGAAATCTGTGTAGAATTTTGCTTTGACAGTTTCCACTGACGTCCTGTCTTTGACCGCTCGCTCCTCACAGAAGTCGTCGGCGATTTTCTCAAACCACTCCGACAGATTTGTACGTCCCCCTCGAAATAGTTTATCTAGCAACTAGTGTTCTTTAGTCGTGTTCGGTCTTCTCATCCAGAAGTTGCTTCAACAGTTGTGGTACAGACTCGACAAATTTTTCATGTGTCTCTGTGAAAAATCTGGCTCTAGCTTCAGTGACTGTTAATCTGTTTCGTCGGGCGTAATTTTGCAAGTAGTTTGCAACTTTACGGTTCCACCAGTCCTTGATCTCCTCCTCTGTTATCATATGTGAGCCTATATTTTAGACATGTACTACTGGCAACGGAACCAATGTTGTAATCTCACAGATCACATAAGGTTACCAATAATACATACTAAAACATAACCATAAATAAGAGACAAGAGACAAGAACAGATAGGAAAACAGATTATATTAATGTAGTGAGTTCATACAAGGCACAGAACTGAACTAAGTTCTTGATTGGCTCAACAGCCTAATATATACCAGTTACAAATAGTTACAAAAAATAACTACCTGTCGGTTCAGTGAACCGACATGACTGTTAGTTAAGTCGACTAATCAATCTATTTAGTCGGCCGACCGACTTAGTCGGCTGATCGACTAGTCGGCCCATCGACTTAGTCGGCTGGCTAAGTCGGTCTTCGTCCAAGTCGACTTATGTCGGCTTGCTCCTTCTACACTATTAAAGCTAAAATTGAGAAACTTCTCAAAGCTGGGTTTATTTATCTCGTACCCTTGACTAAATGGGTATCGAATGTTGTCCCTGTCAATAAAAAGAAGGGCACCATTAGAGTCTGTATCGACTTTAGGGATTTGAATAAATCTTGTCCCAAGGACAACTTTCCTACTCCACACATCGATCAGATTATTGACAACTGTGCTAGAAGTGTCACCTTCTCATTTATGGATGGCTTCTCTGGCTATAATCAGATTGAGATATTACCCATCGATCAGCACAAGACGACATTCATTTTCCCATGGGGAACCTTTGCATATAAGAAGTTACCTTTTGGCTTGAAAAATGCTAGAGCCATGTTCCAGCATGCGATGTCCTATGCATTTCACAATATTAAACATATTGTTGAACCGTACCTTGACGACCTCCCTGCTCATTCACAGCGACGGGAGGACCACCCTGGTCATCTTAGAGAGATATTCCTGAGATGTCATCATTATAATATACGGATCAATCCGCATAAATGTGTTTTCTGCGTTGAGACAAGACGTCTTCTAGGTTTTGTGGTCTCTAAAGATGGCATCTGGATTGATCCTTTGAAAATTGCCACCATTTTAGCTCTACCAACCCCAACTAATCTTCTTGAACTCCAAATTTTGCAAGGGAAGGAAAACTTTCTTCTCCATTTCGTGTGCAATTTTGCAGAGAAAATGCACGGTTATATGTGTCTCCTCAAGAAGAACACCCTGTTCTTCTGGGATGACCAATCCCAACGCGCCTTTGATATTCTTAAACACGCTCTGATTCATTCACCCGTGATACACCCCCCAGATTATTCAAAGGACTGTCTCTTGTATATTGCTGCCTCCGCTACCACCATCGCTATGGTTCTGGTGCAGGAAAATCCCAATGGTCAGGAGCACATGATTTACTATGCTAGCAAGAATCTTATGGATTCCAAAACTTGCTATTCATGTGTGGAAACATTAGCATTGGCCATGGTCATTGCTGTACAAAAAAATTGTCACTACATTCTACTTCGCACAACCACTGTGTTGGCAGACCAGAACCCTATGTATTATATCCTGACTCGTTAGGTGCTCGGGGGCAAGTACTCCCGATGGATAGTCATACTATAGGAATTCAATCTGTAATTTTCCAAAGCCACATCAAAGAAATCCTTGGTCTTTGCCGCGCTCATGTGTGATCTTGCCTGTGCTTCGATGGAATCTGAGCCCACTGATTCATTTCTAGATGAATTCCTTTTCCTGATTAGCACTACCGATCCATGGTATGGATATTTTCTTATTTATCTCCAAACACAATGATTTGAGTCACATTTATCCCATGACGATCACCATCATATCCATCACCACGCGAAATACTACCTCATCCTGAATGATACTTTGTATAGACGTGGGATTGATTCTATTCTCTGGCGATGCCTCACACATGAGGAGGCTGAACATGTGTTGAATGATTGCCACTCTGGAGCATGTGGCAGTCATTTATCTGGGATGGTTACAGCCCAAAAAATCCTTCACACTGGCTATTTATGGCCTTTCATCTTTAAAGACTGTCATGATGATGTTAAGAAATGCCCACCTTGTCAACACTTTTATCCCAAAAAGTGCACACATCCTACTCCACTACACCCTATCATTTTCGTTGGCCCATTTTCCAAATGGGGGATTGACTTCATGCATTGTAAGCCTACCTCAGCTGGGGGGCATGGTTACATCATCGTAGTCGTTGACTATTTAACAAAATGGGTTGAGGCCATGCCTACATATACGGAAGCTGGTAAGGATGTCGCTCTCTTCCTGTTCAATCATATCATATCTAGATTTGGAATCCTGCAGTCCATTGTTACTGATCACGGATCACATTTTTGTAATCAAATGATGGAGGAACTAAGTGCCAAGCTAGGTTTTCGCCATGGAAAATCTACTCCATATTATCCATAAGCTAATGGTCAGGTAGAGGCCATTAACAAAGTTTTAAAAACTATGCTTCGTCGGATGGATGGAGATCACAAATCCAACTGGAACCATGTTCTTTTCTCCGCTCTTTGGGCTTATAGGACTTCAGTGAAAACAACCACTAGTTTCATGCCATTCCAGCTTGTCTATGGACTCAAAGCTATCTTACCAATTCAATGTTAGATTCCATCCTTACAACTTGCCGTCGAACTTATCCGAGACACTTTCACAGAGGAATATATATTTTTGTACTTGAATAACCTTCATGAGACTCAGAGAGATGCTGCCTTGGCTAATGAGGCACATAAGAAATGTGTCAAGGCACAGTATGATAAATCTATCCAACCTCCTTCCTTTAACAAGGGTGACCTAGTTTTGACTTATCATCAGAGATATGACAAACTAGGGAAGGGTAAGTTTGAGTCCATGTGGTATGAACCTTTTGTCATTTCTAAGGTTTTATAGAAAGGAGCCTACGAGCTCGTTGACTATGATGGAATCCCTTTGGGGAAACCTCACAATGGGTTGTACCTAAAAAGGTACTATGCCTAGGTATTTCTTGGATAGTATCTTGTATATATGTATATTGCTTGGCTTTCAGTGTGCTTTTAGTATTTTCAAGATGATTTTGATTTTAATGTCCACATCTATTTATACCATGTTCTGGTCATGCAGATGGATTTCTATGGCTTCGCTGATGGTGCTTGCTGCCACACCTTGAATCTCGCCTCAGCTACTTGGGTCCTCTATTCCCTGGCTGAAGATTTGGTCAGTTTAGGAGTGGTTTGTATAGGTCCCACTACTAATAACATTGATGTGTATCAAGAAGTCATCGATCTTCTAATTGAAGTTGCCTCCCAAGATGTTCACAATCTAGTAGTCTTGATGGACTCACAACTCATGGTTTGTCATCTAAACCATGTCTACACCATTAGAAACCCTTTGCTTCTCCACCTCTTCCGGAGAATATGCTTGTTAGAAAGATAATTTGAAACCATCACTTATAGGAATATCCCTGGGGAACATAATGTAGTTACTTAGTCATTAGCTAATTACATCCTAGATTGGCGTATTTCCCATTCATGACATTGAAATCAAACATGGCCTATTGTAAATAAACATTTGAAGACACATAAAAATCATGTAAAATACATTTTCCATTTGAGACATATAAACACCAGGTAAAAGTATGTATATATATATATGAACAAGTTTACAAAAATAGGTCCCTAGACCTCATCTAAAGCACGTAGGCTTTCAGGAAAAATCACCATACAAAATCCTGAAGCTTTCAACTTTCAGTAGATATCTCATACACAATGACTAGTGATGCTCATGGTAGCACATCACTACCCGAGCTACTCTACGTAGCAGCCTACTGAATTGACCCGGTACTCTCGATGTAGGTCTCTGATACCTCAGAGGGAGGTCATCAATGGAAGCATTTGGTATATCCAAGGTCAACCTCTCCAGGTTTTCCTATAACTCCACAGTGATATCATCACCCGACGGTACAAAGCGGGCTCCGGCTCGCCTATCCAATGGAGAAGCTCTCCCAGGTCGGGCTTCTCCAACATCTGCATGAGAATATCCAAGTCTCATTACTTAACATAAAAGGTATAAAACATCAAAATCATAAAAAAACATTTCATCCATTTTAGGGTTTCTTGCTTCTTACCGATGTCACCCCACTGTCCGCCAGGTGGGAGTGGTAGGTCAGGATCTCCGCTGAAGTCTGTACCCGTGTAAGCATAATCCTCCACCATGAGGATTTGATCTCGGAGCCATCTGAAGAACAGGTCACCGAACTTCACCTTCCCCCTGCCTGCTCTTGTACGAGCCATAATCTGGACCCACCTCAGCATACATGGGTCTCGTGCTCTCAACTCTGTGAAGACCACCTAAGGTCTCATCTGTGGTACCCGCTCGAAGAAGAAGCAGACTAGAATGGAACCAAATCCAAACTGCCTCAGTTCTCCCTACCGACACTTAGTCAGCTGATATTTGAATATCAAAAGCATTGCTTCCACCCAGTTGAATACCGTAGGTGCCATGGTCTCTATGGTGTATAACATGTGTGCCCTAGAAGCCTAGTGCACACCCTGAATCCCCACCACCCTCTGCATAGTGAATAGGATAGTCCGAAGGGGCCCATCCGTCACTGACCTGATGGGGATTTTCTTCCTCGATGTCCTCATCCCTAGGGCACAATGACGATCTATTAACTCTCATGTGGTAATATCCCCTCCCCGTGAACCTGTCAGTGAGATGGGGGCACCCCGTCTCGAGAAACCAGTCAAGAAGCAGATGTCCTCTACCTCCATTGTCAGAATATGGGCCCCAACCTCAAAGTACTACTGCTCCGGATTCCACATCCAAAGTATGTGCTCTAGAAACCACTCATGTGATACCATTCTTGGGGTCCAAAATAATTTCAGAAGCCCACAATCCCGTCATGCGGCTATACAACCCGTATTTCTTTCAGCAAAAGCATCATCAGTGTCATGTTGTCTTTCTTTCCATATCACCATGATTGAGCAACAAAAACCTACCAAAAACAATCATAGCACATATTAGAATGATCTTTAATCATTTAAATTCAAAAGAATGATCTATTTTTGCTTGTGATACCCTTTTTAAATCTCCACGGCCGGCACCGCCTGTGCACCATTGGAGACAGGCGGTGGCATCACTTGTCAGCCTTGTTTTAGGCATGGTTCTTGAGAGGTACCGTGTATCCCACAAGGGGTATGTGTGGTGCCCATTTTCATGGTTTTAGGGCTTGATTTACAAGCCCAAAACCCCATCAAAACTCAAAATAAAGACTATGAAAAGAAAGAGTAGGGTTTTAGCTGTTACCTAGAACTGATGGCACTCAAATCTGACGGTGGGAACTCCCGGTATTAGCAGCTGAAGATCTGGCTAGGAAAGTGCTCCAAATGCTTTCCACTATGGGTAAATAGTAAAATAATTTTATTTTTTACTCTTTGCATGACTGATATAGGCATTTTTTGGTTTGACATGCTATAGTTTTGACTTAAAATCACTTTTTACTTGAAATTTATCAGTCGTAATCCCTTAAGGTTAGTTATGAGTGCATTTAACACTTGTTTTTTAGTCGATTGCAGGATAGAAGAACCATAGCAGTAAACCTTTGGGAGTTTGTTTATGACTTTTTTGTACTACCATAAAAATGGAAAAAGTCGACGAGCTTTTGTTATGACACTTTAGTCACGCTCCTTAAACCTAGTATCAAAGGTCCGAGTCTGTTTCTGATTCTTTCCAGGCTCGTAAAAATTGACATTGTGTAAAGAAACGTCATGGAGTCTTCTTTCACCTATTTTCAGGCTCCTTAAACATGAAAAGATCATCGAGTCCATTTTCTATTCTTTCTAGGCTCGTAAAAAGTGACATTGTGTAAAGAAACATCATGGAGCCTTCTTTCACCTCTTTTCAGGCTCCTTAAACATGAAAAAGATCATCGAGTCTGTTTTCGATTCTTTCCAGGCTCGTAAAAAGTGAAATTGTGTAAAGAAACCTCATGGAGTCCTCTTTAAACTCTTTTTAGGCTCCCTAAATACGAAAATATTGTCGAGCGATATTGTCTTCTTCACGCTCGTTAAAGAATTCGAAGAGTCGTCCCTCCGACGGTAGGATATCTCTTTTTTCGGTTCGAATAGGACTATTTACGAAAAAGGAACACTCCAATGAATCATGACTGGAAGAGTTCTCTAAGGTATAATTTTACACTTTTTCGGTCCTTGGAGACTAAATCATACGGAAAAGGCCCCCATTGGAGTCTTCTTCCGTAATCGTTCAGACTCTCTAAACATAAACGATATTGAGTTTTCTTTCTTTGGACTCGTTAAATTAAACATTGAGAGACCCGTTTTTGGGAACGAACCCTTCCTTTCTCAGGTTCATAAAATATATGAGTCTGGACTTGTCTTTTGATAAGCTATATTGAGTGTTTGTTACCCTCTTTGAACTCGTAAAACCGAAAAGAGGCACTCATCAATCAAGATGGGGAAAATGGGAAGGGAATCATTTTGCAAATAAATGGCAGTAGTTTGTCATTACCTTTGAACATGGCACTTGTCTGCATATCATATCAGTCAATTGGGTATTCAGCTGATCTCCGTGATGATCCACTATCATGAGTCATGTCACTCATTTTCATTGTCCACTGTCGCATTGTGTGTTTGTCCCGTCCAATCATGCTGCCAAGTCTTTTGTCGTGTAGTTTTACCTCTGCAATCAACACAATCTTTGTGTCAATACTTTTGAGTTAGTCCTATGGTTACTACATTTACATCATTCCAAAACTATGTTCCGAGTTTCATGTCATCGATGTGGGACTCATCATGGCCCTCCTTCGACGAGACTATTCCCATCAACACAAGCTCATCATCCAGGAAATAGTCTTAGAAACAAAAACTTAGTATCTTGAGATCTGTATGCCTTAATGACATATTTTCTCACTCTCAACATAGGTTCACATCATTGACCTTTGATCGATGGAATTGACTAGGTGCTTGACATCAGGACATCTATTCGCACTCAGTAAATTGTACTAGGGTACCTTGGGAATCGTTGACATCAATGGTGATCTCCCTCACACTTGTTAACGGTTCACATCATTGGCCAGTAATCAAGTGGTTTCTACCATGTTCGACTTCAGATCATTGTAATCACCTGGATAGAATCGTACTTTGTGGAAGACGAGATGAAGACCATGGGTATTTGTTTAAGCGCTCATTGGTTTTCCCCAGCTTGCGATGGAGTTGTGTATATCTAGCGTGGATGCACATTTGTATGGCCGTGGCTATGCTCAAATTTACGTCAGTATGACATAGATATACATTGTATGTCTGGTAGCTATGTTTGAGTCCTCTATCACATGGATCTACGTTGTATTCTAGTAGCCATGCTTGTTCATTCCTTTCATGGATCTACCTTGTATTGGCTTGCAGCCATGAGTTGGTTACTTGTGTCTATGAGTCAAAATATTGATGTACTACAGATGCCTACTTGAGGACATGCTCCGATCGAGCCAACATTTTCACCTCATGGCAACAACTTGTTCTCTTAAAGCTCTTGTTTATCATATCCCTCTAAGACTCATGCTTTGGGGGGAATCCTGTTATACAAAAATCCTATCACCATCATGTGATAAGACCTTTGACATACCTATTTTTCCCTAATCCCAACACTTGGAGTGGAAACCCATGTTGTTTGTCAATATTTCATGAAAATAATCAGCACCGCGCTTTCCCTATTAGCCATGAGCGGTTCCTTGCTCGCACTGCATGTCTGTTATTTTCCATAAGCGATGCCACCGCATGTTTCCCTTGGTCCATAAGTGGTTCTCATCTAAACTGCTCTATCATAAGAGGAGAAAAGCGGTACCCTAGGTAAAATGGGAAAAAGAGAAGTTTCTCGAGGCTTCTAGAAGATAAGCCTCATGTCCTCCATTATCCCTATCATTATGGGTCAGTTGAGCTCGAGATCCCCCATCATAGGATATTAGAAGCCACCTCATCCACAAATCTCTCAACCATTCCTATCCATTGAGCCTTATAAATACAAGCTCATGTCCATGGTTGAGGGGGGAACTCTTGAGGTATTGTGATGATGTTGGATTGATAACTTGGCCCAAGCCATTTGAGAGCATAGAGAGTAAAGTTGGAGCTTATGGGGATGAAGTGTTGGTTTCATGGAGATGCATGTCAACACTAAGGCTTAATTGGTTGTAAACTTCTCCATTCATCTTAATGCAAAGCTGATTTTCGTCACACATTACTATTGTTTTGATTTCACATGTAAATGTTGTTAGATTCCTTAGTCACTAACATGGATCAGTAGGTTATGTTCTGGTAACTTTGATGTGTTTACGTGTTTGATCTGATTGTAGGTACATAGGTTCACTATTGAATAAGAATTCCAGGTATCTACGACATCTAGGGAGGGTCTTCACCCTTTGTCGTTCATTTGTTCTGGATCTGAACCATTCAGACCAGAGGAACAATGTTTGTCAATATTTCATGAAAATAATCAGCACCGCGCTTTCCCTGTTAGCCATGAGCGGTTCCTTACTCGCACTGCATGTCTGTTATTTTCCATAAGCGATGCCACCGCATGTTTCCCTTGGTCCATAAGTGGTTCTCATCTAAACTGCTCTATCATAAGAGGAGAAAAGCGGTACCCTAGGTAAAATGGGAAAAAGAGAAGTTTCTCGAGGCTTCTAGAAGATAAGCCTCATGTCTTTTTTATCCCTATCATTATGGGTCAGTTGATCTCGAGATCCCCCATCATAGGATCTTAGAAGCCACCTCATCCACAAATCTCTCAACCATTCCTATCCATTGAGCCTTATAAATACAAGCTCATGTCCATGGTTGAGGGGGGAACTCTTGAGGTATTGTTATGATGTTGGATTGATAACTTGGCCCAAGCCATTTGAGAGCATAGAGAGTAAATTTGGAGCTTATGGGGATGAAGTGTTGGTTTCATGGAGATGCACGTCAACACTAAGGCTTAATTGGTTGTAAACTTCTCCATTCATCTTAATGCAAAGCTGATTTTCGTCCCACATTACTGTTGTTTTGATTTCACATGTAAATGTTGTTAGATTCCTTAGTCACTAACATGGATCAGTAGGTTATGTTCTGGTAGCTTTGATGTGTTTGCGTGTTTGATATGATTGTAGGTACATAGGTTCACTATTGAATAAGCATTACAGGTATCTACGGCATCTAGGGAGGGTCTTCACCCTTTGTCGTTCATTTGTTCTGGATCTGAACCATTCAGACCAGAGGAACAACTTTTGTCCGCAGAAGGTGAATTATTCCTACTTACAAATAGCAGGCTTTTTAGCCGGTGCAACATGCTGTTTGGTAGGAACAACATTCTTCTTAAGGGGAGCAACCATCCTAGACCTCATATTATACCCTCCTTGACCATCAGCCTGATATACTTCTTCTTCACTGATCTACTCATCAATTAGGGATTCCTCATATTCTTCCTGTGTCAGAAAAGAATAGTCAACTTCATCTTCCATGCAGTGTATGTTTCCTTCAGCCTCTCCTTCTTCCTCAATGAATTCTAGTTCATGTCCTAGTACAACATTTTGAAAAGGAGCTCTGATTCTCTAATCTTCCACTTGATTCCTTTCCCTTCTGAGGATCTGAACTGGCGGGTTGCCTCTTCTGTAAGGGACAAAATTAGGGTTTTGAGGAACAAACTCACTATGCCCTTTACCTCTCACAGGTATCTGTACTTGCTCCTTTAGCTTAGACATTTCAGCAGTCACGTTATCTAATAGTTTGGTCATTTTGTCAATCTTGTTCTCTGATGAAGAAGCCCCAATGAGGTCTTTTGGCTACTTCTTCCTATCTATCTTTCCTTTGACTTTCTGAGATGCCACAATGTTATATTCTACTTCTAGGGAAGCATCCTGCATGAGTGATAAGGAGGAAGACCTCCTTCCTCTGAGAAGAAGGAATAAATCAGAGTCAAAGGAATTTCCATAAGTTATTCTTGCCGAGGTATGAGTGGGCTTGATTTCAGTGGGGATCTTGCTGTACATATTGTTGAACTTCTTGGTGAAGTTGGAGACCAACTCCCCATTCTCTCTTTTTAGGTTCCTGAACTCCGTAAAATAATAGAGGTGGTCTCTCCTCTCTCCCCAATGCTTTAGAAAGATGTCATCTAGGGTTTCAATGCCTGCTACTGATCCACCAGGAATTTGTTTGAACCATTTCGTAGCCTGGCCATCTAGGCTTTGTACAAAAAACCTAGTCCACACATCTTCCTGTTCTATATTAATGTTCTCAGCATAACTATAAAATGCCTCTAGATGTTCTTCAGCTATGAAATCTCCCTCTCCTATGAACTTTGGCTTGTACTTGAGGCAGTTTGTAGTGGGAATGGCTGAGAGAGGGTTAGACAAATTTAGGGGGGCATACCTACCTACCAAGATCCTTTCCATTTTGGTCATCAAAGGGGCAGCCATATTGGAAAGGGGTATGGAAAGGGTGGAGGAAGGTAGTGCCGATGTATATTGTAGCTGAAAAGGTGATGGTGGTAAACTTATCCCAGTGGAGTCACCAGGGATTGGATCTTCATAAAAAGCAGTGCTTGAAGATGTCCAAACCCTAAAATTTTCTGATGTATCTATAAATTCCTGATAATTAAGTGTTTCAGGAGAAGAAATAACAGGAGAAATATTTCTTGAAATACCTGATGTAGCTTCCTTTGTAGCATTGTTGGTCTACCTCAGTGAAGCCCTAGCTCTTCTCAGAATCTCTTCTGGATCTGAAACTGGTGTTGCTGGTGGCCCTTGAGGGTTTTCTCTTGTACTTGGTCTTCTTGAAGCCACCTTATTTCAATGGAGTCGCCAGATAGATGATTACAACTAGAATAGTGTCCAATATTTGTCTATCATCGAAGCAAGATCTATGTCGTCTCCCAGGGAAGCTGAGCTTTAGTATCCTCTCCCCGGCAACGGCGCCAATTTGTGATCACTCCAGGAAACTCCTCTAGGTTGTTGCTTGAGGATGCCTAGTAACTTAAATATTTTTATGGTTTTCTAAGTGGATCAAGTCAGATGACCTATAGGACCTCACACTCTCAAGACATGCATGAAACTCAATCAGGGATAAGGCTTCTAATTACCACTGTTCAAAGGTTGACAATATGGTGCAGAGATGGAGAACTTATCATGCTGGCAGATTCATACATAAAACAAATATATATAAATGGCTAATCATGACAAGGAAAGCACTTATAATTCAAATCATCAATATTCCAATAGGATGACAGCTATCAGACATTAATTAACCTGAATAGAACCTAAATAACACATTCAAGCATAAGCACAGAATAGACAGAAAATGGAAGTTGAACATATGATAACAAAAGAGCTTATATTAGGTCATGAGCAATATGAGAAGCTTGACAATAGAAATGGTCTACAAGTCCCTGAAGTCAAACCCTTTTAATCAAATAAGTCTTAAACTTTATAGCCTTTACAAAATATTCAGATCCTGAAAAATTGGATCTGATTTACTAAAAATAGACAAAATAATTGTTTTTGCATAATTAGGTCAAAAAACCCTAATTTAACTACTAGTCTAACTAACTGTAGAATCCATTCACTGTTTGAACCTTCTGATAACTAAAGTAAGTACTAGAAATCACTGTCGTTGTTCCTCTGCTGGTTAAGTCACTGTTTCACTTTGACAGTTGAGTGTTGGTGACCTTTTCCTCTTTTATGTCACAACAAAACTGAAGCATACCATCCCTGATGTTTTCTTCAACATCCTTCATCTTTATACTTCGTCCCTGACCTATCCATGTTCGCCCAAAACTAGTCCTGCATGTCAAAATTTGATCCTATGCCTTTTTCTGCTTTCGATGTTTAAGAGGATAAAATATTGAAACGGTTAGTTGCCGAAACAAAACCTTTCGGTGACTAATGAGCTGTTAAGAACCCCACCTAAGCCACCAAAAGCTGAAACTTCCAATTTCTTCAACCATAACAAAAAAAGAGACTCTCAATTTATTTTTCATCTTTATATCTTTCATGAGATGACTCGAATTCTTCATACTATCAAAATAAATTTATTTTGAGAGATAACAGGACCCATAACTTCAAATCCTCTACACAGAGATTACTTCAGTTTATTACATAGTTTCTCTGGTCTCACTATCTCAAATACAAAGACTCATAACCTCGACCTCTTCTTTTTCAATGTTGAATTCACCCTACTACCTTATCAATAGACTTGAATTTTTATTTATTTAGACTTGAGTTTTCTCTTGTCAACAATTTATGTCTCATGACCTCAAATACTAAGTGAACATAATCATTTTTATCTTCTATTTGATTGCAGACATCATGGTATTCATGACTCTCATATTTTGTTGTTCTCACGTTACTTCATACTTTATCTTATGTCATCCATACACCATCCTCGATCACCCATCATTTTTGAAGAAGATAGCTTTCAATATACTTTCAACATTAGATACCAATTGAATTTTTTTAGATACCAATTGGAATTTTCTGACTTTAACTCCCCTAAGTATAAGATCCCTTCTAATGTTATTTTCAGGGTTTCCCTTTTTAAATCATGAGAGACCTTTTTAGAAAAGGATCCCATAGTCATCACTACATCCTTCTTCATCACCTTCATCTTTATCGGTGTATTCTTCTACATCACTAAGTATCTTTCCCTCATGATGAGTGTCACTTTTATCTTTGACCTCATTATTCTCAACATCAACTATAGAGACTTCATTAATGACTGAAAGTTGTGTTTATTCTGAAGCTTCTAATTCTTTCATCCACACCTTTTCAAGAGGTGTACTATTTACTTGTCCTTCACCATGCTATGTGTTGGTGTCTTGTTCCCTTTTCATCCTTTGATTTTCTCCCTTGACTTTGCAGTGAGCTACCTTGTGACCAAACTTATGACAGTAATGACAATAACCATGAAATTTTCTTTATCCATAGGAGGTATTTGGTCTCTCTGTTTCCTCGCTACCATTTTCTTCCACTATCTCTGAACTTCCACTGGAGCATCACATTTCAGTTTACAATTCCTAGCCAAGTGTCCAAAGCTATTACATTTGTAACACCTTTATATCAAACCTTTGGAGAAGTCCAAACTGGTTATGATTCCTCACCTTTGGATTTTTAATTTCATCCTTTTTGTACTCATGGGCCTTTTCATAAGCCTTGCATTTTAGGGCTTTATGACCAAAGTTATTACAGGAATGACAATGACCCAAAAATATTTTCTGATTTCTATTTATTACTTGTCTCTTGAGATCCTCATGAGTTCTATCTTTGTCATGAAAGGTAAAGCATATTATTTGCACTTTTCCCTTTTAACAGGACTCTTCATTACTTCATCATAACTCTTTGTACTTCCTCTCTTATTAGTGACTGGGAAACTCTCTGGCTTTTTTTCTTTAATGAACCCTAAACCAGATCTGTCACTCAATGATTTTTTACTGTTCAAAATGTCATCCACAATCTTTGAGTTGTTTTTAAACTCAGATTTGATAAATTTTTCATCAACCCCTTCTCTAATTCGAGCAATTTCTTTCTCAAGTTTTTCAGAATATTGAATTCTCTTCCTGATAACAACTACTAGATCTTCCTCACTCTTCTTGGCCTCTTGAAGTTGGTTTCTCAAATAAGTAATAATATGATTTGTCTCTTCTTGGTATGTAGACAATTTCTCTTTCAAAACTTTGTTTCCTTTCCTACTTATTTCAATTTAATCTACAACAGCCATGTATTCAGCTTCTATGTACACTTCTGATTCCTCATCTGAGTTTGTTGTTCCTAAAAATAGGATTTCATTATCTTCACTCATTTCCTCATCTTCACTTTCTTCCTTGGAATAGAAGTTCTTCGTTTTCTCTTTATACTTCTTTCTACCCTTATGAAAACATGATTCTTCATGGTCACTCACCTCTTGTTTTGGGTAGGGACACTTATGGGAAAAATGTCCAATCCTTCCACAGTTAAAACATTTCAAGGGAAGTTTACCATTGTATTTCCCAATTCCTTTATTAAGTCTATTTACAAAAAGAGCTTCCTCATTATCTAAATTTTCTAATTGATTTTTGGAAGTGACTTTAAATGCAACTTTTTTCTTTAAGGTTTTATTTAGTCTAGTTCTCATCTCATACGCAGTAAGAATTCCATGCATCTCATCTACTGTCACTATTTTAAGTTCATCTCATTCCTCTAGGGCGGAAACCTTTGAGTCATATCTCATTGGTAATGTTCTTAGTATCTTGCTTACCACTTCTTTTTCTTTCAACTTTCCTCCAAGACCTCTAATAGCATTAACCACCTCATCTACAAGAAGAAGCTATTCCCCAATATTCTCTTCTTCTCTCATTTTGAGGCTTTCAAATTGACCTTTATATGTCTACAGTTTGGATTCTTTAACCTTAGATGCTCCTTCATAAATAATTTTCAACTTATCCCAGGCTTGTTTGGCAAAAGTGCATTGCATAACCTTAGTAAACACAGTGTTTGTAAAGCCACTCAAGATTGCATTAAGGGATTTATCATTTCCTTCATATTGGCCTAGTTCTAATGTGTCTATAGGGTTACTGGTTTCCTATGTTATGTTCTGTTTCAATTGCTTCCCAAACCTTCCATACCAGGGACATCAAATGACATCTCATTCTGACACTCCAATATGCATAGTATTCTCCTGTAAATAGTGGAGGTCTGTTAGTGGCCATGCCTTCTTGTTGATCCATAGTGGTTTTATAAAGGATCTACCTTCCAGTGGTTAAACTGTGCTAAAGGAACCCGCTCTGATACCAATTGTTGGTTTATTGGTCAATACTGAGAGGGGGGCTGAATCACTATTGTTATCCTTTTACTATTTTAACCACTTTTAAATATATCATTAGAAACACATAACAACAAAAATACACAAAACACAATTTTAACGTGGAATCCCAATAGGGTAAACCACCAATATATCCTATTACTGTAAAATTGTTACTTACAAATAGTTTTGTCTGCTTATACAGAAAAGGATGGTATTACACCCTATTTACCAATACGAATTGGAAGGAGGCTATGATGCCCTGGTTTACCAGCTTCAACTGAAAGGATTCTATAACACCCTATTTACCAATGCCAATTGGAAGGAGACTATGAACCCCTAGTTTATCAGCTACTACTGAAAGGAGGAAACAACCCCCTATAGGCTTGTTTCCTACCCTAGAGCCGCCCCACCAGCCTGATATATTTTTCACGATTTCTCTCCCACTGAATACTATAACACCCACTGGTCTCTAATTCTGATCATGGAATTTGAACTCCAGAGACATCTTCCTTCTTACTCAGGCTGTTGCTTACCTTAGATGAAATTTCAACTCAAAATGGGCCTTTTAACTCTAATTCAAATTCCATGTCATCATGTGTTAGCCAATGAAATTGCTTTAGATTTGAAATACCGTATAGGTCTTAAACACTTTTTTAATATAAATTTGGGGATAGGTACCATAAAAAAAACTACTTTTTTGTTTGTATTTTTGACATATCTCCCCATGTTTTTACTCAAATTTCGATTGGGGGAGCTCGTTGGATGCAGAATTAAATTTTGCATCCAACGAGTACTCACTCAACATACTTTTGATGGACCTCGCTACCCCAAAAATAAGAAATACCTGAAAAAATGTGATGATGGGTAAAAACATGGGGATATATGTCGAAAATACAAACAAAAAAGTAGTTTTTTCTTTTCTTCTTCCAAAATTAAAAATATTATTTTATTATTTTAACTATTATTTTATTAATTATTTTTAGGAGGCCCATTTTGAGTTGAAATTTCCTCTAATGAATACCTCTCAATGTTTAAGCTTCTTTCAATAGTTGCGTCTCTTCAAACTGAACAAACACACCTTTCACTGTTGCACCCTTTCAAATCTGAATATCACACCTTGTAGAACATCCTTTCACTACAACAAAAACTGGATTTAGCGCCAGATTTTAGTGTAATTATTTCCCAATTGTGGTGAACAATCTTGCGCTATTGTACAATTTCGTAAAGCGCCATCTATTACATCTTTTTTCTCGTCCTTTTTAACATCCATTTTTGCACCCAATTTTTTGCATCTTTTGTTACGCCCTTATTTGCGCCCAATTTTGCATCTTGTATTACATCTTTTTTTGTGTCATTCATTGCATCCTTGTTTGCACTAAATTTGACGCTCAGTTTTGCATCCAATGTTGCGTCTTATTTTTCTCCTTTTTTTTCATCGAGTCTTGCACCCAATTTTGCACCGTGTTTTTCATCAAATTATGTGTCCAATTCTGCATCTACCGTTGCATTCAAATTTGGCTCCAATATTACGTCTAGTTTTGCATCCAATTTTACTTATAATGTTTCATCCCTTTTTGCATCTAATTTTGCATCTTGTTTTACGTCTTTTTTTGTATCCATGTTTGTGCCTAATGTTTCAGCTTGTTTTACGTCGTATTTTTCATCTAGGTTTGCACCTAGTGTTGCATCCTGGTTGATGTCTTTTTTGCATCTGTTTGAGCCGGATGTTGCACCCAGTGTTGTGCCTAGTTTTGCGACCATGTTTGTATCTAATATTGCATCTAGTTTTGTGTCCAATGTTGCATCCCATTTTGCATTCAATATTATGTCTAGTTTTACATCCAATGTTTCGTCCCATCTTGCATCCAATATTGTGTCTCGTTTAAAGTTTTTGTTTGCGTCAAGTGTTGCTTCTAGTTTTGCACCTGATGTTACGCCTGTTTTTATGTCCATCGATACACCATATTTTGTGCTCAATTTAATGTCCAATTTTACGTCTAGTTAGGAGTCCATTTTTGCATCTATTGTTGCGTCTAGTTTTGGGCCTAGTATTGCATCTACTTTTGAGTCATTAATTGTGTCTAGTGTCGAGCCTCTTTTTGCATCCAATTTTGTGTTTAGTGTGACATCCATTTTTCTGTTTGACATAACGTCCACTTTTGCATCCACTTTTGTGTTTGGTGTGACGTCCACTTTTACATCATGTTTTGCATTTAGTGTTGTGTCTAATATTGCATCTGTATTGCACTACTACATTTTTTACCTTTAGAAATACATTGCAATATCATTATGGCATGGAGGAATAGAACCACCAACCTCCTGCTTGTAAGGAAGGCGCTCTTCCATTGAGCTATCACCCTTTAAGAATTGAGAAGATGAGCAATATTAACACAAATTTCATCATTTGTAATTCTAATAAAAGACAATATGATCCAAATATATTCATGCTTAAAATCCAATTTATTTTTTCCAAACACATTAATAAGCACAAAAATCTACTTTGATTAGGCAACAAAATATCCTAAACAATTACACAATCTATTAAAGTGGTTCGCAAAAGGGTCTTAGAGAACAAGATAATGTATTGAAGCATACCTAATAACCTAAACTTGAGAAGGACAGAGAATAAGGAATGTGTTTAAGAAATAGTTGTAGAATCCAATTGAGGTTTGTGTGTTGCTACATAAATGTTGCTATTCATTGATTATGTGATTTTGTTCAACAATGGGATGGTAAGAGAAACACTCATGAATGGTTATTAAAGGAAGATGCCTACCTCAAGATTCTTTAAGCCTCACCTGAAGTCTAGCTGTTGTTTCAATTTTCATCATGCAAGGTATAGGTTGTTCAGTTTTAGTGAGACCTATGGATTTACATGGAAAACAGTAAAACCTTGATTGTGATGAAGGAAATAAATTCATCTGCACAAGTGAACTTTCGATTATATTAAAAAAAACTTGGTGAATGAAATAAATTGATCACAGCTTGAAAACTATAGTTTCACCATGTTAGTGCACTTGATTAAGCATCCTATTTTGACAACCTCTTGAAGACTTTATTGAGATGTTCAGATACTCTCTTTGACAAATAAATACGTAGATGTTCTCTTTTACAGCAAAAATAAGGTTATTAACAAAATCTGGATTGAAAATATTTAAGTGCACAGAACAAGATACATGGACTCAAAATTGTTTTAGTTAATGTTGTTTCTAGATGGTACATTTCATCTTCATAAAGTTATTGTCAAAACTGTTGGCTCTGGTTATTTCAGTGTGCATTTCAGCATTTTAATGCAGCATTCTAAATCTTAACCTCCTTTATTAAACAAACTAGTACATTCTTTTTGGGTACATTTCCTAACTGTTTACAAAGTTGGGAGTCAAATTGTTATTGATATGTTGTGCAGGACCTCTGACCCTCTAGAATCTAGACATGTATGCATGACCAATTAAAATGTTTAGAATGACCAACCAGTTCGAAATGGTGTTTTAACATTACTTAATGGAAAAACAAATAAAGTGGGAAGGCTAGGTTTACCATTTGTAAGGAGACTATTATTATCCCCAAGAAAGAGAGAGAGAGAATTAATTAATTATTTTGTCCCACAATAGACCACAAATATCAAAACATCCTCACTATAGAAACCACTTGTCACGAACTTTAGATGCCTTCCAAAATTAGTGATTAGAAGTTAGAACATTATTTCTTGAATAGTAAAGTAGATGCTCTACAGTAGAGGACAGATGTATCCATTAAGGCCAATATATTACATCTTAATGTAGGTATAAAATATTTCTTAGACATTTGATCAGGTGATACTTTACTTTGGTTTGGTCATGGAACCCATCCAACATCCCACTTTCGTCAATCTAAACCCTTTCCTAGAATACAAAGATCAAGATGGATTTCTTTACAAGCTAAATCAATTGTGTGTTCCAGCTAGATCAACTTGCCTGCTGCTTATCAAGGAGGCCCATTATTCATCCCATGGGGGACATTTTGGTGTGCAGAAAATTATGTTGCACCTGCAAAGGTACTTCTTTTGGCCTTCCATGTGGAAAGAAGTCAAATATTACATCTATAGTTGTTCAAATTGTAGCCAAAACAAACCTGCCAACATGAAGGTTGGGTTGTACCAGTCTCTTCCAGCTCCCTATAGGTCTTGGATATCTTCTATCCTGTTTGGGGCCATTTTGGATTGCCATTGACCAACATTTCTGATCATTACTCCAGATTTCCCAGTGATTTGGAAAATCCTAATGGAAGCCTTTAGGTTGTCAGCATTGGTTCTCTACTACATTCAATCCACAAACTGATGGCCAAACTAAGGTAGTGTAACATAATATTGGTTCATGCTCTCGGCCTCTACCATCAATAGAACAAATAATGGGATCAATACCTACATATTTTGCAACATAGTTACAAAAGTTGCTCTTCTACAAGACACTTTTCCTTTTGATCTTTGTTTTGGCTTTCAACCTCTTGGCTCCAATTGCTCTCCCAACTCCATCCACATCCCACCAGTAGAAGCAATAAGACATAGCTTATTTTGTGTAGAACTTGGTCAAGATCCAAAGTAATGTTCATGACATCCTTCAAAAGACACATGCTGAATACAAAGCACTATACGACTGACATCAAGTTGATGTACATTTTCAAGTTGGTGATTGAGCTTGGTTGCATTTGGACAAGCATTGCTTCAAAAATCAACAAATGGGTGCCATTTCTTTCAAGTTGGACCTTCTACCACAGTTAGGCATCCATGATGTGGTGAATGCCAACTAGTGGAAGTGATAACCACCTCATTTAAAGGATGTGTCCAGTCACACATCTAGAGGTCGCAATTCCATATTTTCAGCTTCCCTTTCCTGAAGATACTCTTTTTGATGTCCACACTAGATCCACTATGCAATGTCACATTACTACCTACTTGGTGTGCTACAAAGGCATGTTTCCCACTCAGGGTGAATGGCTGTTACAATCAACATATAGGCAACAACTTCCCTATCTTCAGTGGAAATTGGGGATGATTTTCTCTAAGCAGGGATGAATTGATGAGACTTAGTCTATTAATATGAGTGAACCTATATTATATATGTACATTTATATTTTGTACTCTAGTAAACTTTGAAATTTATCCTTATCTTTGTTGGGGGACTTAGTCTAAGACTAAATAGATCACTCACCCACTTTTTTTTTTATTGGAGACTTGGGCATTTTTGATAATTCTACCCACATTTTTGTACTGTATTTATAATAATAACACATGACTGTACACTCTAGATGATTGATGATTAATGAATGATGTTATATGGTATTATGGTTTATTTCATGCTTTTATGCTTTCAATAACTAATTCAAAATTCTACATGCATTTGTTGACATATATGCATCAATATATATATATATATATATATATATATATGCTTCCAAACCGGAGCCTTTTAAAAATTTCACTTTTTGCTCCCGCTCCCGTTTCCACTTCTCAATTTCGCTTCCGCTCCCAAGTAACATAGTCTAAGACTCTAGAGGGAAATGGAGAATAATGGCGGGGCTTCTGAATTGAAGAATCTTGCCACAAAAATAAAATATGACTCAACTTGGATTTGGTACTAATGACAACCTTGCCCTGGCTGCTATTAGGAGGCTAAGGATTGGATTTCTCCACTCTATAAATCATATGGGGTTTGGAGGGCTCACTGAAACCTACACTAGTTTAGGCAAATCAGAAGTAAAACCTCTCTAGATCTACAAACTGATCTTAACAACCTGAACTAAAAAGGAAAAAATATACACTAGTCTAGCATTGAGCATATAAAAAGTAGGAAAATACAATAGGTGGATCAATTATTCTCACTTTATTCAACTGTCGACCTTTGGAACTACAACAAAAAAATATTTAGATCCAACCCATTTACAATAAAATCAACTATTCTTATAGACCTCGATTGACCTAGGAAAGTGCACCCTAGACCCGAGAATGCATGTACAGGATGTTATGACCAAGTCTGCTAGCGAAAATTGTCATTACAATGTCTGAACTCTAGAATGTTTGATGTTTGGACAGCACACTTGTTATGACACCGCTTATAGGCTGCTAGGTTGTCCATATCTCTTTGTTAATGTTGTGTGTTACTCTTGTTCAAGGTTTTTGTGCTTAAGCATGGATTACTCACCCCACACTTATTTGAAAACAGTTACATATACAAATACTCACCCTCAGACAACTCATCCTTAAGATCAACGAATGTACTGATTAAGTGTCCCTTCAAGCATGAGTCTTTAAGCATGGTTTATGGAGTGCATGCAAACTATTTTTAGGCAAGAAGGCATGTGCTAACCTAAAGTAGAACATTACAAAGCGCTATACCAACTGTGATGCATTCAAACATGACCAATCTGTCCCTTTCCAATGGTTGCACCCTATTTTTGAGGTAACCTGCACTTGTAACTGCTGTTGACACATACTTGCATGCACTCCCTAACTAAACTACATCTCTGCCACCACAATCATTGTCCATTCAACACATGGCATATCCATTGAACTTAGAGTTGAGACTTTGCATCACTAGTAGTAATGTGCATTTGCTTGCTTGCATGAGATTGACCTAGATCACAAACACACTTGCTTAATACTATAAGATGGTGGTATATTCACTAAAGAGAATAGGTGTAGCATGGGGACAAATTATGGGACCCAACCCATATATTAAAATGCACAAGGGTAGCCATAGTTCTACTCCTCAATCTGATGGACATCACCCTATATCTCAATCTATCAATTTACATCTCTACACATCAATAAATAGCTACCTCACTATCACAATTTTAACTTGCTGGGACCTAGCTGATATAAAATTTATGTGCTAGTGATTGAACCAGCTACATGGTTATACTACCATCCAAATATTCTTAGTATACAGGAGATGAACTGGCTTCATAGTACTAAGTGTTTAAGATCATATATTGGTTTTTTCTTTTATCGACAAGGACACTGAATATGCAGCCGACAATAGCTGAAATCAATCTACTAGTTCGGGGAGTCTGAATCAATGAAATCATCTACTGCACAGGTGTGAATTAAATGGGGTCACCAACCTAATTTGCTGCAAATCACTTTTCAATCTAGTAGGCTATCATAATTAGAGTGTGAAATTGTCTTTCCATAACCTTCCAAAGTGCACCATGGCATTTTGTATTTTGTAGATCATAACACAGATCTTGTAATCAACAGTGCCAATGTTATGATATTTGCAGAATCAGGTGGAACTGTAAACAATGAATAGTTTCCATCATTTTGATTGTACCAATACTATTTTCCTGATTAATGCTCCAAAGCTTCACAATGATCATCACTTCCACTTGCTAGCTGTTGGGTTTACCTGGGAAGAGTCTACATACCATGCCCTTGCTGATGCTCATTATACTATGTAAACTGGGCTACATTTGCACAATATTCTATTTGGGGTAGATATCTTATTGCAAGGCTTTCAACAAGGGTGATTCGCCATAGAAGGTTAACATAGTAATTGCCACATCCAAATTATGTACTTTGAGAATAGACCATTACTAACCATGCATTCTCTCCCATAGGTCCACCAACAAATTGCCTCACAACCAGTTCTCGACAAGGTACACAAGGAAGTCCATGACTTCCATCAATTTCTTGAATAGTTTTCCTTTTCTTTAGTTCCAATGCGAACTCTCGATTTGGATTACACTTGACAGTACACTTGAAATCTTATTTTAAACATCTATTTAACTGTTGTTACATGCAATAAAAAATTGCAAATTTCCAAAAATATTCTTGTGTTGATGTGAGTGTATTTCTTAGTATTAAATACATATGTACATTTTTTATGTGCACATTTGGTAGTCAAAGTATGTTCCATGAGTGCTGAACACAGAACCATAAAAAATATTCATTGTAAAGTAATGCAAAATTAGTCTACCATATTTAGACAATATTCAGTGGAATTTGAACAGTGTTGCAAAGTGTTTGACATAAGTCCTAAATAGGACTCCATACGCAGCTAGCAAAAAACCAGTTCAGATTTGGTTGGAGGTTGTTACATTTTTCCCAGCAGATTGCATTTTACTGAGTTGATCGTACCCTCGAAGTACCCAAACATGAGGGTATGGCGTAAGTACCCCTTTTTTTTTATAACGGCCTCTCGGGTACATGGAGCCAATATGGGATACGGCAGGAGATGTACCTTACGAGTACCCAAGTACTCGGTATGCGTACATGTACCCTACCCTCAGGTATGTATACCCTTGCTACTTAGTCGTGCTCATATCAATACCATCTCCATATTGATTGCTATATTCTCTGTCTTTGTGCATTTGCATGATGAAGTCTCATTTTTGTAATAGATACATGGGTAAATGCAATGCAATTGATTATTTTAGGTTTCAATTTCAATACAAATAATATCTCTGTAAAGCATTTTATGTGGTTTGTAGAATCTCCTAATAAACTTGTTTAATTGTCTATATGTCAAGTGCTGTGATTGTAGCTGTGATACATGGCTAACTGCATAGCAGTTGGTTGTATATGATTAAATGGATTCTATTAGAAAGTTTCATGGGCCTTTAAGATATATTTTTGGTTTGCATCTTGCTCTTCTTGATTGTTTGACATGCTTGACATTAATTTTGATTGTTTTATGCTTTATAGAACTTGTATGTTTTCCTTTGGTAGGAAAAAGAAGTGTAGATGGGATTTTCTTTTAATACAGGGTCCTCTTGCTGCCCCAACGCTTTAGAAACTGACAAAAGAATATTTGAGCAAACTATACTTCAGTAGTTTTCGAATGATTGATATCAATGGATCCCCTTGCTATATTACAAGAACAGGGTAAGTGAAAGATATTTCTATTATACCATTTAGTTGAGTTAATAATTTTACAGTTTAATATGGAATTGGAATTATTGAATAGTAAATGCATTAAACTTCAGAAAGGTTGTGTGAATAAGTTTTGAGTCTGAGTTGTGCTATTTGTTCAAAACTGAGACCAAACTGAAGTTTGAATTATTTAGCATGGCCTCAGTAGTAAATAGTTCAGTTTGAACCTAAAAATGAACCATAGTTTTAGAATTGTAGGTTTTAGAAAGGAGAACTTTGCCAAATATTTAATCTGTCACACATTTTCCATCAAGAGTCAGGACACCTCATCCATAAGAAATACATTCTAGTTTGTGGAAGTTCACTAAACTTATGCCATTAGCTGCACAAAGCAAGCAGGTTCTAGACGGCTAAATGAGAAGCATCATTTCAAAAATTTACGTGGTGGGGGTGATAAAAGAAGTGTCATATGCAATCTACCATGAATGTCAAAAGTAGAATTTTAAAAATTTGTTATAAGGTTGGGGATGATAAGATATGTTTCACATAAAAGCTCCATGAATTTTCTAGAGTGGGAAGAGCAGAAGGAAAGAAAAGGCTTTGGGAAAAGGGACAAAACTGCACTTGGTTTCACAAGATGCACATGGTAGGTGTAGTTGGTCTGAAATAAGGTAATAGGTGTAAGTTTGGCCAAGTGTAACCTTGACAAAGTTCAGAAGTATTGTATCAAAATTCCAATAGATGAAGTATTACTTCAAAGTTCATATTGCTGGAAAATTATTTTGAGGCCATATTCACGTGTGTACAAAGTGTTTCCAATACCAAATCTATCCATTTTTATTTGGTTTGACTTGGTTTTATACAAGGGTTGACCAAAAATATTGGCATTTAATCAAGAGCACCAATCATTTCATGTACCTTGGCAAGAATGTACCCTTCACTCGAGCCAAAGTCATTGATTTAGCATGTCAAGAATTTTGGGGTCATGCAGAAAAGAGGGGCAAAAGAGGGGTCAAGATAGTTCAGACACCTCTATCTGGATATTTAGGGAAAGAGGGGGGAATCCTGTGAGATTTTCATTGGAAACAAAAATACACATACATTGACCTAGTTAAAAACTTATTTTTTAAATAGAATGGGTCCATCTTAACTCTAGATATATTAAATTCACTTGAAGGTTTAATCCTAGATCTACTAAGTGCACCTCATGGTATATTTATCACTCTTTGTGTTTAATAAATACAAGAGGATAAATATCATCGTGTGGAACTATAGATCTCCAAAACAAACATCTGACATGAGTCTTTTAATCACGGAAGAAAAATGCAAAACCTCCCAATAACAAAGCTCCAAAAGGAACATCTGACATGAGTCTTTTAATCACGGAAAAAAAATGCAAAACCTCCCAATAAAAGAGCTCCAAAAGGAACATCTGACATGAGTCTTTTAATCATGGCCTGAGTTAGTGAAGGAAATGAAATTAGCAACATGTCAACAAATGGGAAAACAAATGCAAATAATCATAAAGGTCATGCATGTTGTTGATGATTGGGGATTACCCCATGGTGTATTGGTAAAGCATTGTCAATTAATGCTTGGGAGAGGTGCATCATATGTTAAGGTGAATCTTTAGCAGTGTGGTGCTAGGTTTTGCATCTCTTCCTCTCCATGGATCAATAAAAACAAACTTACAAATAAAGAAGAAAAATGCATGTTGATGATGAAAGGCATGGAATCTAATAGAGAGAACTATATACATGGTGTGAAATTAGATTCCAAGGGATAAAGAATTCAAAGTGTTGATTTTTCTGAGGAGCATTGACAACCCTTCTCTTAGGAGAATGGGACCACCTGGTCCGAGACCACGGTGAAGACTCAACCCAATGTTGAGTGACCATTTTGTTGAATGGTAGATATCTGGTCTAGGACAATGATATAGACCCAGTTCTGCCCTGCGTAGAATTAAACTAGTTTTGAGTGACCATTTTGTTGAATGGTAGACATCTGGTCTGAGACCATGATGTGCACCAGTCTAGTATTGGTAGACTCAACTTAATTCTGAGTAGCCACTCTCTTGGAGAGTGGAGGCACCTGGTCTGTTACCAGGAAGGCACTATAAGCCCTAGACTATAGTGGTTTAGACATGTGTGGCACTCTGACCCTTGATCTATGGGCTTGGTGTACTTCTCCAAGGATTTGATACCCTTGGTTAAGTTACCCTAGTACCAGATCTAGGTGTCACACGGAGTGTGAGATAAAAGCATTAGTAACTGTCTTGGTTTATGACGATGTACTTTTGGAATAAAAAATACCACAGGGGCACTTGGAAAAAGGCTAAAGTTAAAAGTAAAAAATAAATAGGACTTTTGTACCATAGGTGAAAGTCAAAATTAAATAAGGACTTTTGGTAAAATTCAAAGATAAATAAAAATACCTTTTTGGTAAGAAGGTAAAAGTGAAATTAGGAAAAGATTAAAATATTATTATTTTATCTTTTCTAATTTTGGTCCACTTACAGGTGAATGAAGACTATAAAAGAAGATCAAGTCTTCTCATTATTCATTCAAGTTTGCTCTCACAGGCGAAGCTGTTATTTGTGGAAGGTTCCATTGAATACTGTCTTATGTTTTTCCAGTTGGGCACCCATCTCTCTCAATGAACCCTCAGCTAGGGTTTTTCTACAGCAAACTTATTCTCAGCACCCTGGCAGTTTTACCTTCATCTCAACAACTTCTTCATTTTCTCAGTTTTCCTCCTCACCGGCAGCCATATCAACACCTAGGGAAACTTGGTGGGCCCCACCACTAATCTCATTAGCAGATATGAGCTTCCACAGAGAGCTCGAAAGCTACCTTATAAGCTTCGAATGTCTGTTACAGTCATGAGATGCTAAATACCAGACTCGGACTGTCTGTACAGACCTCGGGCTGCTAAAGAGCAGCCCCAGAGAGGTCTTGGGAAGGCCTTAAAGCCTTGGCCTAGTCTACATTAAGGCTACCTAGCCACATCAATAGCAACAAACAGTAGCCCAACAGTCACAAACTGTCATGGGTAGACAGTGAATGAGTTTTTTGGGCAGCTGATAAAATTTGGGGAGGTAAAAGCTAATTTTGGGCAGCCTGTGTTTTCTGAGCAGTCTGCTTTTTGTTCCTGTGCAGGCCCTAATTTGTCCAAAACAGATTTGATAATTTATGTTGACAGTTTTGACTAATTATGGGCAGATTTGGAAATTGAGTACCTAGGGTTTGAAACCCTTCCTCTGAATTTTTTGCTGAGATTTTTACTGTAACAGTGGTTAAAATCCAGATCTGGGTTTGAAGAACTTTTTGAAGAATTTTCTAAGTCATCTCATTTACGAGATGAGCTACTAATGATTTTTGGGGGTTTTGTCCTTTGAAGGTTTCCCTAGTGAAAAATCTTGTGTCCATTGTGCTGATGTGATGAATGTGTTTTTACTGCACTTATTATTTGTTTAAGTTTATCTGCAAATTTTTAAAGTTATATGCTAATACTAGAATAAAACAAAAATTAGAAGGGTAACATTATCCTATTGCAAATATGTGAAACCAAATTTCAACAAGGCATCCTAAGAGGGCACTAGGACTTAGATACCCAGGGATAAAGACTCATAATTAAGGATTGCATTGTCCTGTTGCAAGAGTATGAAACTCAATTTCAATAGGCCATGCTAAGAGGCTACATGGGAGCACATAATTCTAAAATAAATACATGTTTAATATAAGCTTAGTTGCTCAATAACGATACGTTGAATAAAGACCATATAGCTTAATTGCTCAAAAACTATATGCTAAATAATTTCATTGGTGCTGACTTCCAAGCCACCAGTGAGATTGTGAGTGCCTAACAAGGCATCTAGTTGGGTTTAAACCCTAAACTTCACCATCTTGAAATCAAAATCATAATCATAGAATATAATGTTTCATCTAAATTCTCAAGATTTTTATGTTACTAAGAATGTGCACTCAGTTTCAAACACAATATAATAAGATAGTTGGTCTCATACACACTCAAATGCTTGTCGAAGAGCAAAGGGATCATAAGGAGTAGATGGTATAGCTTCCAAATACCAAGGTGGGTTGTACCATATTCACATGCTTCCTACAGCATCCATTTAACCAATATGTTTGATGTCTGATTTCCAAGAAAGTTATTATGATGCTTCAGAGTATCGTCCTACTCTCATTGTTGCTATAATATTTCTTTCTTATTGTTATTCTTCATAAAATTACTTCAAAAATTTCATGTTTTTACATGTTTCTACTAAAAAAAATGAAGGGAATTATGATACATGCATTAAATGATGGATAAGCTAAAGGGGGTTTTGATACATCCAATAGATGAAAAGTAGCATTGTGTTGGAAAATATTGGCGATACCCTCTTTGCTGGAATATATATAATACCTATTTTGCTGGAATATATATGTCCAGGAGGAAATATTTCAAAGCATTCACAATCATCATGCCAAGCTTTCATTTCTGAGGCAAACCAGATTGATCATGCAAAGATAAGAGATGTGCTTAGCCAGACATACCAATGCTACGTTGATCTTTAAAACAGATATTTGTCAAGTAAAGGTTTTGTTGAGACCTCATCTCAATATTTTTTTTATCTTCATAAGACAATACATGTAATTTTGTGAAAATCTAAGCTTAAGACGGTCAATGTAATTTTATGAAAATATAAGCTTACATAATATTTGATAGTGTCTTCAGTTGTTTCTTCATAATACCAAAGAAACTGTAAATGAATATCTAAAATTAAAATGACAGTCAATGCGATTTTATGAAAACCTAAGCATACATAATATCTGACAGCGACACATGAAACAAATAACTCAACCATTCCCACTACTTAACCCATCCACCTTCACAGAGGAATATCAGAACGTGGGTAGCAAGCGGAAGAATAAGTGGAACAAGCAGAATTTACAGCCGCTCCATGCTGCAAGGGAAAAGAGCTCTAGCCAAAAGTAGTCTAATCCTGACACATTCCTACTAAATGTTCAAGGTTCTATACCAGTTAACCCCAAGGTTGTTCACTAGGGTAGTTGGAACTAGACTATTGTGAAAATATAGTACCCTGGATCCTTGGGATATCCATTATGTAACCGTGATTCTGTAAAGACCAACCATGTCTGAAAGAAATATATGTGCAACTAAACATGCCTCCTCTTCCACATGATTTTCTCTTTGTATAATCAATGCTCTCCCAAATTTATCAGTGTTTCCATACTTAGCAGCTCTTCAAGAAGCACCCAAAAAATCCACCCTCTAACCCAAAAATTCCAACACTTTTCCAAGTCCCAAATGCTCCATCGTAATCACATTCTACATACTATTATCAATTTATGACTGTTGGGTGGTTTTCCTCCGTCAAGTAGTAGTTTGTTAAATCAATGGATGCACCCACAGATGATTTCACAATTAATTGAGTAATTAGTTGGCATCTAATCTCAATTTTTTACTTGCTCTGTCAGTGGTATAATGGAACTAGTAGAACCTGTACACAGACAGGGTGTAGTGGTGAAATTTTTTGATTTCCTCCAATGTGGAATCAGAGAATATTAAATTTCAGAAAATGTTGTAGAGGGCACTATGTTTGTTCACTACATCTCTTGCAAGTGCCATTATTGTTGTGTTTGGTGCAACATAACACACTGCCTTTGATATCTTGACCCTTGAACAACATGAAAATATGTTGTGACCAATGCGATTTTCTCACTACTCTTGATCAGATATTCGAGGTTATTGGAGATTTTCACCTCATTTACTTAGAATATAGATTTCTATGAAATATTGAAAATATATAGAATAGTAGGTTAAACTTCCTGAAATGATGAAAGTGAAAACAAAATTCTTAAAAGAGATCTTAAAAGTAAATATGTGTTTAAGAGGCTAACCTGTAGTTAATTAAACAGTTGTTAAGTTTAGACATAAATTCAAGGTTTGATTTAATTGTGAAAGAGCCATTCCAGAAGGTGGTCAATGGAGATATGGAGAAGGTGACATGTGAAATATATGGTATTGAGTTATGCAATCTATGACACATTCAAGAATGTGATTAATTGTGGCATTGCGTTTAACATAAGTGGAGTGCTTGATAGTCACATCTATGTTATGGTCATGCTAGAAATTACACCAAGGTTATATCTAAACTGCACAAGTTTGTCTAGACCAAGAGGCTCCATTAATATATCAGCAGTGCACTCCCTAGTTGGTATGGTACTGTTATTTCTTTATTCTCCACTAGCTGTCAGATGAAGTGATAATACACTTTTACATGCTTTGTCGATTATGAAAAATAAGTTCTTTGTGATTGTACTAAAGTGTTGTAGGATCAAAAAGTATATTTCTTAGATCAATAAGTATCTTTCTCAACCTCACTTCCCCGCTTGCTATAATAACTTATAAGTACTGCATTGTACTCTATGTCAGAGGAAAATGACACTGCATGATGTTGCTGCCTAGTCAGCTATGAAACTACACTTGTATTGAGGCTAAAAATCTACCCTGTGGTGGAGTTCTTGTTATCAGCTGCACTTTGTCTAAATCTGTGTAACTTAAGAGTCCGAAATCCTCTTTTCTGCCATACATGATGTAAAATTTCAAGATACCATTCACATCCTTTAAGTTTCTCTTGGCATCCATCCAATGATCAGCCTTGGGAGCTGTAAATAATATGGAAATGTAGTCAACTACAAAGGTCAAAACTGGGGTGGTGGCTGTGAGATGGATCAATTTTCCCTCCAATTGTTTGTATGCTGATCCATTTACCACTTCTAATTTGGTTGGGGTTGATTATTTCAGTCCAATCTACATAGGTATTGTCGCTGATTTATAATCAGCCAACCTAAATTTCTGTAGCAAATTCTTGGTATACTCTATAATACAAACAAACTGCCATTAATTTTTCAAAAGTTTACACCTAGGCAGAGATGAAGGAGGCTTAAATGACACATGTCAAAAGTTGAACCCAAATAATACTACTTTCTAAATTCTGTTGACCTCTCTACTTGTGATGATTGTGTTATCTAGATAAACCATTACAATTACTAAAATCATCATCCATGTTTCTGACATAGAATTTTGGATTAAAATGTTTTCTTTTGAATCCAGATCTTGTATAAGGTATTGGTAAAATTTTGTATACTAGGCTCTTAGACCCTGTTTCAAATCGAAAAGATCTTTATCAGTGCACATACCAAATGTTCCTTGTTGGCATGTTGGAACCCTTGTGTCGACACTTTCTCCTCCAAATTGCCATCTATGAATGCACCCTTTACATTGATTTTATAAATCTTGCACCAAAAGAATGTTGCCATTGATGTCACTAATTTAATTGGGACCAACTTACTTGGCGGAGCAGTTTTTTTCATAATCCACTACTTTCTACAGAGCAAAACTGCTGGCAATTTGCCTTTCCTTTTGCACTACTTTCTACAGAGAAAAATTACTGGCAATTTGCCTTTCCTTTTGTTTGTTCAATGAATCACATGTATTATATTTTGTCCTATAAATCAATTTGTAGCTAATGGGTTTCTTCCCTAGAGGTATCTCTTCCAACATACGAGTGTTTTTCTTATGAGATCATCATATTTTCCACCCATGTGCTTTGGTTTCCTCATATTTTAAGGTTCAAAGAACTATAAACAGTTGCAATCAACTGAAAATAAACATGTTCAACTTGATACCAGTGAAACTCCTTCAACCTCAAGTCTTCCAAGGTTTTGTAGTAACACTTTGATCTTTGTTTTGTAGAAGAGGGTAAGGCCCACACATTTGATGGGATTGAGCTCATGATCTTGTTTTCCAAAGCTTATCCTATCAAGATGTAACCAAATTTTATCACCATCTTGAAAATAAGGTGTAAAGCAAAGTTTTCCCTACATAGCCTTGTACTTTGATTGTGTGTTCTAAAATAATATCTTCAACCTTAGCATGACTTAAGCCTAGATGGTCTAGAAAACTAGTGGCTTTGTCTTGCTCTTTTTGATGGCTTAGCTTGGATGTGATTTCCAATGCCATTGATAATACATAATGTGTCGAAGGTTGAAACCCATAATAGACCTTGACAAACAAATGGCTAGTTGACAAATCTGAGGTAATGTTGGAGCTATCCTAAAGCACATGAAAACATTTATCCTGTTGTTTGTTGGATTAACAATATAACCATAAAGCACAACCAAGTGTCATAGTTACTACTTTATTTAATCATCAATTTGCATATGGAAAGAACTAGAGAATCATAACTGGCAATCTAACAATCTCCATAAGGATTGCCAAAAGTGGCTAAGGAATTGAGAATCTCAAATATAGATGATGATGGTGGTAATCTGTAATGTGCCCATATGTTTTAGAAAAATAGTTCTACAGTGAGTGTTGCATCATTGTTTTTTTCTCAAGTTAATGCACCTTTATTGATGTAGTGCTCTTTATTTTTCTCTCATGACTTGCCATCTGGAAATATAATACCTCTAAAATGTTGCAAAGTTTTGTGATTGCCAAAATGTCCCCCTATAATAGGATAAATGCACTTCTAAAAGTACAATTCCTATGAAACATTGCATGGTCACTCTCCAAAAATAAAGATTGTAGACCTACAACTAGATTATGTTATGCTTTTCCTAGAAGGGTTTCAAGAAATGTGCCACGAGGGGATGCACTCAAAATAGCGGTTTTCCTTTGCCATCGGTGCCTAAGTCTAAAGGATATATGCTCAATGAAACTAGGTTGGAGGGTTAGCTCAATTGTTAGATGCTCTTGTGTAAATTTCATGAAGGTCTCAGATTGAATCTCATCGGGTCCTTTGGAATTACCAACTTCCTGTGCAACTGGCAGTCAATCCAACTTCCATCTGTAAATTCCAATGAAGAAGGGGCGGAGCTCATGAAGGGGATAGCATGGTACCAACAACCTATTCTTCGCTAGAGTGTGTAAGGGTGGGCTGAGACTATTTCCTCAAAGAAAAAGAAAAATCTCCATTGAGCTATGGTCTAGTAGCAACTTGGAGCGGTTGTTGTGACAAAAAACAGGGTTCAAATTCTGACAGGCATGATCCTCCCCTGCATGAGGTTTGCAGGTGTGGCTCTTGATTATATTGGATTTTGTTGATGTATCCTTTGAACAGATAATATGGCTTTGGCAAGTTACCACCAAACCGTATTATTCACTGGAGTGTGTAAGGTTGGGTCAAGTTTCTTTCCAGATTTCCCATCCATAGAAAGATGGGTTCCCAACTTTCAACAACATAAATTCATGACACTGTGGGTGACTTGCACCTAGCACCAGCTCTTTGAAATGTATGCCATATTGGTAGGGTAGAACATAGAAAGAATGGAACCCAGGCATATACCTTACCACTCTGTCTACTTCACCAGTGAACGAACAACTAGTTGGATATGTTCCCCAATTGTTGCTTTTAACATTAAACATTACAAAAACTAGCTTTACCGTGTTGATGAATGATCAAATGTCCTATAACATCTGCTAAGATTTTAGTCATTGTCGCTAGGTTGGTAAAGGTTTCGCAAAGCATACCAAGACTATAAATATCACAAGCATATGCAATCTAGATGGTAATATTTCAAAACTCGCAGATATTATTGGTAAGCACTTCACATTGTTATCAGCTATCATGTGTTCTGATAGTGTTCATACTGCATGCATTTCTTCCTAATGAATTTTAATCCTATGGAAATAGGGATTGAACCACCATGGATGCTTAAGAAGTTTTCTGAAATTAAACTTGCATGTGTCAACCCCATTCTGCAGGCTAGGGGAATAGGGTGTTGGGAATTACCAGAAATGTTCTGTAATGAATAGTAGAAACTGCCTGCAACTCTCCAACTTGGCCCCTTTTCGATCGTAGTGCAGAATCAGTGGATGCCACCACGATTCGTTTCAGTTCCTGATCCTGCTCTGCTGTATAAACATGCCAGGGCTTCACCACCTCAGACTTCTGTAATTCCATTCCCTCGTTTTTTCCTTCACTAATTCTTGATGAACCATCCGCGTTCTCAATTTCTATTACAGCTACAAATGGAGGAGGAGCAGATGGAACATTCGCTATTGCTTCTGCCATGTGACCGATGAAAGACTTCAAATGGCCCTATATCCCTAGCGGTTTTTCACCGGAAGCCCTAAAGTTCCAATGGTTTTCTATGCTGCTCTTCTTCTTAACTAGAGAATAAATGTGCAGAGAATAAATGTGTAACTTATGGGATTTTATAGAAGTATATAAGCCATGTATACTATGCAGGTCAGGGGCCTTTCTGCATCATCAATGACCAGTAAGTGTGGCCAATTAGAAAAAAATTATATTACTTAACATCAAAGCCTTATGGTGTCGACTAACAAATGGATTTCTATCTTTCCAATGGAAGACATCGTATGTCTCATAGGGTTGTCAAATATTCCCTTATTTTTATTCAAACAGAGGGAATTTAGTGGGGGCATTTTCTTACTGGCCAAATTTTATCCTAGCATAGCATCTACCATGTCTTGATGTAAAGCAGCTAAGCGAGAGTGACGGGATTAGCAGTAGTGGTTTCGTACGACCATTCCATGTGGGATGTCTCTTAAAAAATACAAATATATTTTAATTAAAGGAAGGGGGAAGCTCCATAGTTCACATTTTACCAAGGGACTCGATACCATTGATAGTTTGTTTGGGAAGTGGAATATTTTAACTAGGGAACTCTTCATGAAGGTGCCTTTTTATTTGGTTTAGACTTGAGTTTTAAATATTTCTTGTTGTTGTTATATTGTGGACACCATTGGATTTATTTGGTTGGTACGTGGACATGAAGGTGGACAATTTTGTTGTGGAGTGTTAGGCTTTAGAGAAATGGTTTAGAGTGAAAGATGCTTTGGTGAAGGTGGACAACCTTGTTGTGGAGCACCAAGCTTTAGAGAAATGATTTAAAGTGAAAAAGTGTTTTGGTTGTTTTTTACACAACTCACTTTGAGTACCCCTTTTTGGAAGTAATGTGATCTTCTATGTGGGCATTGTGATGGAGGAATCCCTTGGATAATAGACATGTGTGGACATATGGGCAACTGATATGGGTTTCCAATCCCTTTAGGAAGTTACTTGATCAATAAGTAATCTTGAATAAAGCTTTGGAGGTTAGTAGGTGGATGCATTGGTTGCTTGGAGGACTTGGATTGCTAAAGAACCCACTTGAAAAGGGGCTTTAGGTTGTCTTGTAGACATTTCTTGGAGAGTAGTTTCTTGGAGGGGGCCTTTGGAGGCCACGTGGTATCACCAACCATCTAGTTTCCTTGCTTATTGTATCATTTTTCATTTGTTAGGGGCCAATGTATATCATCATTGTACAAGTGGCATTGGCCACCTTATTTTATCATATTAGTTTGTTGTAGTGGGACTTTTGTATTATGTTACCCCACCCAGTGGGCTAGATCTTAGGAACATATGATATTTTATTGTATATAAAGTCTTAGCCTCTCCTATAAAGATAGAGGCACTTTCTCATTTTATTTACTTTTTTGGGATATTCCCTTAATATTATTTTAAAATTATTTTACTTAATTCTCTAAAAATGTGTGCAGTACAATTGTTCTTTATTATTTTCATGTAAATCTAATTCTAGTTTAGCATTCTAGAAGATAGAATATCATTGTGCATAAAGAAACTCAACCTAGACATACATACCCAAAGCCTTTTGGGTCATACACTATAAATATTTTTTGTAGTAGAGCCATGAGTCTCAAGACAAAAATGCATCAAAGCCATAGCGTAATCATATCAAAACTATGAAGAGGATGTTATAATACTTGAACATAGTTTCTCTTGATAGTGGGGGCACATTATGGAGCTACATGATGATACAAAATTGGAGCCATGGTCATTATCCCTCAAGAGTGAGAGTCTCTAAGAAACAATATATATGAAATACATGTAACACTATGTTATTAGAGAAAAATCATTTCTCTAATTTTGTTTAATTTTTCTGATCAACTAGTATCATAGCCACAAATTTTTTTGTTTTACAGTTAAGAATATTTCAATGATGCATACATTTGCAAGGGATATTTTATCTCCCCTATACTACCAATTTAGCATTCATCTAGACAAATCTTGGAAAGAAAACCATCATGAAAAACTCCACTAAAATTTCCAATACTCATTTGAATGGTGATATTAATGAGCACTAAATATACCTTTGACACTTGACAAAATTTCAATTTTCAAAATTGTGATTCTCCAAGTCTACTCCATATTTATTTTTAGGAAAACATGAGAAAAACATAATAGACAAATGACTCTAGGATGCCCCACCACATAAGGCATTTCATTACTATTTTCCACAAAGAAACTCCATGGGATTTCTAGAGCATGCTAAATACCATCTAGCTTCTTGCATAAGAATTGCATGACACATTGAACATCCATAGAAATTCCAAGCAAAACTTATGCATGATGTGATGTTTATGTTCCGACTTCCATTATATTAGTTTGGTCAATTGAAGTCTCAAATCCCATTTCCCCAAAAGAAAACTCTATTCATCACCTAAATATCAAGCTAGATGAAGATTAGTATGATGGCATGTTGAATAGAGGCAAGTTGGAAGCATGGTTTTAAGACATAAAAACATATATACATACCCTAACAAATATAACAGCTGAATAAAAAATTATGAATGTGAGATTTCATATTGACAATAAAGGCCCGACGTGGTGGCAATCACATATAGTCATTGTGTCTCTAGACATTCTATATGGACTGCAAAATCAAAGGTTGAGAGTAGGCTCCCATCACGATTTCCTTCAAAATGTGATTTTGGAGTAGAAACAAAAGGGCTAAGAGAACTCTCTTGCAATATTTTGTACACTTACTATTAAGCTTAGCATTTGAGAGAATTGAATGTGTACTCTAAGCCTATAGATAAGTTTGTTCGAAAGTTGAAGTGTGACAAATCCCAAGTTTAGCAAGCTATGGTAAGAAGTCTAAACTCTAATCTGATTGAAGAACAATTGGTTTGTTGAGGAGTCTGAGTGAAAGGTTGGGGATTATTCAACTGTCCCAAGTGTCAACCTATAATTTGATGCAAATACATTGTATGTGAAGCATTGTTGTTGGGTTCCTGGATGAAATCAATTACCTATAGAAACATAAGAGGTCAAAGACACAAAATATATCCAAACAAACTGTAGTGCCAATCTGGAGGCTTTGGGCATGATATGAAGTAGAAATTGAATCGAGTCCAAAGCACAAAGGAAATCCCCTGCATCCGTGATCGTGACTTAGAGGCATGGTGAATAAATACAATAATGATGGAGAATCCTTGTTGTATTTTTTCTTAGAAATAATGCTACCTGACATAAAATTATAAAGAAGCCACATGAGTTGATTCAATACCCAATTCTTTCCATCTTCGTTATTTTGATTCAATTCCAAATTCTCTCCATCTTCAATGGTCCTATTGAAGGAAAATGCACTGATTTATTTAATGGAATGTGGAAGCTAGAAGCTGGGAGGTCATCCAGAGGCTCCATAAGAAAGCATTATCATGACTGGTACTTGAGTAATAGGTGGTTCGAGAGACGCTTGTTATAAATCCAAAGCTTTGTAGTGTTGTGTGCCCGATCTGTTAGTACCTATAACAAAGAAATCTCACCTGGTTCGTTCTCAGCATCCAACGATCGTATGGATTTGGCCCCTTATCCCCGTAATTTATGTACCCTCGTAGAGTTTGAGGTATGGCTACTCAGATTAGGTCTCCTGGATGGGTCTTATCCTAGCTATTCCTAATTATTCCATCTGTGTGAATCCCTCTCATAAAACATAGTTGTAAATGCCAATCTGTAGTAATACAAAAAACACATATTTCATTAAATTTGTAATTATTTAGTGGATCTAGAATTTAGAACTTCCGCTAGATTGAGTTCTTTCGAGATGAGGAAAGTCATAGACTTTGAATCCTTACATAATGTCTAGTAATATTATTTATAGTTTGTATTTAATATTTAGTTGATTAAATTATTTTATGACATAATACCAACATTGTATTTGTTACTACAACAATTAGAAATATTGTCGTAGTAATTATTTGTGTCTTTCTTGAATATGTTGTTTTATTTTTGGAAGTTTGCACCACTTATAATCAATACAGGAAAATATTTTATGACTTTAAAGTCTAAGTTTTAACCTTGTAATGATTAAAATAAATTATGAATTCAAATATCAACATAACTTATTATTATTGTTGTTGGTAGTGGTAGTGGTAGTGTATTAAAAACTAAGTTGATGAATGTTTAATTTATGAATTATAGATTAACGTGAGAAATTTATTACCTATAAATTTATTTAATGATATTGATGTTAGTAAAGCCTCCCTTATTTATTAATATTATTTATTTTAACATTCAAAATTAATTATGAACTAGAATAGCATTAGTGCAGTAGAGTTTGATTTTTTTAATATACAAGAGGAAAGGGGGAAAACCAACTTAACTAATTATTGCAAGTGTTCATTATTTATTTATGAAGTATTTGAACAATGTGTTTAATTGAAAAGAGCATATTTTTATTGAAAGTATAGATATCTTACAATATTTATATTATCAATAAGATTTAAATCATGTCTTAATTTATGTTAGGGCACGGAGGAATCGAACCACCATCGTCCTACTTGGAATGCAGGTGCTCTTCCATTGAGCTATCACCCTTTACAACATGAGGGGAGAAGGACTGTGTTAACACCTGGATTACACATTTCTAATCCTCTGTGAAAAAGCAAAAGGATGTTTTATTTAGGGAGGAAGTCTACAAGATGTTTTAAAGTTCATTATTGAATATGATTATGCACATTTGATATAGTGACATGTTGAGTTTATGTAAAAAACAAATTGAAAAGTTAAAAATTGAATGGTGTTATCTAATTCACATAAAGTACCATCACATGAATTAACATAGAAGTTGAACCAAAATTTTCATATTATTAAATAATATAAAATTCCTCAAAAAAAGGCTTGAAGAGATTATTTGATATACAACAAACATTTAAAAGTGTTTCTTCTTGTATATTAATAACTAGTTCAAAGAGAAAATTACATTCATGAATCATCTCCACATAATCTCCTTATATTCAGTGAAGCAAATCAATTACAACTTGTACACCACATTTATTTATTATGGTCTTCCTACAATCTTCTTTCTTTTGCATCCATGCAAAAACCATGGTATTAATTGGAATAGATCCAAGTCATGTGTCATTAAGGTTTGGTACCCAATATTGTTCTAAAATTTTCCTTTGTATTTCCCTGAACTAGGATTCCATCAATCAACCTTTACATGAAGAGTCTCACTTTCATCATTATGGAAGATATATGAGGTGGTTTTTGCCATCCAAATCATCTCTCCTTCATCCTTAGTTCATGATCTAACTACCAACACCTTTACTTTCTCAAATTCAATCATAGGATTGAATCTTGGCTTTAGCTTGTTGCACCTGGATCCAACATATACCAATTCATCCGTCACATTATCAAATTCTTCATCCATAATACTTATATTACATGCAGTGCATTATGATCAGCATTAAATCTCACATGGATTAAATTGTCTTTATGATGCAATGTATTTGATGATAATGTCT
>LPNX010237326.1:1420495-1483965 GCA_001517045.1 Pseudotsuga menziesii
TAAAAAATTGCATGGTGACTAAAAGTTAATTTGTGTTAGTTTTAATATGGTAGTTTTCTATCTAACACAACCACATTGTTATCAAATACATTACACCATAATGAAAATATAATGGAGTTAGCTTCCTTCTAACAACATGGAATGGTAAATGAAACCTAACATGTGATTGCTTTCATAAGGAAGTTTTCCATCTAACACAACTATATTGTCATCAATCACATTGCACTACGATGTAAATCTAGCTGAAGTTAGTTTTCGTTCTTAATACATTGCACGGTTATTGAAAGCTAAAGTGTGTTACTTTTCATAAGGTAGTTTTTCATCTGACACAACCACATTGTCATCAATTAGTTTTTCATCTGACACAACCATATTGTCATAAATTACATAGCACCATGATGAAAATCTAGTTACAGTTAACTTTCAATCTTAAAACATTGCACCGTGAGTAAAAGGTAATGTGTGTTAGTTTTTCATAATGCAGTTTTAAATCTAAGACAACCACATTGTCATCAATCACATTGCACCATGATGGAAATGTAGCTGGAGTTGGCTTTAGTTCTTAAAACATTGCACGATGAGTGAAAGCTGATGTGTGTTAGTTTTCATAAGGTAGCTTTCTATCTAAAACAACCACATTGCCATCAAATATATTACACCATGATGGAAATATAACTGGAGTTATCTTTTATTTTAACAACATGTCATGATGAGAGAAAGCTAATGTGTGTTAGCTTTCATAAGGTAGTTTTTTATTTACCACAACCACATTGTCATCAATCACATTGTACCACAATGGATATCTAGTTGGAATTAGCTTTCGTCCTTAACTCGTTGCATGGTGAGTGAAATCTAATGTGTGTTGGCTTTCATAATGTAGTTTTCCATCTAGCACAACCACATTGTTATCAATCACAATTCACCATGATGGAAATCTAGTTGGAGTTAGCTTTTGTTCTTAAGACATTGCACGATGAGTAAAAGATAATGTGTGTTAGCTGTCATAAATTAGTTTTCCATCTAACACAGTCATATTGTCCTCAAATACATTACACCATGATGAAAATCTAGATGGAGTTAGCTTTCCTGCTAACAACTTGGCATGATGAGTGAAAGCAAATGTGTGTTAGTTCATTGCACCCTGATGGAAAGCTAGCTGGAGTTAGCTTTTGTTCTTAAAACATTGCACGGTTGAGTGAAAGTTAATGTGTGTTAGTTTTCGAAATGTAGCTTTCTATCTAAAACAATCACATTGTCATCAAATACATTACACCATGATGGAAATCTAGTTGGAGTTAGCTTTTGTTCTTAAAACATTGCACGGTTGAGTGAAAGTTAATGTGTGTTAGAATTCATAAGGTATTTTTCTATCTAAAAGAGTCACATTGTCATCAAATACATAACACCATGACGAAAATCTAGCTGAAGTTAGCTTTAGTCCTTAAATCATTGCGCAATGATTGAAATCTAATATGTTAGCTTTCATAATGTAGTTTCCGTCTAACACAACCAGGTTGTCATCAATCACAATGCACCATGATAGAAATCTAGTTGTTGTTATCTTTCATAAGTTAGTTTTTCATCTAACACAACCACATTGTCATCAAATACATTACACCATGATGGAAATCTAGTTGAAGTTAGCTTTGCTCCTAACAACATAGCCGGATTAGTTTTCTATCTAACACAATCACATTGTCACATTGCACCGTGATGGAAATCTAGCTGGAGTTAGCTTTCGACCTTAAATCGTTGCACGGTGAGTGAAATATAATGTGTGTTCGCTTTTATAATGTAGTTTTCCATTTTACACAGCTAAATTGTCATCAATCAAAATGCAATATGTTGAAAATCTCGCTAGAGTTAGCTTTTGTTCTTAAAACGTTGCACAGTGAGTAATATATAATGTGCATTAACTTTCGTAAGGTATTTTTTCATCTAACACAGCCACATTATCATCAAATACATTACATCATGATGCAAATCTACCTAGAATTAGCTTTCTTTGTAACAACATGGCACGATGAGTGAAAGCTAATGTGTGTTAGCTTCCATAAGGTAGTTTTTCATCTAACACAACCACATCATCATCGATCTCATTGCTCCATGATAGAATTATAGCTGGAGTCACCTTTCATCCTTAAATCATTGCACGATGAGTGAAACGCAATATGTGTTAGATTTCATAATGTAGTTTTTCATCTAGCACAATCACATTGTCATCAATCATAATGCACCATGATTAAAATGTAGCTAGAGTTAGCTTTCGTTTTTAAAACATTGCACGGTGAGTAAAGCAAATGTATGTTAACTTGCATTAAGTAGTTTTTCATCTAACGCAACCACATTGTCATCAAATACATTACACCATGATGGAAATCTAGCTGGAGTTAGTTTTTCTTTTAACAACATGGCACAATGAGTGAAAGCCAATATGTGTTATCTTTCATAAAGTAGTTTTCCATGTAACACAACCACATTGTCATCAAACACATTGCACCATGTTGGAAATCTAGCTGGAGTTAACTTTCGTCCTTAAATCATTGCACAGTGAGAGAAATATAATGTCTGTTAGCATTCATAATGTAGTTTTTCATTTAGCACAATCACATCGTCATCAATCACAATGCATCAAGATAAAAATCTAGCTAGAGTTAGTTTTCCTTCTTAAAACATTGCACAGTGAGTAAACTAATGTATGTTAGCTTTCATAAAGTAGTTTTCCATCTAGCACAGCGACATTGTTATCACATACAATACATCATGATGAAAATCTAGTTAGAGCTAGTTTTCCTTCTAACAACATGGCACTATAAGGGAAAGCTGATGTGTGTTAGCTCATTACACCATGATGAAAATCTAGCTGGAATTAGATTTTTTTTTAAAATGGCATGATGAGTTATAGCTAATGTGTATTAGCTTTCATAAGATAGTTTTTCATGTAATACAACCCCATTGTCATCAATCACATTGCGTTGTGTTGGAACTCTAGTTGAAGTTAGCTTTCATCCTTAAATCATTGCACTGTGAGTGAAATCTAATGTGTGTAAGCTTTCATAGTGTAGTTTTCTATATAAAAAAGTTACATTGTCATAAATCACAATGCACCATGATAAAAATCTACATGGGGTTAGTTTTCATTCTTAAAACATTGCACAGTGAGTAAAGGCTAATGTTTGTTAGCTTTCATAAGGTAGTTTTTAATCTAACACTGCCACATTGTCTCATTACACCGTGATGGAAATATTGCTGGAGTTATCTTTCAACCTTAAATCGTTGCACAATGAGTGAAATCTAATATATGTTACCTTTCATAATGTATTTTTTCATTTAGCACAACCACATTGTCATCAATCAAAATGCAACATTTTGGAAATCTAGCTAGAGTTAGTTTTTGTTCTTAAAACGTTGCACGATGAGTAATAGCTAATGTGTGTTAGCTTTTGTAAAGTAGTTTTCTATCTAAAACAGCTACATTGTCATCAAATACATTACACCATGATGCAAATCTAGCTGGAGTTAGCTTTCCTTCTAACATGGCATGGTGAGTGAAAGATAATGTGTGTTAGCTTTCATAAGGTAGTTTTACATCTAACACAACACATCGTCATTGATCACATTGCACTGTGATGGAAATCTAGATGGAGTTAGCTTTCATCCTTAAATCATTGCACAGTGAGTGAAATCTAATGTGTTAGCTTTCATAATGTAGTTTTCCATCCAGCACAACCACATTATCATCAATCACAATGCACTATGATGGAAATCTAGCTAGAGTTAGTTTTCATTCTTCAAACATTGCATGGTTAATAAAACTAACGTATGTTAGCTTTCATAAGGTACTTTTTCATATAACACAGTCACATTGTTATCAAATACATTACACCAAGATGGAAATCTAGTTGGAGTTAACTTTCCTTCTAACAACATGGCACTATAAGGAAAAGTTTATGTGTGTTAGCTCATTACACCATGATGGAAATCTAGTTGGAGTTAGCTTTCCTTTAAACATCATGTCACAATGAGTGAAAGGTAATGTGTGTTAGCTTTCATAAGGTAGTTTTCCATGTAACACAACCACATTGTCATCAAGCACATTGCATCGTGTTGGAATTCTAGCTGGAGTTAGCTTTCATCCTTAAATAATTGCACAGTGAGTGAAATCTAATGTGTGTAAGCTTTCATAGTGTATTTTGTCATCTAGCACAACCGCATTATCATCAATCACAATGCACCATGATGGAAATATAGCTGGAGTTAGCTTTCATTCTTAAAACATTGCATAGTGAGTAAAGCTAATGTCTTTTAGCCTTTATAATGTAGTTTTTCATCTAACACAACCACATTGTCATCAAATACATTAATCCATGATGAAAATCTAGTTGGAGTTAGCTTTCATTCTAACAACATGTCACTATAAATGAAAGCTTATGTGTGTTAGCTCATTACACCTTGATGAAAATCTAGTTGGAGTTAGATTTATTTTAACAACATGGCACGATAAGTGAAAGCTAATGTGTATTAGCTTTCATAAGGTAGTTTTCCATCTAACATAACCACATTGTCACATTGCACCATGATGGAAATCTAGCTGGAGTTAACTTTCAACATTAAATCTTTACACGGTGAGTGAAATCTAATGTGTGTTAACTTTCATAATGTAGTTTTCTATATAACACAACCACACTGTCATTAATCAAAATGCACCATTTTGGAAATCTAGCTAGAGTTAGCTTTCGTTCTTAAAACGTTGCATGGTGAGTAATAACTAATGTGTGTTAGCTTTTGTAAGGTAGTTTTCTATCTAACACAGCCACAATGTCATCAAATTTATTACACCATGATGCAAATCTAGCTGGAGTTAGCTTTCCTTCTAACAACATGGCACAATGAGTGAAATATAATGCGTGTTAGCTTTCATAATGTAGTTTTCCATCTAACACAACACATCGTCATTGATCACATTGCGCTGTGATGGAAATCAAGCTGGAGTTAGCTTTCATCCTTAAATCATTGCATGATGAGTGAAATCTAATGTGTGTTAGATTTTATAATGTAGCTTTTCATCTAGCACAACCACATTGTCATCAATCACAATGCACAATGATGGAAATCTAACTAGAGTTAGTTTTTGTTCTTAAAACATTGCAAGGTCAGTAAAGCTAATGTATGCTAGCTTTCATAAGGTAGTTTTCCATCTAAAACAACCACATTGTTATCAAATACATTACACCATGATAAAATAGCTGGAGTTGGATTTCATTCCTTTCTAGGAGAGTACATTGTGTCATCTACTATTACAGCCTAGTTGGATATGATTTCCTTCCTCATTGTGGTGGTAAGAGGAAATTCAATGATGTAAAGGATTACTCTTTGTACATTATATTGACTTATAAAGCTAAGCCTTTTGAAACAGCGACAAAAAAGTATTTACTAGTTTCATCCAACCTCCCCTCCAAGCATATAGGACATTTCCAAATTGAAATATTCATCTCTATGAGAAGAACTAGAAAACCTACTGGTTATCTTTATAATTTTATTTCTTGAATTCACATATACTGAACAAAAGGAGACCCAAGCTCCAAAACTTCTCATAAACTTCCATATTGTGCACCTTTATTAAGTTAAATTCCATAGATATATGGAGCAAACGCTTTGTTGGATTCCACTTGTGTAATGATTCAAGGATTCAACTTGACTCAAGGATCCAAATGCTACTACAACAATTGCTTCACAATCTACCATGCAAACCTATCCAAACTTGCCATGAGTGCCCCACGCAAGTTGAACAAGACTCCAAACAAGGCATGAATGGTCACACAGGTAAATCACCCCCTATAGGGATTTCGTTTCATACACATGAATCACTAACACACATCAAACCTGGATTTTTTAAGGATTTTATGACTATTGTTTATACTTTTGTCACCTTTTCTAATGCAAAAGGCTATATCAAATTTTTATATTGTTATTCTAGGGCACACATTGCACTCAAAACCCCTCCAAATAGTTTGTAAATGATAATTGAGTTCTCTTACCATCCCTGCTCATGCCCAAAATTGGAGCTTGAACCATCAAAATTGGACTAGAATTTACCAAAGCTAGTTTAATGTTGTTATTCATCACCTTTTAAGACTGAAAGATGCCCAAAAATGTATTTCAACCCTTAGATTCAGCCCATATTCAAAGGTTATGTCTTGTTACTGCTAATTTATAGTCGAAAATGATCCCCACAAGACAATTGTGAAATATTTCCTAAAGGCTTCCTAGCCAACTCAGCAGCAACCCCCAAGTAAGTATCTTCAACTTTGTCCAATACATATGCCGCCTTCTCAGCACTGCAGGTTATGGTTTCTTGCGGAGCTAAACTCGAACTCAAACTATATATATGTGTAACTTTTCATTTCAATGGGTTATCCTGAGCACTCATTACCTGCGTAAAAACTTATATAAAACCCAAAGAGTCCATGTTTTTTTTGTGGGGTAGGACGTACATATTTAGAAACCTTCTCGTTTTAGGGTTACAGGCCAGGAGGGAGAGGTTGCAAAACAAAAAGAAAGTTTCCCTTTGATGGGTAGGAATGCCCTTGGACCCTTTCCCCCACTTCCATAGCTGACTAGTAAGGCTCTGGATCCATAGCTACTCACTTGGCTACTTGGATTGGCTTATATACTTGGTTACTCAGCTTGGTTACCACCCTATACTCCCTAAATAAAAACAACCCGTTTAACCCGTTTGTAGCTTATTCCAAAATATCAAATTTTCAACATCTTGGCGCTTCGAGATATCAAAGTTTTGTGTTTTCTTCTTTGAGAAAGCACCATTTTACTTCATTGCCTCCTATTCACCCTCCTTAAGTGTCTTTCTCTCTTTCATGAAAATGAACAGATAAAGCATAATGAATCTGCTAACTGCCAACTTTTTTTTACCATCCACCAGTTGAAACAAACCCTGATCTTTGGCACTTATAAATCAACTTCTTGCACTTCTTGTCAGCAATTAAAATTTGATTATTACTGAAGGAAAACATTAAACTGTGGGCTATGCTTCATTATCCAACTAACAAAAAATATTTTTTTCTGTGAACCAGGGACATAGTCATAAATAACAACCTCTTACCTCTCATATGAAATTTCCCACTTCTCAACTCTACATTTTCTCCACCACTCGAATAAAAAATTAGAGTTGGATTTGTCCTCAACAAAATCAATATACCAATCTTTCTGATTAGTAAAATGTTGTGAGAAACTTGAATTGAGGATAACACTCCTACTCTCCAGCACCTGGCCTAGGTTGAATCGACAGCTAATCAGCCAGCTGTTGGAACGACCTTTTAGTTATTACACAACTGTTGATGAAGTCCAGTTGTTTGACAAACTCACATCTTATCCTTTTATTTAAAAGTACATGCTTATTTTGTGATAAAAGTTTGGTGACAGTTGGCATGCTTCTTTAGCGATTGCGGGTGTGCCAATGGGATGCTGGTTAGCGTCTCTTGATACAATTTCTCATGTCAATAGCTCTCCTGGATTTACCCAACCAAGTGTTCCTACTTGTCATTTTTCAAGATTTCCAACCAAGAAATTTAAAGTATTCTTGTAAGATATTTGTTTTCTCCCCAAGATATTTTACTCTTTAGGTCCATCCTTTGGAGGCATTTGTATTAGATCGCTATGGATCAGAATTCCAGTAGATAGTAGAAGTTTATGCCCACACTCCTCAGAGATCATTTACCGGTAATGCTAGGCTTTCTGGTAAGTAGCTCATTTTTTTGATGAATTTCTACCCAACCTCCATAGTTTACCCTCAGCCTTACTAACTGCTTCAATCGTACATACTTTGTGAATCTCCAAAATTACAATGCAATTGTTTGAATAACAATTCCCAAGGTTTTAGGATGAGAAATTCTGATTTTGAAACAAGGATTGACTTTCTCGATATGGCTGGAAACCTCGTGGAGAAGATCCGCGATCAATCATTGAAGAAGAATTTTATGATTTTTCTCAGTGTTGACCTAAACATTGCACTCATGGTGATCGGATCGATGTAAACACAAGGAATTTGCATGCAACTGGATCGCTGTCGACCTTGACCTCTGCGTCGACCTCTAGCTCCTGGTGCAGGGTGCGACCCAAAGCCGCCATGAGTGTGTCTGGGGGTGGGGAGCCGCCTTCCCCCACTTCGATCTTGTTAAATGAGGCCTTCATGAAGTTAATTGGGCAAGCTAAGAAGAAACCAACCTTGCTTCCTATCCCAAAATTTGTAAAGAAACTGGATGAAGTTCCTGAAATTGCTTTGCCAGAAGAGCAACCCATTAAAATTGCCCTAGCACTAGCTGAAAGAGGATTGATAGGACAATTTATGGGGCTCTGGCCATACACAAAAACCACCGACGACTGGATCCAGCGTAACTGGAGACCCCAGCTGAAGAATAGTGTGACCTGCTACGCCGTTGGAAGAGGATTCTTCATTTTTGAGTTCATATCCAAGCAAGATCGAGATCTGGTCTTCAGGAGCGGCACGTATTTCATGGGGTCTTAGGGCCTGTATATCAATAGGTGGACGCCTGACTTTGATCCCACGGTCAACGTGCCTAAAGAAGTGCCAGTATGGGTCAGGCTACTGAACCTTCCGGTCCACTGCTGGAACTTCCACTCGCTGCAAAAGATTGGAAATAGACTCGGTAGATTTATTGACATAGTAGACAACAAAGGCCAATACACCTGTGCCATGAAGCCGGCCTTCCAGAAGCGGTAAAACTCATGATTGGGTCATGGCAGCACTATCAAAAGTTGGATTATGAGCAACTCCCATTCAAGTGCAGAAACTGTCAAGAGCATGGCCATTTCCAAAGGAACTGCCCAAAGGCTCAACCAGATGACAAAGAGGATGGAGAAGGCTGGAAAAAGGCCAAAAAGAATAAGGAAGCCCCAAAGCCAAGCGGGAAAAGAAGCTCCGTACCATCAGAAAACCCTCCACCAGTCACTAAACCCATAGGAAAAGCAAAGGACGATTTAGCTTCGAGGAATACCAATGAAAACCTGGAGGGACCAGAAACATCTTGGAAGGATGCGAATGAAACAGGGGAAAATGGGGAAATGGTAGAACCGACTCCCCCAGTGGAAGATCAAAGGAAAAAAGAAGCAGAGGAAGATCACATTAGTCTGGGAACGTAATCAGGAAGGGACTCCGAGGACGGAGGAACCGAATCTGGAAACTCCCAAGTCACCCCTGTCAAGGTCACCTTGGATCGGAAAACTAAGAAGAAACAGAGAGAGGAAAAAACCTACCTTGATATTCTCCAAGGCTCCCAGAAGACCCTCAAGGGAATGATAAATACCAGATCCACTATCAAGTAAGGCCAGGCTCTAAAGGGAGCCACAACCTCCCAAGCTAGTAAGTAATGCAATACATCTCCTGGAACTGCATAGGTCTAGGCAGCAATCTGAAAGAAGAAGCTCTAAAAGACATTGTAAGTTTGTATTTGCCAGATATACTTCTCATTCAGGAGACTAAAATGGAGGACCTTGCTCTCCTCCAAGCAAGCAAAACTTATTGGAGAAAAGGTCATGGAAAAGCAGTCAGTGCAAGAGGAGCCTCAGGAGGGATAGCTACCTTCTGGGACACCTCCAAATACGATATGGAAGCTGAAGAAAGAAGCATACATTGGCTGTTCACCAAACTTCTCCACAAATACTCCGGTCATATTGTAAGTCTGTTCAATGTTTATGTCCCTATTTCACCAGCTGAAAAAAGATCTTGTTGGGAATCCTTAAAGTCCTATCTTACCACGCACAACCTGGTCAATATCATTATAGCAGGAGATCTAAATGTCACCCTAGCAGCAGAGGAAAAAAAGGGAGGCTCGTCGGTCAGAGATCAAGCTAGAGAATGGGTTGAAGACATCATTTTAGATTGGGAGCTGGAGGATATCAAGCCCTCCCGTGGTAAATTCACCTGGATGAACAAAAGAAGGGGCCCTGGCCACATTGCTGCTCATCCAGATAGATTCCTCATCTAGTCTTCGTTTCTGACTTTCAATATTATGGCATCCTTCAAAATCTTTCACATCTACACCTCAGATCATAAACCAATACTTCTCGAGCTGTCCATGGGTAAAAATCTGGGTCCCATTCCATTTAGATTTAGCCCCATCTAGATTCAGCAAGAAGGGTTCAAGGATGTGGTCTCCACATCTTGGAACCGACAAATCCATGGCTCCCCTTTCTATGTCTGGGAAGAAAAGCTGAGAGCTCTAAAAAAAGAGCTGAAAATTTGGGCTAAATCGCTGATCACTCCCACCTCCAAAAGAAAAGAAGCGCAAGCTCATCTAGAGAGCCACCAATTGATTATGGAGGATGCTAAAATCTCTCAAGAACTATTACAAAAATAAGAAAATCTTCAAAAATATTTACATAGAGCATGCAGGGTGGAAGAGGAGTACTGGAGGCAGAAATCCAGAAGTATGTGGCTGCATGCAGGAGATAAAAACACCAGCTATTTCCACAAGCAGGCTGAGGCTCGTAAGCAATTCAAAACTGTTAATGAAATTCAGTTTCAAGGAAATCTGGTCAAAGACTTCGAAGGAATTAAGAAAGCAGCCCACTCCCACTTCAAAGACCTCTTCTCAGCCCTAGAAGAGGACCCGATTGATGCAAATAGCTACCCACTCGATCTCGTCCCAAAGCTAGTCCAGGAAACTGATAATCTCCTTCTAGCTGCCCCGATCAGAATGGAAGAACTTAAAAAAGCTTTGGACGATATGGACGCTGACAAAGCCCCAGGGCCCGATGGGTTCACGGCAAGTTTCTTCACTTCTTGTTGTCCCATCATTAAAATCGACCTCCTGAGAATGGTCAGGAAATCTCAAAGCAGTAGCAAGCTAGGGGTCAGTATCAACTCGGCTTTCTTGGCCCTGATCCCAAAAGAAAAAGGAGCCAGTAACCTCAGCAGATTCAGGCCCATCTCATTATGCAACATGGGCTATAAACTAATTACTAAAATCATTCCCAATCCGATTAAGAATATGTTGCCGGCAATCATCCCTGAAAACCAAGGTTGTTTCATAAAAGGGCGGAAGATCATGGACAATATCGTGCTTGTCCAAGAAGCAATCCACTCAAGCTGCCAACGGAAAGAAAAAGGAATGATAATCAAGCTCGACTTGGTGAATGCATTCGACAGGGTGAGACATGATTTTCTGTTCGCAGTAATGGGAAAATTTGGGTTTTCTAAGGAATTCATAAACTGGGTCAAATCCTGCATTGCCTCCCCGTGGATCGCCCCTCTGGTCAAAGGTTTTTGTGAGAAGGTGGGAAAAATAACGAGAGAAGACTCCATTTAGTAAGTTGGGACAAGATAAAGAAACCAATTCTGGAAGGCGGTCTCCACATCCAGAACATTGTTGTTCAAAATTTAGCTCTAGGCTCCAAACTCCTCTAGAACTTGGTGTCTGGGCACACCAGCTGGAGTAAGAAATTTCTTTGGAAAAAATACTTCCAAGGAAGCCGCTCAAGATGCGTGGAGAAGCCTCCAAGAACTTTAACCGGATCCCCTATCTTCAAGCTCTGCCTCACAGCCCTGGATCACTTCAAATATAACCTCTATTGGATTCTTGGCAATGGGAAAAAGATAAGATACTGGGATGACTCGATCCTTGGAGACCAGCCCATCGGGCAGAAGGCTGAGTTCGGTCAGTGCCCCCTGTGTGTTTCTAATGAGGAGAACGCAGACCATCTGCTCCTGCACTGTTCCTTTTCCAGTGAAGTCTGGAAGGATTCGCTGAAAATAAGCCTGGATAGATTCAGTATGCCAGCAAACACCCAGGAGCTGATGAAAACATGGGCCAACATATCGTTGTTCAACACTGCCAAGAAGGATCTCCTCAAATCCAGTTGGATGTGGCTCCCCAAGTTCATCTACTGGAAGCTTTGGATTGAGAGGAACAACAGGATCTTCAGGGAAAAGAGCAGCACCCCGGCTAGAGTAACAGCCAGCATCAGAGCCCTTGTAGGGGAGGCTCTAGAAGCCAAAGCCACCCTCACAAATGCATCAACTCTGTCCAGCGAGGAAGACAAGTGGCAAGCAGAGATAGTCCCGAACCATCAGGCCAGAATCAAGACCCCTTGTCTTACGTCTCGGAAAACAGTCCTTTTCAGTGTCCAATTGTCAAATAGTTTGTTTTCCTTGTAAAAGTTCTCGGCAGCTGTTTTGCCGAACCATTAAAGCTACTCTTACACACTATTGTCTAAAAAAAAACAATTCCCAAGGTTTTCAAATCCTCCATCAAGGTCTGTAACATAATAGGGTACCATCACATCATCATGTACAAAGCACCATCATAGTTAACAAGACATATATCATAGATTAGCATGCATCATCATGCATACATCATCATCATAAATAATCAACATCATAGTGTGCATATGCATATTCATTACTGTTCATACACCATTGTATGTATCATTGTTCATACACTACAGTCTACGTCACTATACATACATACACTGTATACATGCCACTGCATTCTTCACCACTGGACATCACTTTCAGGCTTGATAGTGTATTCTAGTCATCATCATCCTAGGGCTGTCATGTTTTGTATGCATGATCATATACTTGAACCCCTTGAAAGGAACCTAATTGACTCATATACTTCATTTTAACTATTTACAGCTAAGATCCCTATGCCTTTACAAGTAAAAGTTGACTCACCAAATGATCTTTGTGTAATACTTTGATCTCCTGCTGTAGCATCAATAAAAATAGCAAGCCATGCATCTTTGCGAATTCGCTGAACATCAAGGAACCCAGATTTCTTCTCTAATGTCTGGACTACTAACAGGTCATTCTTTTAAAGTCCTATCTAGAGTGCATGAATATTTGTGTAGTAATTGTTGATATTAACATTTGTTATTATCAGTGCAAAATTTTAACATATAAATGCATGCTATAACCACTTTTTTGGCTCATTATCATTGCAGTCATACCCTTTTATCGATTTGTGGTAAGTGATTGTGTTCTACAACAATTTTCCAGGTCACCAGGTCCACTCATAATAAAGGACTGTAGGAAGGAAGAAAAAAGACCAGTTGGTGAGAAATGAATCCAGATATTGCATTTCTTTGATAGGCTAGCTCACAAAAATAGATGAAAAAGCTTGCCAAAATTATGCATTACCTGTCTGGGTAAAACATGTTACAACTGTGACTCTGCTCTTTGTCACTGATTCTACATGTTACGTCATTAGATAACTTACTAGGTATAATCCCTGCTTCTGCCAGACCTGACTCAATCAAGCTTTCATAAAAGTCAATGTAGTTTCTAAATACCTATTAGAAATTTATCACCAATCCCTACAATCAAAATCATAAATAGAGAAACTCAAACCTTGAATATAAGGGAAATCTGGACTTTGTGGTGTTATATCATCAAAGGCAAGTTGTGTAACACCTTCAATGTATACTGAAGGAAACACCTTGTTGCTTGTCCTTTTTCACACGTGATATTTAAAAGATTATAGTTTATACAGACCTCTTGAAAATCTGTTGGAAAAATGGGTTTAAGCTTTGCACATTCAGTTCTTTGATGAAAACCATATTTTTCTTAACTTTTACCTTGACAACAGTGAATTTGAAGAAAGAAACCACCGAGCATATTCCTGCCTAGTACATAATTCTCCAGGCTGAATATGTGATTCTACAATCTGTACATTAAATGAAAGTGGAATGAATATTTGGCATCACACTTCAATTTCCTTAAGATATGACAAAAACATATAAAAATTGCAGCTCCTATGATACATAGCCAAGACAAAATTATCACAAGAAATGGATCACATATTTTGGAAGCAAAGTGTAACTCCTTCCAATTTTTGTTTGATCACAGAGACATTAGAAGATAGAGCTTATGACTCTCTTGGTGTGTTTGGGCCAGACAAATTCAAACTTTTTTCTATAGTATTATTTAATCTCTATTGTAATTTTGTATATTCTTTTTTGTATCTCCATATATCTCATTCTCCAATGTAATTTCCCTGTTGATTTAATGAAATCCCCTTGATGCTGGCAGAGTTCACAGCCCAGCCCTAGCGTACACAGTCACAATCATGCTGGCAGAGTTCACAGCCGAGCCCTAGCGCACAAACTTACAGCCTGTCCTCATGGCCCAGAAAGGAGAAAATAAATTTCACAAATAGAAAAGGAAACACGGACCAACTAGGATAGAAACCCACTTCCTACAAGGAGAGAAACAATCCACAGCTAACAAAGGAAAAAATATAGTCCACATCTAGTAAAGGAAACATGACCCAGCTAGGATAGAAACCCATGACCTGTAAGGAGAGAAACAGTCCACGAATAGCAAAGGAAACATGGCCCATCTAGGATAGAAAACCACATCCTATAGAAGAAGACAACCAACCCACTCAAGGTATATTGTCACATGTATTTTATCATCACTGTATAAGGAGGTGATCCAAACTTTAGAGATGTCTTATTAATATAGGCTGATGGAAGCTTCCAGGAATTCAAATTCTTATTTACAATCCATTAGTAATTGAGATGAATGATAATATCAAAGATAAGCATTTAATCTAGTCATATGATTTTCACGTCTCCCTTAAAAGAACTTGAAAGGGCATACCAAATAATGATAGGGAAGAGGACTAAGAGAATTAAAAGTGTTGTGTGGTTATGAAGACAACTCAGGGAGATCAAAAGCTAATGAAATTTCAAATTTGGTATTTGGGAATTGATATCTAATGTAGAATCTTGACTCCATTTCGATGACAAGTAAGTTGGATTCATCAAGGGTTATCTCCTTGTTACTTATGTGCTATCTGTGACCATATCATGAGGGGAAACAAGAGATCGTTTCTCATAAAAGGAAGCATATCTTTCTGAATGTCAGACATTTCAATAAGACTAGAAATGCATTTGGAAAGTGTCATCTCGGAGGTAAACCTCTAGATTATATATTAAAGGGTTGAGGGGGTCTATAGCTTGAAGAGAGAACATGCAACCTCTAACACTGACTCAAACCTTTTCCTTACTAAACAACCAAACTGACAAGTACAAAGTATTTACCCTTGAAACCAACTTAAATTTGGAGGTCAAGCAATTTTGGAGAGGTTTGGGTCCTCTAGACAATGAGTAGTTTTTAGAAAATGATTATAAACCTTCAATTCTTGCCACGATGCAAAGGTAGGTAGTGCATGAAAAATAACTGCAAGACAAAATAAGTTATAGTATTAATAAATAAAAATGGTTCAATGGAAATATCTAATTCTTCCATTTCCTACTTTTCCCCTACTGATTGTATATGCCTAAATATTTAGTTCTAATTGGGATCCCTAGGATTTAAAATTTTCTTGATCCCATGAAACTAATGCTACTCCCACAACATTCACAACCTGAACCTACTACTACATCATCCCCGGTTTTCATTAGATTTATTATGACCTCAATTGCTTCTACAACATTCATGGTTTTCCACTAGCTTCCACAAACCTATGCTTCTAAAACTTCTAGAGTGTCCATTATCTACATCATTCTATAGTATTTTAATTGTTTTGAGGACTTCATATCATAGACTGATAAAGTTCCTTCAGTTTCTCGCTTCACCTCACACCTTCAATATTACTTCACAAAGCACAAGTTTGCACAAACCCACATGGTATATAAATCAAGAAATAGTCATAATTGAAAAATGTACAAACCCATGGAATCGCCATGAAAATCACATGGGGCTGCTAAAAAAATAATAGTTTCAAGCATTCATGGAATCCTTCAACAACATTTTATTTTGTTTGTACTTCCTTAGAAACCCACTGTCTTCCATTTTCACATAATAAGTCTGGTTTTCAAGTGACCACAACAATGTTCAGTATCTCACCATACGTTGTCACTTCTCACAATGTTTTCTTTGATACCTCACGTTGGTTTATTTCTCACGAAATAATAGTGAGTTTTCTTTATTAACATCCCTTGGCTGGTTTACACAATCAAATATACAAAATTTGGCATGTAATGGCCATAATATGCTTTGCTAATGGCTGCATGAAGGGCCTATCATGAAGAAATTCCTAGGCTACATGTTCCCATTATTTATTACACTATTGAGGATATTGTTTTTTAGGCTGCTAAGAAGAAAGAGGGATTAACTTGGTCCATTCATTATCCCAAAGTCATATTTGGATTCTCTCCTTGGAGCTTAATGAATATTGTAGGCACATTGTATGTTTATGCTGCCACTTGTAAACATGAGGGGTTAAATGCTTCTATGTTCCCATGCATTTCTATTGCATGGGTATTCTGCCATAATTCTGCCAATCTTGATTCTTATCCATGGTGCCTAATTCCAAACCTAATAGGACTCTTGATCAAGCATGGGAACATTGTCTCCAAGTGGATCAAAGCAAGTCAAGTGCAAATATTGTCTGGCTGTTATGTTTGGGGCCATAAGCATACCAAAACACCACAAAGTGAGAATCCAATGAGAAGATGTAGTTTGTGATATGGATACCAGACTCACCCCTTTGCTGAGACGGAGAAATTCCTAACCCAATGAAGAAATAAACAGGGTGGAACACAGTCTCAAGTTGGATAATCTGGGCCCTTGGCAAGGATGATGTGGGGACATATTGTTTGTTTGCATAAGATGGCTTCAAAAGTAAAACCTAAATGTCTAGATGGAAAGAGCTAAAAAAAATAGATAGTTTAGAAAAACCAACATTGAAAATAGATTCTAGATGTCAAAGCTATGCTCTAAAGGCATAAAATGTAACCAAGGAGCCATGTGGCAGTTGAGGTTGATCCGCATGGTAATAGGGAAAGAACTAAACTAAAAGTAGACGCTTCGGAAAACAACATTGAAAACAGTCTCCGGATGTCAAATTTATGCCCTTTTGAAGAAGCCCATAAAAGGTAACCAAGGTCAAGGTTATGCCCAGATTGAACTGATAAATGTGGGGCCATTGGACACAGGCAGAACTTTCTGCTGTTGGTATATTGTTTTAGTATTGGGTTCTGGAGAAGTGGGTAGCACCCTTACCTTCAAGTTCATCTCCTGTGTCTTTCTTGTGCCTTTCTTGGAAATCCTATTGTATACTACTTCGTCAATTGCTACAAGTGGGGCGGTCTCATGCCCCCTTGAACAACCTTTGTTCAAGGCTTGAACTAAGTCTTAGTTTCTTGTTGAGAACAAATCTCTTCATTCTTGTTCCCGAACTCCAAGATTTTTACGTACAACATATCTACAGGCCTTTGTGTAATCAACAGGGTATTTTTGTTGTTGATATTTTTGACGGTCGCTATTTCCTCTCTCTGCACCATGAAATCCTTGCCCAGGTTGAAGTGAAAAGTGTTAGGCGATTAGACAAAGCAAAAACTTGCTGGCGGTGGTGTATTGTTGGAAGCTGCTTGAGACTCTGCTTCAACGCATCCAAGCCCTATATTAAAGCATACATCACTATATTAGATAGCCTCTTGGCTGTTTGAATAGGGGTTGTATGCCACAAATAGGTTTCTAATAAAGGGAAACATGTTTGGAAACATCCTAAATACCTGTAAATTTGGAAGTTTGGGAACCTTGATTAGTTAGGGATTTAATATGATTGCCTGCTAAATAGTAAATACAATTGCTTCATAATAAAAAGATACAAGTTCACTCATCAGTTATTCAGATTTCTGCAACCACCTGTAGGCTGTCTCTAAAATAAAACAGACTAATGACTATATGTATCTAACTAAAACAATGAGCATTGATACACTATCTACATTCAAAGTTCAAATTCTGTATAGCCAACGTATGAAGAAGCAGGGCTTAGGTATGGTTACTCACCTTCCAGTGGACTGGTATCAAGGTGCAGTATGCCCTTCTCACTGGGAAATGGAATTGACATGCCTCTAACTTTTAATAAAAACTGCTGTATGTGCCTCTCTTCTCTTTGAAATGTTAAAACATGATTCTCAAGTAAGTGAAATGATTAAGTTGCGGTTTTTGTGATTGTAGGGTTTAGGAGTCCTTCTCCTGCGGCGCCCTCCTTGCCCTTTCCCCTGCCTGCCCCTAACAAAACCAGAGTTCATGCGTTGTCTTTTCCAGATTGTGATTCAAGATGAAATCATTTCTGGTGGATGGATATGATGCCTGACCCTAGCGAGTTATTTCCTTTCATCAGAAACAATTCCAATGTAAACCGTGATGATTCCTTCAACCAGATCCACCCCCACTGATACAGGAAATGGATTCCCTGGTTGGAAACTGATCTGATTCAAAAACCATAAACAAATGGAGATTTTGATCGGGTTTTGTTCTTTGTTGTGCATTTTGATTTTGAGATTTTTTTATGATTTTATGTTTTTTTTTTATGATTTTGTTTTATTTTTTATGATTATTTATTTTAATGTTATTTTTAATATTTGTGTTTTTATTATGCTTTTTACATGTGTGTTTTACATGGCCAAATATTTTTTATTTTTCATTACTAGAATTTAGGGAAACCACCCTTGATATCCACCCTTGAGGAAAATTAAATATATCAAGATGCCCTATTTGACAAGGTTAACAAACCTACACTTTTGGGATCGGCATTAAAGAGTTGAATTTATTGCAATGGATCTACCCATAAATCAACCAAGATATGATTCCATATTTCTCAAGGAACAATTACATTTGTATTGATCTTTCTGAGGCTACAAACCTGCAGAAATATCAACAATAAGGGTTGAGTAACGAAGAACAAATTTTAAAAATTGTTGTTTTCCTACCATGAATCAACAATTTTCTCCATTCCAATGGGAACCCCCAATTGGTACCAGGCACCACATATTTCCTACTTAAACTAGTTCTTAGCCAATCTCTATATTATTTCACAAGACAACCATGCTTTAGTACCTCCCATGTTATACCATCCAAGTTAAGTTCCAAAACCCAAACCACATTGGGCTCAACACCCAATCCAGCTCCTAATCATGTGTCGTGTGAGCTGACAACCAAGTATAATGTGCACAATGCATCTCAACCTCGTCTTTCTCTCTAATGTGGGTCCTTAGTTGTTTGATGGTATATGGTATAAACTTATTTGACATAAATTTTTAAACCACCTGCTCGAGGCCAAGGGAATCAATTTAGAGCCGCCATGTTGCTCAATGACCCCATTGAGTTAAGTTCTAGAAAAAGTTGTTGTATGAGATCATGTTTGGTAATCATTTCCCAAGATTTTAAGGGGAGACAATGAAGGTTGTAGATCCCTTGGAAAGTGGTCCATTGAGAAATCTTGTATTTAAACCGAATTCTCCATTTGATAAATTTGTAGCATTTATCTGCTGCTACAGACAACTCATTATTTTATGCTGCATGCTTTCAGTCACAGCATTCCTTCCTATTTTTTAAGCAACAGTTAAGCCAGATTTCTTTTTTTTGTGAACATAGGTAGCTTGTTCCATTAAAATAGTCCTTTTTGCAGAATATATGCAAATTATATCACCTATCTTGTGACAGGTCATTGTAGCATCCTTGTCCATATTCCTTGCTCAATTTCGTTTATTAAATGGCCCAAATTAACATCTCCCTTTAGATACGCCAGAAAGAATGGCATTGTATTGCGGAGTAAATTTGCAATTTTCTTGTCATAAACTGTTTGAGCAGATATCTTTCTCTGCACTAAAAGCTAGTTGTCCCTGTTATGCATAGAGAAGTAATGGACACACAAGTTGAGGATTCACAAGCTGCATAGGTGAAGTTTGACATGGCTTAAATTTAAGTACTCACTGGAGTGGTTGTAGTGGAAGGGTAAGAAATGTTAACTTCTGGTTGTGGTCTTTATAACCAATGTTCTCTGTTGGTCCAAACTTGGGCATGATTATCTCCTTGGACTATTAAATGGATTTTTTTGGTCTTTTAAGGGCATGATTGTCTCCTTGGACTATTAAATGGCTTTTTTTGGTCTTTTAAGGACAAAGAGGATTCTATGTGGTCTTCTGGACTGTTAAATGGCTCCTTTTGATTTGACTTCCATGCACTGCTACTTTGTTTATAAACTAATAGTGTTTGCACTAAATATGCTTATTTTGTTGTGGGTAGCCCAGCCTAACTAAATCCAAAACAAAATTGAGCCACATCAACCATGGAGCCTTCGTAAACCACACATACTGTTGCATTACCTCATTCCTTATTCTGCTTGTAGACAACTTGTAATCAAGCGAAACCCTGGCCATATATAATTGAGTTTGAAGATGTATGGGTATCATACATAACATATGCATTACATGAGCACATTGTTGGTGGGATGTTTCCAAAGGCCATGAAAAGGACTTGAATTAAAGATGTATTGAAGCCATATGAGTGGCACAACCATAGCGTCTAAATCCTAATTGCATTGTATCAACATTGTTTATAATGGACCTTGGATTTGTGGGGATAACCTTATCTTGTTCTCTTCATGATTTAAATGTTTTTCTAATGACCATATAACTTAGTTATATTTCCCTATGTGTGTGGATTTCTATGAGAATAGGAAGGGAATAATACCAAAAGTAAATGAGGAAGGTGAAATGTAGAAAGGAAATAGCAAGCCAAGCCTAATTTGGAAATGATTTGCATTGTTGGGTTACCCTAAAGGAAGAAGGGGAGGTGTTTGCTAATATTATATTATGGAAGAAGGAAGGATTAGAAAAAGATTGAGGCTAAGAAGGAAGAGAAAAACAAGGGTACATAGCAATATAGGAAACCTTTTATGGGGACATTCATGGTAAGGAAGACTAGAAATATCAAAAGAGGACACCGTAGGGGTTGGATAAATGAAGAAGGTGTGCTAAATAGATGTTAAGGGGGCACATAACATAGGAGAAAAGGACACAATCATTCACTAATACAAGTTTTCATGATATTTTCATCCTTTATTTATAGATGATCATACCCCAATCATAGATCAATATTAAAAAACATTATGGCCCCTTTAATATAATAAAAAATCCATAGATATAAGGAAAGGGATATTTTCAACTCCATAGATATAAGGAAAGGGATATTTTATTATATTAACTTTGGGTGGAAAAATAAATATTGGAATAGGTGCTTCCTTCCATGGACTTGGAAGTGTAGGGGGTAAATTAAGTCTTGAATACTTGAGTGTATTATTTAAGTGTACTTGGTATCTTGAACAATATTTATGGATGTTCCATGGAAGATGCAAAGGAAGAGTCTTGGAAGACAAGGGTGAAAGTAATAGTGGTGATATGGGAATAGTTAATCCAATTGGTCAAGGTGATGTCTTAGGATCACTTCACTAAGATGGAGACCAATGATTGGTTTAAATTATTGATTCAAAGGTTTCAAGTTGTGACAAACCAAGTAGAGGCATAGTTGCAACCTAAATTCAAATCATATAGTGGAGTGAATTATGCCAAAGGAAATGGAAACATCTCAACAAGGAAGTATAAAAAAATGTGTAAGTTTAGAGGTAAGAATATTGTTTGTTTCCTTTGTTACCAAGAAAATGTTCATATTAAATTTTCTTTGAAGGAAATTCTAGAATCCTTGGAAGAAGTCCATGTATAAAAGGATTCATAGGTAGATTTGGAGGTTCTAGGTTCCTTGGAAATTGGTCTATGAAATTTCATAAAAAGAGGTCAAGGACATGGTTTTCAAGGTGAAAGTAGGCATGAAATTTGTATTTTGAACGTTATAGTCAATTGTTTGAAAGTGGTGTTTTTAGTAGACAAACTTTAAACCCATATATTTATAATTTAATGAACTACTAAAGGAATGTATTGTAAGGATAAGAGTAGCATGGCCTCATTCAAGATGGTGAACTTTGTAGTGAAGGTAGCAATCAAAGTAGTTCTTTTGACTCAGTATCCCATCTTTTAAGAAATTCCAGATGTTTTTTCTTGAAGAGTTGCATGGGCTTCCTCCCAATTGTGATTTGGTGTTATTTGTTGAACCAAAGACCATATAAGTTCCCTTATTCAATGCCCATGCTTGAATTTCATTAGTTGTAGATGCATTAGTTTATAAACAAAGTAGCAGTGCATGGAAGTCAAATCAAAAGGAGCCATTTAACATCTAAAGGGAGATGTTAATTGAGTTTGAACTCTAGGGATTGAACCTATATATGATTGGTGAAGTGGAGGAAACTTGGTGTCTAGTGTTTTCTACAATTTGCTTTGCTATTGACCAAGTTTGAACTCATCCTTACTCTTTGGTCAAATCGAATTTAGTTCTATGTGAGGGAAAGACTAGAAGAGTCTTTCTATCTGCTTCCAAGTACTTTGAATTCGATCTATATCACTCTTGTTCTTAAGAAAGATAAACCAGATACATTTATTGATTATAGGCCTATATTTCTTTGTAATCTCATGTATAAGATCATTACAAATATTATAGCAGATAGGATGAAGCCTATCCTTAGGAGGTATATTTCTGAAGATCAATTTCGTTTCTTATTGAATAGACAAGTCCTGGATGCGGTTGGAATTGCACAAGAATGTCTTCATTCAATAAAAATGAAGAAACAAAATGATTTTATTCTTAAGAAGGATCTTATAAAGTCTTATGATAGGGTTGACTAGTCATACTTGAGAATTATCCTTATCCATATTGGTTTATCTACTGAGATCAGAAATTGAATTATGGGCTGCATCACCTCTACCAGATATACAGTTCTGATTGATGGAACTCCTACCTCCTTCCTTAGTGGTAATATAGGACTAAGAAAATGTTGTCCTCTTTCGACTTATTTGTTCATCCTAGCTATTGAAGGGTTGAGTCTTCTTATAAAAGAGGAAAATGAAAAAAATAAATTTGAGGCTTAAAGGTGGCGATGTCTGTGTATATTACAGATATATTGTTCATGGAAAACGTTCTTATCTTTGGAGAAGGTTCTTTCTCTGAATGGATTCATTATCATTCTATTATCTCCTTATTTGTGATGTGTCAGGTTTGGCAGTCAATGTTCAAAAATCCAATTTTGTGTATTCTTGCGATGATATGGAAATTAGAAACCAGATTGCTTCTCTACTTCCTTATAAGATGACTGGGTTAGAAGGGGTTTTTAAGTATCTTGGTTTATTTTTGAAACCAAATGGGTATAAAAAAAGGTGATTAGGAATGGTTAATTAAGAAGATTCAAAGGAAAAATTAACAGTTGGTCATTTCGATGGCTGCCTCTCGAAGGAAGACTTTTTTTGGTAAATTATGTTCTACAAAGCATTGCATTTTTTGGGTTTTCTTTATTTATCATTCAGGTGTCTACGGTTTACAAGATAAGAAATAAAATATTTCAGTTTTTATGGGTTGGAAAGTTGGAATATTCAAAATTTCATTTGACTTCATGGGAGAGTCTATCAAAGTCAAAACTGATGGTAGGATGGGGGATCAAAAATCTAAATTGGTTCAATAGGGCTTTATGTGCAAAGAGCTTATGGAGAAGCTTATTTGATGAAGGTTTGTGGGGAAAAATTGTGAAAGCTAAATGTTTAAAATGTGTTGCTATGGTCCATTGGTTTCGGGATGCAATGAAGAAGGCTCAAAATGTTTCATCTATTTAGAGTAGTTTTTTGAAGTCTTTCCCCATTATTAACCAGTCGATTTGTTGGGCCATCGGCCGAAGTACTCAAGTATTTATTGGTTTTGATCCTTTTATTGGTTTATGCAAATATTATAGGTTATCTTAGGGACTGGTGGCAGAACTCCATAGAAGGAACATCTTTGGGGTTGGAAAGAGAACTAATACAAGAGAGGAGTTGGTTGCCTTACAGGGACTTCTTTGGTTTGTTAGGAGAATGGGACTCGCTTCTATTCTGATTGTTGGCGAGTCAAAAGCTACTACAGATTGGGCTAGAGGGGTAACTGCACTTTACTTTTTGTTATTGGAAAATTGGATGGGAAATGTTAGAAAGTTGATATCTGAGTTCTCACACATTACTTTTTAGCATATCTATAGAGAATTAAATGATGAAGTAGATAGACTTTCAAAAAAAGTCATTGATGAATTGGATGGAAATATTTCTTTTAAAGAGCTTAGAGATGAAATGTCTATAAAATCGAAAAGATTGAAGTTCTTTTGATTTAAGAGTTGTTCATTTAGTAAACTTTGTTTACTAATAGCTTGTGTTTCGGGGATGGCATATTTCTTATTTTGTTATCATTATTATGATATGTTTTTATTATAAGAGGTACAAAAATGTCAAAATAATGTTGAGAGGAGAAAATATAAAGATCTTAAGATCCTCTTTTATCAAGGTAGTAATTTATTTTGGATAATGAGAATATTTTATTCTTTCAAACAAAAATGTAATTAGTTGATACAACTTTGTTTAATAATACAAAGTTATTTTTTAGTGCTTGAGAAAAAAACCAAAATTGTCGTGGTCAAAAAAGGCGCTGGTCTATCATCTCCTTTCTTCGTTGTCTTGTCGAGTTTATTCATCCTGTAGTTGCTTAAACTTTGAACTTTCACCAGGTAGGCAGTCACCAGGTGAAACTGAAAGCCCTTGTGGTGGCAAAGAATGCTAACCTGAGTGAAGAACGTTGTGAGATGGCCTGTAAACGAAGGCGATTGAAAGAAGCCATGTGCATTTTTCATTTGATGGACGAACAAGTAGATTTCTCTTCTTATCAGTCTTTCTTGTAGGTATGCCTCATTAACAGAGCTCTGCTGGAGGCCAAGCTGGTCCTTGGTCACATCATCCAAAGTGCTTTCAAATTTAATTGCATTGACATGGCTCTGCCCAATAAAATCCTAAGCATGTATGTCAAGTGTGGGAATTTAATCGACGGTCACAAGTTTCTGGAGAAAATGCCTTAGCTAAATGTGGTCTCCTGGAGTATCACAATTGCAGCTTACTGTAGGGCTGGCCATGGCAAATAAGCATTGACACTTTTCAATCAAATGCAAGGAACATGTATTCTCCCCAATCAATTCACTCTATCCAGCTTTCTCCCAGCATGTACTCACTTGGAAGCAGTGGCGGAGGTTCATGAAGAAATAATCAGAAGTGGGTTTCACTCTGAAGTTTTTGTGGGGAATGCCCTTCTTTACATGTATGCAAAATATGGGAAGATCAACACTGCACATTATGTGTTTGACAAATTTCTTAGATGAGATGTTGTCAAATGGAATGCTGTGATTGCAGGATCTGCATAGAAGGGGTATGTTAATGAGGTTCTGTACTGATTTGACAAAATACCTAAATTAAATGTGGTCTCCTAGACATCAATGATTGTGGGATATGCACAGAATTGCATGGTTGAAGACGCTGCCAAACGCTTTGATGAAATGCCTGAAAGGAATGTGGTATCTTGGACATCATTGATTTTGGGTTATGCTCAGAATGGGCGTGTTGATGAAGCTTACAAACTGTTTGAGAAGATGCCCGAGAGGAATCTAGTCTCTTGGACTGCAATGATTACAGGATATGCACAGGATGGGCATGTTGATGAGGCTCTGAAGCTCTTTAAAAAAATTCCACTACGAAATGTGGAATCATGTAATGCAATGATTGCAGGATATGTACATAATGGCCGAAACGAAGAGGCCCTGAAGCTTTTCTGAGAAATGCAAAGGCACGACATGAAGCCAAACTCAATGACTCTTGCTAGTGTTATTGTAGCATGTGCTGATCTGGTAGCATTGGAACATGGCTTGGAGATCCATGAGAAGTAATCAAGAGTGGATTTGTTTGAGAAAATGGATCACAAAGATTGCAGGCTATGGTGTGCATGGATTTGGTAAGGAATCCCTAAGGCTCTTGGAACAAATGTAGCACTGTGGAATATCACCAGATCATCTTACCTTTGTTGGAGTTCTATCTGCGTGCTGCCATTCAGGCCTAGTGGCCTGCAATACTTTAATTGCATGAATCACTATCATCATATTACACCCACAATGGAGCACTATGCTTGCATGGTTGACCCTTTCAGCTGAGCTGGGCACCTGGATAAGGCACACAACTTTATCAATAGAATGCCAATAAAACCTGATTATATTGTGTGAAGTTCTTTCATCGCTGCATGTAGAATCCATAAGAATATAAATCTAGGGGAATTTGTTGCAGAATGCCTCATTGAATTGGATATCCAAAAATCCACACCTTATGTGGCTCTATCAAACATCTATGCTACGGCAGGACAGTGGGATGGCATTGAAAAAGTAAGGAAAATGATGAAAGATGGAGGGGTAAGAAAGTAACCTGTATGTAGTTGGATTGAGGTAAATAAACAGGTGCATGCTTTTTTTGTAGGAGATAGATCACACCCACAAATGCAACAAATCTATGAAAAGTTGGAAATGTTGTCTCAGCAGATGAAAGCAGCAGGTTATGCACCTGCAGGAGATTAGAGCTGAATGATGTGGAGTAGGGACAAGACGACAACTATTTTGGTGATCATGAATGTTAGTGTGCAAGAACTTTGCTAGAAAGTTCATCTTCTTGATTGTTTCCTGAAGAAATCCTTGCCATAGCAGCAAGATTTGAATATTAATATGGATCCCAGGTATGTCCAATGAATAAAAATAATAATTATTTTCTTGAAAATTTGATGACTTAGTTCATATTTATAGGTGTCTTTAGTTATTACATTTCTTTTTTAATATAAATATTTTTGAGTTTTTGGGCTGTTTTTTGGGGGTTTATAAATGGACTGGTATCAAGTATATAAAGTATACCATAAAAAACAATTAAATTAAGTTGACCATCCCATATCTGCACAGTACAAAAATTTGGCTGAATTTAGTACTATTGCAGAATTTCCGTACAACAAAGGACAATACAACCAAAGCTTGCTACTATGGTCCTTGCAACTTGCAAGCCCTGCTGAGCATCCAACCTCTAGTGGATGGTTTCCTTCTGGGTGTTAGAGTCAAATTTTTTATAATAATAGTTTTGTGATAAACATTTTTCTTTGGTTGGATCCTAGCATTTCCAACAAGAAATTTCGTGAATAGAGGTTTCTTATGCTATTAAGAAATTTCTTAGTCTTTTAGAGGTTTCTCGAATCTTAATCCTGTGAATTTCAACATTAGGGTTGATGTGAAATATGATGAAACAACAACAACAACAATAGAAAATATTTCACCTCTTATCAATTCCAATCAATAAAGCAATTCAATTAACCTTCCCAAAATTTAAGTTTCAATTACAATTTAATAGCAGACATAACTTCACTTACAACATTCATAACATAATAGTTAAACTGATACTTAAATTCTAAATCGAGTACATGCCTGCTAAGTGACTGAGCAGTTCTGGACTTCACTGGTGCGCCCCTCATTGAGGATAGCGGCCCATGAATATTGAACAAGATTCCTCTCCAATACTGAAATAGACTTCAACAATCTGTGACTGATATTCACATGCCTGGAAATGTTAGTTTTGGTTTGCAGCTGATGTATGTTCCCAAATGTCAAATAAATATTCTCCGAGTGTAAAGCAACTCTCCACAGAAGGTCACGACCCTTTCTTGAGCGTCTCACAAAGATTGAAGGATTGCCTTCTATGCTTTAATGCATACTGCTTGACTTCTGTCGCACACCAAGGGGTTAGCTCAACTGGTTGCCACCAATGTTGCTAGACATTTGGCTAAGTTCGTGCTAGCAGGTACCTAGTTCAAATCCCTGTGGGTGAGGTGCACTAGTTTACAGCAACATATTTACTAGGGATGTCATCCAAGAATGTGGCAAAAATGGTAAATAATTTAAATTTAACATTAAAGGTTGAAGTAGGGCCCCCTTTTGAGGATGTTTGCTGATGGATTGAGAACAACTTAACCTCACATGTAGAAATTATACTTTCAGGTGTTCTTCAACTTTCAGCATACTTAACAGCTTTTTCAGCTGTGCATACACCAGATTTGATCATAGCATGATGATTTTTAGACTCTGAGGAAATTTAGAGCCTCAATAATGTTTGTCTCGTGTTATCTCCAAATTTGAAATTTAGGGTAATGAACAGCGAACACTGAATATGGTGCAGAATAGCTTACAGTCTAATTAGTTGAGAAGAGTTAAGAATTTATATGCCAAGGACCTGAAACTTTACAGGAATACTGAACATTCCTTTTACTAACCTCAGTTTGCCAGCCTCTTCCTTATGAGAAGAAGCTGCAGCTAATGCAAACCTCCTTTTTCCATCAAGTGCAGTCAATCTCTGTCATTCACAAAGATGAGAAAACCAATCAGCAAAGGCATCCTTGCTGCAAATTCTAAATTAAACAAAAGTCTAACTCAAAACTCATTCAAGTCCATTGCTTAGAGGTTTCCTGCTTGACATGATGTGAAACTAAAAATTGTCTGGAAAACTGATAAACCTCAAAAGTGTGAACCAGTTCTCTATCATCATTCAGGGAGTCCCTTGCTTCCGATGCTTCAACAAAAATAGACATCATCCCCTCTATATCCTACATGACATCTAGATCTGTTAAATCCATGCAAGATCAGAAACTAGATGCATCCAAGTCTTACACACGTGTATATGTATAAAATCATTTCTCTATCATCACTCAAGGAGTCCCTTTCTACAAATGCTTCAACAAAAATAGACAGCATCCTCTCTATATCCTACATGAAACCTGAGTCTGTTCAGTCCATGCAATATTAGAAATCTAGATGCACGTACACACATGTATATGTATATAGATATACTATTTGTCAAATTGAGGTTCAGCAAAATAAATTCAGAAGAGATCAACAAGTTCCAATTCAAAAAATCCATAATGACTCTAGATCATTAATTCAAAAGAGATCAACAAGTTTCAACAAAAAAATTCAATAAGGACTCTCAATCACTACTGAGGAATTGAACAAGAGGCAGTAACTCAAGAACCTAATATGGTAAGGTGGGATTCAATTCAAAAGATTCCTTGGCAGTCATACATGTTGTGTCATTACTACTCCTTCAAATAAAAGGAAACAACGTAGTCTACCAAATAAAATAGCATAGTCCAGCAGATGGAACCTTCCTAAAACTCCTTGGGAAAAAGAATCTGTAATCTATGCAAGAGGAGATTGAAGACGAAGGTCATTTCCTTCTATGCTTCCTTTATACAATGATATTATATGTGCTTATACTGATATCTGCAATCACAATTTGGTACATGAAGTCCTAAATGAAGACAACCAAACTAAGTTTGGGGCATATGCTGTGAATCTAAACTCACATCAAAACAACTGCTTGACTTATGTCGCACACACAATCCCTTACTAATCAAGTTTCAGTAAATACTTCTGTTATGAAAATCATTCCATTCCTAGAGGATGACCTCTAACAAAAAACACTAACTTCAAAATCCCAGGTACGTGTCACAAAGCAACATAGACTTTCTAGAGGGCGTTCATGTTGATGTGAAATATGATGAAACAACAACAACAACAGAAAATATTTCACCTCTTATCAAATCCAATCAATAAAGCAATTCAATTAACCTTCCCAAAATTTAAGTCTCAATTACAATTTAATAGCAGACATAACTTCACTTACAACATTCATAACATAACAGTTAAACTGGTATTTAAATTCTAAATTGAGTACATTCCTGCTAAGTGATTGAGCAGTTCTGGACTTCACTGGTGCGCCCCTCAATGAGGATAGCGGACCGTGAATATTGAACAAGATTCCTCTCCAATACTGAAATAGACTTCAACAATCTGTGACTGATATTCACATGCCTGGAAATGTTAGTTTTTGTTTGCAGCTGATGTATGTTCCCAAATGTCAAATAAATATTCTCCAAGTGTAAATCAACTCTCCACAGAAGGTCATGACCCTTTCTTGAGTAGCTCACAAAGATTGAAGGATTGCCTTCTATGCTTTAATGCCGACTGCTTGACTTCTGTCGCACACCAAGGGGTTAGCTCAACTGGTTGCCACCAATGTTGCTAGACATTTGGCTAAGTTCATGCTGGCAGGTACCTAGTTCAAATCCCCGTCGGTGAGGTGCACTAGTTTACAGCAACATATTTACTAGGGATGTCATCCAAGAATGTGGCGAAAATGGTAAATAATTTAAATTTAACATTAAAGGTTGAAGTAGGGCCCCCTTTTGAGGATGTTTGCTCATGGATTGAGAGCCACTTGACCTCACATGTAGAAAGTAGACTTTCAGGTGTTCTTCAACTTTCAACATACTTAAAAGCTTTTTCAGCTATGCATACACCAGACTTGATCATAGCATGATGATTTTTAGACTCTGAGGAAATTTAGAGCCTCAATAATGTTTGTCTCATGTTATCTCCAAATTTGAAATTTAGGGTAATGAACAGTGAACACTGAATATGGTGCAGAATAGTTTACAGTCTAATTAGTTGAGTAGAGTTAAGAATTTATATGCCAAGGACCTGAAGCTTTACAGGAATACTGAACATTCCTTTTACTAACCTCAGTTTGCCAGCCTCTTCCTTGTGAGAATAAGCTGCAGCTAATGCAAACCTCCTTTTTCCATCAAGTGCGGTCAATCTCTATCATTCACAAAGATGAGAAAACCAATCAGCAAAGGCATCCTTGCTGCAAATTCTAAATTAAACAAAATTCTAACTCAAAACTCATTCAAGTCCATTGCTTAGAGGTTGCCTGCTTGACATGATGTGAAACTAAAAATTGTCTGGAAAATTGACAAACCTCAAAAGTGTGAACCAGTTCTCTATCATCATTCAGGGAGTCCCTTGCTTCCGATGCTTCAACAAAAATAGACACCATCCCCTCTATATCCTACATGACATCTAGATCTGTTAAATCCATGCAAGATCAGAAACTAGATGGATCCAAGTCTTACACATGTGTATATGTATAAAATCATTTCTCTGTCATCACTCAAGGAGTCCCTTGCTACAAATGCTTCAACAAAAATAGATAGCATCCTCTCTATATACTACATGAAACCTAAGTCTGTTCAGTCCATGCAATATCAGAAATCTAGATGCACATACACACATGTATATGTATATAGATATACTATTTGTCAAATTGAGGTTCAGCAAAATAAATTCAGAAGAGATCAACAAGTTCCAATTCAAAAAATCCATAATGACTCTAGATCATTAATTCAAAAGAGATCAACAAGTTTCAAAAAAAAAATTCAATAAGGACTCTCAATCACTACCGAGGAATTGAACAAGAGGCAGTAACTCAAGAACCTAAGATGGTAAGGTGGGATTCAATTCAAAAGATTCCTTGGCAGTCATACATGTTGTGTCATTACTGCTCCCTCAAATAAAAGGAAACAACGTAGTCTACCAAAGAAAATAGCATAGTCCAGCAGATGGACGCTTCCTAAAACTCCTTGGGAAAAGGAATCTGTAATCTATGCAAGAGGAGATTGAAGACGAAGGTCATTTCCTTCTATGCTTCCTTTATACAATGATATTATATGTGCTTATACTGATATCTGCAATCACAATTTGGTACATGAAGTCCTAAATGAAGACAACCAAACTAAGTTTGGGGCATATGCTGTGAATCTAAACTCACATCCAAACAACTGCTTGACTTCTGTCGCACACACAATCACTTGCTAATCAAGTTTCAGTAAATACTTCTGTTCTGAAAATCATTCTATTCCTAGAGGATCATCTCTAACAAAAAACACTAACTTCAAAATCGCAGGTAGGTGTCACAAAGCAACATAGACTTTCTAGAGGGCGTTCATGTTGATGTGAAATATGATGAAACAACAACAACAACAGAAAATATTTCACCTCTTATCAACTCCAATCAATAAAGCAATTCAATTAACCTTCCCAAAATTTAAGTTTCAATTACAATTTAATAGCAGACATAACTTCACTTACAACATTCATAACATAACAATTAAACTGATATTTAAATTCTAAACCGAGTACATGCCTGCTAAGTGACTGAGCAGTTCTGGACTTCACTGGTGCGCCCCTCAATGAGGATAGCGGCCCGTGAATATTGAACAAGATTCCTCTCCAATACTGAAATAGACTTCAACAATCTGTGACTGATATTCACATTCCTGGAAATGTTAGTTTTGGTTTGCAGCTGATGTATGTTCCCAAATGTCAAATAAATATTCTCCGAGTGTAAATCAACTCTCCATAGAAGGTCACGACCCTTTCTTGAGCAACTCACAAAGATTGAAGGATTGCCTTCTATGCTTTAATGCCGACTGCTTGACTTATGTCGCACACCAAGGGGTTAGCTCAACTGGTTGCCACCAATGTTGCTATACATTTGGCTAAGTTCGTGCTGGCAGGTACCTAGTTCAAATCCCTGTGGGTGAGGTGCACTAGTTTACAGCAACATATTTACTAGGGATGTCATCCAAGAATGTGGCGAAAATGGTAAATAATTTAAATTTAACATTAAAGGTTGAAGTAGGGCCCCCTTTTGAGGATGTTTGGTGATGGATTGAGAGCCACTTGACCTCACATGTAGAAAGTAGACTTTCAGGTGTTCTTCAACTTTTAGCATACTTAACAGCTTTTTCAGCTGTGCATACACCAGATTTGATCATAGCATGATGATTTTTAGACTCTGAGGAAATTTAGAGCCTCAATAATGTTTGTCTCATGTTATCTCCAAATGTGAAATTTAGGGTAATGAACAGTGAACACTGAATATGGTGCAGAATAGTTTACAGTCTAATTAGTTGAGTAGAGTTAAGAATTTATATGCCAAGGACCTGAAGCTTTACAGGAATACTGAACATTCCTTTTACTAACCTCAGTTTGCCAGCCTCTTCCTTGTGAGAATAAGATGCAGCTAATGCAAACCTCCTTTTTCCATCAAGTGCAGTCAATCTCTGTCATTCACAAAGATGAGAAAACCAATCAGCAAAGGCATCCTTGCTGCAAATTCTAAATTAAACAAAAGTCTAACTCAAAACTCATTCAAGTCCATTGCTTAGAGGTTTCCTGCTTGACATGATGTGAAACTAAAAATTGTCTGGAAAACTGATAAACCTCAAAAGTGTGAACCAGTTCTCTATCATCATTCAGGGAGTCCCTTGCTTCCGATGCTTCAACAAAAATAGACACCATCCCCTCTATATCCTACATGACATCTAGATCTGTTAAATCCATGCATGATCAGAAACTAGATGCATCCAAGTCTTACACACGTGTATATGTATAAAATCATTTCTCTGTCATCACTCAAGGAGTCCCTTGCTACAAATGCTTCAACAAAAATAGACAACATCCTCTCTATATCCTACATGAAACCTGAGTCTGTTCAGTCCATGCAATATCAGAAATCTAGATGCACGTACACACATGTATATGTATATAGATATACTATTTGTCAAATTGAGTTTCAGCAAAATAAATTCAGAAGAGATCAACAAGTTCCAATTCAAAAAATCCATAATGACTCTAGATCATTAATTCAAAAGAGATCAACAAGTTTCAACAAAAAAATTCAATAAGGACTCTCAATCACTACTGAGGAATTGAACAAGAGGCAGTAACTCAAGAACCTAAGATGGTAAGGTGGGATTCAATTCAAAATATTCCTTGGTAGTCATACATGCTGTGTCATTACTGCTCCCTCAAATAAAAGGAAACAATGTAGTCTACCAAAGAAAATAGCATAGTCTAGCAGATGGACCCTTCCTAAAACTCCTTGGGAAAAAGAATCTGTAATCTATGCAAGAGGAGATTGAAGATGAAGGTCATTTCCTTCTATGCTTCCTTTATACAATGATATTATATGTGCTTATACTGATATCTGCAATCTCAATTTGGTACATGAAGTCCTAAATGAAGACAACCAAACTAAGTTTGGGGCATATGTTGTGAATCTAAAATCACATCAAAACAATTGCTTGACTTCTGTCGCACACACAATCACTTGCTAATCAAGTTTTAGTAAATACTTATGTTCTAAAAATCACTTGCTTCCACAGACCTATGCTTCTAAAACTTCTAGAGTGTCCATTCTCTACATCATTCTATAGTATTTTAATTGTTTTGAGGAATTCATATCATAGACTGATAAAGTTCCTCCAGTTTCTCGCTTCACCTTACACCTTCAAGATTACTTCACAGAGCACTAGTTTGCACAAACCCACATGGTATATAAATCAAGAAATAGTCATAACTGAAAAATGTACAAACCCATGGAATCGCCATGAAAATCACATGGGGCTGCTAAAAAAATAATAGTTTCAAGCATTCATGGAATCCTTCAACAACATTTTCTTTTGTTTGTACTTCCTTAGAAACCCACTGTCTTCCATTTTCACATAATAAGTCTGGTTTTCAAGTGACCACACTGAATATGGTGCAGAATAGTTTACAGTCTAATTAGTTGAGAAGAGTTAAGAATTTATATGCCAAGGACCTGAAGCTTTACAGGAATACTGAACATTCCTTTTACTAACCTCAGTTTTCCAGCCTCTTCCTTGTGAGAAGAAGCTGCAGCTAATGCAAACCTCCTTTTTCCATCAAGTGCAGTCAATCTCTATCATTCACAAAGATGAGAAAACCAATCAGCAAAGGTATCCTTGCTGCAAATTCTAAATTAAACAAAAGTACTCAAAACTCATTCAAGTCCATTGCTTAGAGGTTGCCTACTTGACATGATGTGAAACTAAAAATTGTTTGGGAAATTGACAAACCTCAAAAGTGTGAACCAGTTCTCTATCATCATTCAGGGAGTCCCTTGCTTCCGATGCTTCAACAAAAATAGACATCATCCCCTCTATATCCTACATGACATCTAAATCTGTTAAATCCATGCAAGATCAGAAACTAGATGCATCCAAGTCTTACACACGTGTATATGTATAAAAGCATTTCTCTGTCATCACTCAAGGAGTCCCTTGCTACAAATGCTTCAACAAAAATAGACAGCATCCTCTCTATATCCTACATGAAGCCTGAGTCTGTTCCATCCTGTTGAGGCCTGGAAATTCGCAGGCGGCAACAGTAAGGGATTCTCCCCAATCAACGTTCCCAACTAACCCGTTGACTGTTTGGTGTAGGGAATCCGTCCGGCTTACGGTCCGGCTACCGTAGGTCAAAGTAACAAAAAGGGTTTTACCGGCTACGGCCCGATCCACCGGAATTTGTATTTTGACTTAATATGCAATGCATATGCCTATCTAAACCAATGCAGGGTAATAAGGATGCCGGGAACCACACAATGTGCTGCGCAGGTTCTTACCTCTCGTCTTATGTTCACAACATCTGAACCACATATGCAACCAGGAAACAAACAACTAATCTATTTAAACACTAACTACCTATCCCCGGGCAGCCAACATGATTATGATTTGGTAATGCATTAACTACATGTATGATAAACACAATTACAGGTAGCTGATACTTGTATTTACAACACATGAAAGAGAAATTATTCCAACAATTAGATAGCTAACTGTTATGTGAAGTACCAACATTACTATAAGTGAATTTTCCACAAAATAAACCAGAAATCATTCAACAAGACATAAGTCATAGAGTTAGAACGATCTCACAATTCATGGACATATGATGAAAAACAAAATAGTTCATTTTCCTGCCATCCATTGCACACCATTTGGAAAATTCCACAGCACTTTCTCCAACAGGCAAACTACAATCTTTATTGCAAAAAGGAAATAGTTCTTCTTTACAATAGGTCATCCAGTGTTACTGGGAAAAAGCCCCTTCTCTTGTCTCTCTTCCCTAGTTTTATACAAAATCAAAAAATGGTTGGGCTGCCCAAAGTGGCCTTTGGGCTTCCCAACGCTTCATTTTCCTAAAGCCTTTTACAAAATAATAATTTATACAAAATTGACCGGTCCTTCTCGTGAGGAGGGTCCCGCTTGGTCTTCCAGAAACTTCCTCCAAGCTACTGCCTCAGCAGCGAGTCCTTCAAATGAGTGGGGTTCCAAGAATTGTACACTAAGCTCGAACTTATCTGCTTGGTTCCGAATAGCCTCCACTCTGGCCGCGTTCAGGCGCACCTGTTCCTCCAAGAGCTGTACACTAATGGCTGTGTGTCCAATTTCATTTCTCAGGATCGGCTCATCAAAGGCTCTGATAAATTGGACCTTGGCTTCTTCCTCCTGCTGCCTTGTCTGCAACATCCCTGCAAATGTATCATGATCAGGGAATTCGTGTAGCCTATGTTCAGCTTCCACTTGACAGCGGTTATAGGTGACAAGGGCTCTTCTAAAGAACTTTGTGCATGCTCCCTTCGTTTTCTTCACTGTCTTCTGAAATTCCTCTGCAGTAATAACAGCAAACTCGATCAGATCATGGTCTCGCTTCAAAGCTTGCTTATCTTTAACTGGTAGCTCAGCTGGGACTTCTTGATCATCTTCTACTCTGGTTATCCTCGAAGTTAGCACCTCCAGGATGTCTTGTGATTTGTCCACAAAATAAGATGCTGTATTTAATATTTCATCCAGCCTGCCATCAATCTGCAGGACTTGACACCTTTCTTCCTCGAGGGCCGTTTGCAATTGCAGCATCCTAGCCTTCTGAGCCAAGATGTGTTCTTTGACTGGCTGCAGATCTACTTGCTGCTCCTTGGCTGCTTATAGCTGCTCTTTCAGTTCTCTAACATATAAGGTATTAGATTCATAGATGTCCTTCTGCTGCTCTATTAGTTCTTCTATCTGTGTCTTCATTCGTTCCCTTTCACTTTTCAAATCCTGAATTTCTTGATGTGCCTTATCCAAAGCTTCTTGTGTTGTCTCTTTTGCTCGGGATTCCTGCTGGATAGCATGAATTTCATGCTTTGTGACCTCCATCTCCTTAAGTACATGCTCGTATTTTCTTTTTAGTCTGTTGCCCTCTTCTCTTTCCCTTCTCAGGGTGTCCTTGAGCTGAGAAGTGGTCTTCTTGGAGGACTCTATCTCTACCAGCATGCGATCTATGTTATCTTCCGTAGCATTTATGGCTGCCTTCCTAGCCCTGATGACAAACCTTGGATCTTTATCTGTTTCGACTATCACAGCTTTGTCGGTTATCATGGTACTGGCCATCCCTTCTGCCTCTATTTTCCTCTCGATTCTCCTCATGATCCTTTTGGTGGCCCTGTCATAGTACACCGTACTGAAATCAGGCACCTCTTCCCCTTTCTTCTGTGTAAAGGGTACTAACTGGAGTGTGGGAGTTGTAGGGGTGACGGTAGTAGGTACTTGGAGGGTTTGTATCTCAGGGTTTTCCTCACCCTGGCTTTGCTTTGCTTGTGATCTAGAAGCCTGCTGTTGTGCCAACTCTGTTTTCTCGGCTTCCTGTTGTCGAAGTTCCTCATCTAGTTTCCTCTGAGCTTCCTCAGCTGCTTGCTTAGCAGCCCCCTCTGCCTCTCTGGCTGTTTCCTTTGCTCTTTCAGCGGCATCCTGGGCTATTTTCCTCTTTTCCTCTTCTCCTTTCTGGTGCCATTCTGCAGCTTCTTGTTCCAATCTCTGGGCTTCCTCCCTTATTCTTTTGGCTGTTTCCTTAGCCTTAGCTTGCTCAGCCTTCTCCTGCTCAGATCCCTTTCCACCTTTTGGTTTGAATCTCTTGCTGAGCGCTGTCATGTTGGAGGCCCTCCTGAACACGGATTCATCATTGTCAAAATGGTGAGTGTACTCATAAAATACTTTGTGTTTCCTACAGTGCTCAGCCACCCTGTCGTGAGTATCATTCCGTCTAAAGATCATCTCCCCAAAATGGAACCTTTCTAGTTCCTGTATAAATTCAGGAGCTTGCTTCACATTTGCAAAGCTGCAACTACCTAACTTGAATGGTAGAGGAGGGTAGGCAGACTTCTTCTTCTGGAATAGGAAATGACCGACTCCATCTATATACACCTGTCTGATAGCTTCCTTATGTATGATATAATCTGTTGCGTATTTGGGCAACAGATAAGGGGTCTTTGAGCCACCAAACATCCTCAAATACATCCCATTTTCCGTCAAGAAGTAGTCACCAAAATCCTCTATGACCTTCATGGCCTTTTCTGACATGCAGTTGCATTCCTTTCGGAATATGAGAGTGTGCAGAGGCATGATAAACTGTTCACAGATCTCTCTATAGTAAGTATGGTATTGATGAGCTCCCAGTAGTCTATATGCTGCATATACGAGCGTCCTATCCTTCTCCCAAACACATTTGAGCCCGGGGAAAGGCTGGCGGCAGAGTATGCAGTCAATTAGAATGGAGCTCATGTAAAATTCAGATCTTCTCCGTTCTTTTCCTTCCAAAGCTGCAGCTACACAGGAGGAGAGGCTGTTGGATACTATGCTTGCCCAATTGAAGATGGTTCCTTCTGTTGCTACAAAAAACATTAGAGGTACCCATTCAAGCTTGAACAATCTGCCATTTGCCCTCCCGAAGATTCTATTTAGCATCAACGCTATGAATCTGTAGGTAGGCCTGAAACTGGCGGTGTCATAATCTTCAGTCGCTCTATGTTGGAAGATCTTTCCAGGTAAGAGCATTATTTCAGAGTCTCTACAAGGTCCATCCGGAGGTCGTCCAACCATTCATTTGTAAGGAAAAGCTGAGGCTCCGGCAGGTGATAGGCTAAAGCTACATATCCAGGGATAAATGCAGCATAGCCCTGGCCCTCAGTGTTACAGGTGAGCATTGAATTATGGTTCGTATGCGGTAGCACCCATCTCATTAACTCAGAGCACGGGAATAGCTCTGGTCTGGTGGCGACCTTCATAATGGCTGATCTCTCTATATTGGCGTAGATGGGTGCCTCCTCAAGTCCCATATCTGGGACTTCCCTGCGGGAGATCATCCTGTGAACATCTCCCCATTTGTACTCAGGCTCCACCCCTGTGACACATTGGGTGTCATCATAAATGTATTCAATTCTTGTTTCTACTTCTGCTGCAGGAACCTCCTCTACTGCTGGGGCCTTCTTTTTCTGTCTCTTAGACATTTTGAGATCTTCCTGCAATATACAAAATCATCGTATTAAGTAATCCAAATTTGTGAACTTTGTGCAACGGTTCATTCCCTTTTAGGTGTATCAGCATTATATCAGTGCATGCAAACAAACCTTAAGCTTTCATACTGAACAATTTACTAACATGAAGTGCTGTGCAATGTGTTGTTAGCATAATAATGTTTACTGTAGCACATCTTCACCAGGTCTTATGAATGAGTTGCCTTATGATTTATTCCACATGCATCAAAATAATCAGTCATATTAATGTTGGCATGCAACCTATACTCTTATGAGGCTTGTCATTTTTTATGAAAGTGATATATCGAAGCACTATGTGCACGCTACATGTAGATGCAATATGCAATTAACATTCCACTGCCTATCACACGCAAAGAGAAAAATAACAGCCTCAGGCTTAATCAGTCGACACTTCAGCCCTATGGCCCAACATGCCCATTGCGACAGAAACGCAAGCGACCAGCGTCGAAGAAAAAAAATATGTTGCTAACACTCTCATCCACCTCGGCGGGAAATGACCCCATATCAGGATAAGGTATCCTCATCGAAACCGACTGACGCTATCCTCAATGAAAGCCGCGTTACCAGCGACACCTTCTTTCGACCCTAACTGGGATTTTAGGCGGCCAACAGCAAAACTAGATCACGAAAGGTGGCTCAATCAACACGAGCCGCAGAGAGAAGGTGACACTATAAAAAACAATCCTCTCAACCCTATTTTTTCCGGCCGATCCAGTCCCAGGTTATACCAATAATTTCCCACTGAGACGGCGCACAACCCCGGACTGTAAAAGAAAACCAGGAAAAAACATGGCAACTACGGCCAGTGCAATCCCGACCCCTAAACATTCACCAACAACGCAGTCTCTACTCATCGCGACCGCATACCGAAGCCTGGCGCAAACGGCGTAACGGCCGTCTGCGCCTCAAAAACCCCCAACCCTAGCGCGTAAGCAACTACTACGGGCAGACAGAAAAGGCTTAAAAGGTTAAAGAAAACGTCTCCCCCTCACCCTAGGTCAAGAGAATAAACGATCTAAGCAAACCAAAAACCCAGCTGGACGAGGAAGAAAAATGCGAGGCCCCAACACTCGGCGAAAAACCAACAAACGTTAAACGTAAATGAAGGACGAGATGCACCTACTCAGAAATCAACGCATTGATCAAGCTAATGACAGTTGGAGATCCACCCTCGCCACCTGGAAACCGGTACAGTGACAGCTAATCCTTCGATCCTTTCGAAACGCGACAACTCGACTCCCCGCGACAGCGATCGAAACAATACAAAAAACCCAGCTTGTCACTATGTATATATGAACAACGCCACACGTGCGAGGATTCACATCAATCGAGGCCTTTCCAAAATCTATGTCGGGCGGTACAAGCTTCATACCATCCGCAACGGCGGACCACCTCTAGTCCCAACTCGCCCGGTCAGTTACAAATAACCCGCAAACGAGAATCCCATATCGGGTGTCGGTGGAAACCTTGGTCAGACGACCAAGAGTCTGGCCTCCCCCGCAACGGCGGTCGCGAAACGAAAACATGCAGACTTGAATACCACCCGCAACGGCGGCGCGACCAAGCCAAACAAGAGTCGATAGGCACCCGCTACAGCGGCGTGGCAAAAGATTTGGAGGATCTGGAGAACACCCGCAACGGCGGGCTCGGGATAGAAACAATCAAAAGTTCGAAGGCACCCGAAACGTCGGCCCGACAACCGAAAATGACGACCTAGAAGCCACCCGCAACGGCGGGACGGGTAAGAGAAACTAGAAGCCTGAGGACGCCCGCAACGGTCGGGCAGTCAAATGAAAATCTTCCGATACAAGAAACTTTGAACGAAGGTTCCAAAAGGTTTTGCAAAACAACAAAGGTTTCGATCAAGATGGAAATCCTCAAGCATTTAAACGATGAGAAACAACTCAACTTACAGCATTCAAGACTCGAGAAAGCACTTCAACCTTCATAAGCTAAAATTAAAGATGAAACCAAGAGAAGAACTCACTAACTTGAAGAAAAGGAGGGCCCCAAAAATTTTTGAATTTTGGGAACTTGTTGCAGGTGCAACAATTGGCGACTACCTGGTGAACCCCAGACTTCTGAATTAACTTTTATTTCTAAGCCTAAGACTGTATGAATAAGACTGAACTCTTCTGGCTGTATGCATCCCTAAACCAGTGAGCTCATGCATTAAATTATTTTAGTTGAAGTCTATCTTTTCGGGAAGAGGTAACACCAGTAGTGTTTCAGGTCTGAATAACTCTTCGGAGGCCGAATAAATGAGGTTCATTTTACTTGTCCTTTGGGGTTTACAGCTTTGACACCACAGGATTGTGACAGAAAGTGAACAATGTTATCCTTTTGTTCCTCATCCCCATGCCACTTTGTACTTTATGTTTTCTGAACTTTAGTTCCTTTGATATGAGTCCTTCTGCGGGCCTTTCTTACTGAATTTTAATTCAGGATCCTCTATCCCATAGTGTCCTTTTGTGTGAATGATATATTTCATGTTTCAATTCACGGACGGAGAGGATCTTGTGGCCACTTGGTGCTTTATGCTTTGAGATCATGCCTTTTGGAATTTGGCTCTAATATGTCTTGTTTCTTTCAGTGGAAGTGACTCTTAAGAGCTTTAGCCCTTTTCTTAATTCATGGCATGGGGTCATTTATATATGATAAACTGTCACACTCTGCTTCCTCTCCGTGGGTCTAGTGCTGTTACCCCCTTGGGTATTTAAGATGTGATATGGATGGAGCCTCTAAATAGTACTTTAGACCCTTTTACTTCTGTGTTATTTACAGGGATTAAGTAAGACTTCGAATGAGTGCACTGATTGTTTGGAATACATCTACTAGAAGCCATTCTATCCTTTAAAACACAGCCCCTTTGCTCATGATTTTAGTTAAGACAGAGCCCTGATGTTTCCATTGCATCGAAAAGTTTGCCTCTTATTCAAAACCAAAGAAAACTAACAAAATCATAAACAAATAGCAGCATCACAAGTAACTAATGGAAAGAAATCATTAAAGCATTGAAAACAGAAAATAACATCAGCAACCAAACAATTTATTTATGTACAAAAGAAAACAAAACAAAATTCGCCCATTCCTCAAATTTCAGATTCAAAGAACTAGGAATGAGCGGGATTTGAAACCTGAATATTCTAACCATGGTCCAGTTGTGCTGTTATAGAAATGGCACCCATATCTAAAATTCGGCAATCATTTCTTTCAGCCTGAGGGAGTTGAAGGAGCTCAGACTGAGTGTCCATCACAGGGTTGGCCTTTTTTGCAGAATGGTGATCAAGCTTAAGCTCAGTAAGATAGTTTCCCAAAAAAGAATCAGCGGATTCATTTTCTTCTCCAAGCTTAGTGACGTTATGCTTCATAAAAGGCTCTCTTAGAATCTTAATCAGGTTGGGACTGCCCTTCTGTGGTAACCACAAATGAGACCAATCTGAAGCAAAGTATCCATTAAGTCTTGATGTCCAATCTCGGTTTAAAATCATCCCATAACCATCAGGAATGTCTGCTACTATGATGTCAATGTAGTGGCATATCCTTTTATTTGCAGACAATTGAATCATTAGATTCTCCATTTCCCCTACTACCTTGACACTGGTTTTGTCAAGTTGTGTGACATCCCAAAGAGTAGGCTTTATTTGTCCATTGAGTTTTTTGCACACTACCAGAGGAATAACATTCATAGAAGATCCTGAGTCCACCAGACAATTATGCACCTGATGATTGAGGATTTCAAGAGTCACAAGGAAAGGTGGGGCGCTGGTCTTCTTAGTCTTAATCAACTCAATCTTTTCTTCCACAGGTTGGTTCGTTGTGGGCAGCTCCTCTTTCAGCTTGCTAGAACTTTTCTCCTCATCATCATTCAATGATTTGGCATGTTTAATGAGTGGCCCTGCCTCCTGTTTGTAAGTGAGGTCTTGAGGTATGTCAATTTTATCCTTTATATCAGACTGCCCTTCGCTTTTCCCTTGCAATTCTTGAACTTTTGCGAGTTTTGCATTGTCATTGTTTGTCAAGCTCTTATCTTCCGTGTTTTTACATGCATGCTGAGATTTTAGAGCATTTCCTTCAGTGTTAAATAGTGAAACTCCATTCCATGAGAACATAGTATCATCCTCTGTCTTTACCATGGTTTGGTTCTTCTTTTCTTCCTCACCCCTGTGCCTAGTCAATTCTGGATCCAACAATTTATTCATCACTATTGTCATTGAGTGTAACCATTGAGGGCACTGCTTTTCCGAATGGGGTTTTTGATGAAAGGTACAGAAATCATCTTTTCCTATTTCTGTTATATTTATTGATGCCACATTGGGTGGTGGGACCTGCCATTGGTTGTTATCTTCTTTCCTTGGATAGGATGGCTCATTTGTTTTATGAAAATCCCTCTCCTTTTCTAATTCTACAACTCGGTTGGACAGCTTCTGGAGTACTTTCATCATCTCATGGTGATCTTCTTTAAACAGCGGTGAGTCTTTTCTCACGGCGGTTTTCTCTTCAACTGAGTCAGGATAGTCTTCTATACTCTCGCTTTCAGCTTCTACTCTCTCAGCCTCTTGATAGGTTTCCACCAATGTAGGCTTGACTTTCATCTTGGCAAACATGGCCAATTCAGGACCTAGGGCTGAAGTATAATATTCGATTAAAACTTTGTCTGAAGGTTTGTCTACAACAGAAAACTTTTTTAAGTATATTGAAAATCTCTGAGTGAAACTTCGTACCTTCTCATCCTTCTCTTTTCTCAACAAACCAAGCCCTTTCATCAACGAGGCATGTGTCTTTTGTGTTGTGTATTTGTTCTTGAAAATCCTTTCAAAAGTATCCCAATCAGGAATGGAATTTACAGGGAGCCCAAAGTACCAGGATGCTGCTGATCCTTTCAGAGTATGAGGAAAAATCCTACACACCACGTCTTCATGATCTCCAGCCCTTAGCCCTTCTAATGCGAGGTAAAAACCTTGAAGGTGATCATCTAAAGCAATGTTGTTTATAGGGTCAAACTTGGGTAAAAGCTTGTCAAAGGCTTGAGGCAAGTCATGCAAAGGAGGATTCAAGTTCAGAGGTGACCTGGCACTCCACGCTGGTAGAGGGTTAGGTTGATTACCCGCCATGATGAATGATAAACAAACACTCAGGAAAATAAGGCTTTAAGGATAGAGCCAAGAATTTAAACTCAGATCTATGTTGAAAGATCCAAACATCCGCTGGTAGGATAGTCTCGGGAAAATTAGTTCCACGGCCAGCCTTTACTGGCAGCCCTCCTTCTAGCGCCAAAACTGTTGAGGCATGGAAATTCGCAGGCGGCGACAGTAAGGGATTCTCCCCAATCAACGTTCCCAACTAGCCCGTTGACTGTTTGCTGTAGGGAATCCGTCCGTCTTACGGTCCGGCTACCGTAGGTCAAAGTAACAAAAAGGGTTTTACCGGCTGCGGCCCAATCCACCAGAATTTGTATTTTGACTTAATATGCAATGCATATGCCTATCTAAACCAATGCAGGGTGATAAGGATGCCGGGAACCACACAATGTGCTGCGCAGGTTCTTACCTCTCGTCTTATGTTCACAACATTTGAACCACATATGCAACCAGGAAACAAACAACTAATCTATTTAAACACTAACTACCTATCCCCGGGGAGCCAACATGATTATGATTTAGTAATGCATTAACTACATGTATGATAAACACAATTACAGGTAGCTGATACTTGTATTTACAACACATGAAAGAGAAATTATTCCAACAATTAGATAGCTAACTGTTATTTGAAGCACTAGCATTACTATAAGTGAATTTTCCACAAAATAAACCAGAAATCATTCAACAAGACATAAGTCATAGAGTTAGAACAATCTCACAATTCATGGACATATGCTGAAAAACAAAACAGTTCATTTTCCTGCCATCCATTGCACACCATTTGGAAAATTCCACAGTACTTTCTCCAACAAGCAAACTACAATCTTTATTGCAAAAAGGAAATAGTTCTTCTTTACAATAGGTCATCCAGTGTTATTGGGAAAAAACCCTTCTCTTGTCTCTCTTCCCTAATTTTATACAAAATCAAAAAATGGTTGAGCTGCCCAAAGTGGCCTTTGGGCTTCCCAACGCTTCATTTTCCTAAAGCCTTTTACAAAATAATAATTTATACAAAATTGACCGGTCCTTCTCGTGAGGAGGGTCCCGCTTGGTCTTCTAGAAACTTCCTCCACGCTACTGCCTCAGCAGCGAGTCCTTCAAATGAGTGGGGTTCCAAGAATTGTACACTAAGCTCGAACTTATCTGCTTGGTTCCAAATAGCCTCCACTCTGGCCGCGTTCAGGCGCACCTGTTCCTCCAAGAGCTGTACACTAATGGCTATGTGTCCAATTTCATTTCTCAGGATCGGCTCATCAATGGCTCTGATACATTGGACCTTGGCTTCTTCCTCCTGCTGCCTTGTCTGCAACATCCCTGCAAATGTATCATGATCAGGGAATTCGTGTAGCCTATGTTCAGCTTCCACTTGACAGCGGTTATAGGTGACAAGGGCTCTTCTAAAGAACTCTGTGCATGCTCCCTTCGTTTTCTTCACTGTCTTCTGAAAGTCCTCTGCAGTAATAACATCAAACTCGATTAGATCATGGTCCCGCTTCAAAGCTTGCTTATCTTTAACTGGTAGCTCAGCTGGGACTTCTTAATCATCTTCTACTCTGGTTATCCTCAAAGTTAGCACCTCCAGGATGTCTTGTGATTTTTCCACAAAATAAGATGCTGTATTTAATATTTCATCCAGCCTGCCATCAATCTGCAGGACTTGACACCTTTCTTCCTCCAGGGCCATTTGCAATTGTAGCATCCTAGCCTTCTGAGCCAAGATGTGTTCTTTGACTGGCTGCAGATCTACTTGCTGCTCCTTGGCTGCTTCTAGCTGCTCTTTCAGTTCTCTAACATATAAGGTATTAGATTCGTAGATGTCCTTCTGCTGCTCTATCAGTTCTTCTATCTTTGTCTTCATTCGTTCCCTTTCACTTTTCAAATCCTGAATTTCTTGATGTGCCTTATCCAAAGCTTCTTGTGTTGTCTCTTTTGCTCGGGCTTCCTGCTGGATAGCATGAATTTCATGCTTTGTGACCTCCATCTCCTTAAGTACATGCTCGTATTTTCTTTTTAGTCTGTTGCCCTCTTCTCTTTCCCTTCTCAGGGTGTCCTTGAGCTGAGAAGTGGTCTTCTTGGAGGATTCTATCTCTACCAGCATGTGATCTATGTTATATTCCGTAGCATTTATGGCTGCCTTCCCAGCCCTGATGACAAACCTTGGATATTTATCTGTTCCGACTATCACAGCTTTGTCAGTTATCATGGTACTGGCCATCCCTTCTGCCTCTATTTTCCTCTCGATTCTCCTCATGATCCTTTTGGTGGCCCTGTCATAGTACACCGTACTGAAATCAGGCACCTCTTCCCCTTTCTTCTGTGTAAAGGGTACTGACTGGAGTGTGGGAGTTGTAGGGGTGACGGTAGTAGGTACTTGGAGGGTTTGTATCTCAGGGTTTTCCTCACCCTGGCTTTGCTCTGCTTGTGATCTAGAAGCCTGCTATTGTGCCAACTCTGTTTTCTCGGCTTCCTGTTGTCGAAGTTCCTCATCTAGTTTCCTCTGAGCTTCCTCAGCTGCTTGCTTAGCAGCCCCCTCTGCCTCTCTGGCTGTTTCCTTTGCTCTTTCAGTGGCATCCTGGGCTGCTTTCCTCTTTTCCTCTTCTCCTTTCTGGTGCCATTCTGCAGCTTCTTGTTCCAATCTCTGGGATTCCTCCCTTATTCTTTTGGCTTTTTCCTCAGCCTTAGCTTGCTCAGCCTTCTCCTACTCAGATCCCTTTCCACCTTTTGGTTTGAATCTCTTGCTGAGCGCTGTCATGTTGGAGGCCCTCCTGAACACGGATTCATCATTGTCAAAATGGTGAGTGTACTCATAAAATACTTTGTGTTTCCTACAGTGCTCAGCCACCCTATCGTGAGTATCATTCCATCTAAAGATCATCTCCCCAAAATGGAACCTTTCTAGTTCCTGTATAAATTCAGGATTTTGCTTCACATTTGCAAAGCTGCAACTACCTAACTTGAATGGCAGAGGAGGGTAGGAAGACTTCTTCTCCTGGAATAGGAAATGACCGACTCCATCTATATACACCTGTCTGACAGCTTCCTTGTGTATGATATAATCTGTTGCGTATTTGGGCAACAGATAAGGGGTCTTTGACCCACCAAACATCCTCAAATACATCCCATTTTCCGTCAAGAAGTAGTCACCAAACTCCTCTATGACCTGCATGGCCTCTTCTGACATGCAGTTGCATTCCTTTCGGAATATGAGAGTGTGCAGAGGCATGATAAACTGTTCACAGATCTCTCTATAGTAAGTATGGTATTGATGAGCTCCCAGTAGTCTATATGCTGCATATACGGGCGTCCTATCCTTCTCCCAAACACATTTGAGCCCGGGGAAAGGCTGGCGGTAGAGTATGCAGTCAATTAGAATGGAGCTCATGTAAAATTCAGATCTTCTCCGTTCTTTTCCTTCCAAAGCTGCGGCTACACAGGAGGAGAGGCTGCTGGATACTATGCTTGCCCAATTGAAGATGGTTCCTTCTGTTGCTACAAAAAACATTAGAGGTACCCATTCAAGCTTGAACAATCTGCCATTTTCCCTCCCGAAGATTCTATTTAGCATCAACGCTATGAATCTGTAGGTAGGCCTGAGACTGGCGGTGTCATAATCTTCAGTCGCTCTATGTCGGAAGATCTTTCCAGGTAAGAGCATTCTTTTCAGAGTCTCTACAAGGTCCATCCGGAGGTCGTCCAACCATTCATTTGTAAGGAAAAGCTGAGGCTTCGGCAGGTGATAGGCTAAAGCTACATATCCAGGGATAAATGCAGCATAGCCCTGGCCCTCAGTGTTACAGGTGAGCATTGAATTATGGTTCGTATGCGGTAGCACCCATCTCATTAACTCAGAGCACGGGAATAGCTCCGGTCTGGTGGCGACCTTCATAATGGCTGATCTCTCTATATTGGCGTAGATGGGTGCCTCCTCAAGTCCCATATCTGGGACTTCCCTGCGGGAGATCATCCTGTGAACATCTCCTCATTTGTACTCAGGCTCCACCCCTGTGACACATTGGGTGTCCTCATAAATGTATTCAATTCTTGTTTCTACTTCTGCTGCAGGAACCTCCTCTACTGCTGGGGCCTTCTTTTTCTGTCTCTTAGACATTTTGAGATCTTCCTGCAATATACAACATCATCGTATTAAGTAATCCAAATTTGTGAACTTTGTGCAGTGGTTCATTCCCTTTTAGGTGTATCAGCATTATATCAGTGCATGCAAACAAACCTTAAGCTTTCATACTGAACAATTTACTAACATGAAGTGCTGTGCAATGTGTTGTTAGCATAATAATGTTTATTGTAGCACATCTTCACCAGGTCTTATGAATGAGTTGCCTTATGATTTATTCCACATGCATCAAAATAATCAGTCATATTAATGTTGGCATGCAACCTATACTCTTATGAGGCTTGTCATTTTTTATGAAAGTGATATATCGAAGCACTATGTGCACGCTACATGTAGATGCAATATGCAATTAAAATTCCACTGCCTATCACACGCAAAGAGAAAAATAACAGCCTCAGGCTTAATCAGTCGACACTTCAGCCCTACGGCCCAACATGCCCATTGCGACAGAAACTCAAGCGACCAACGTCGAAGAAAAAAAATATGTTGCTAACACTCTCATCCACCTCGGCCGGAAACGACCCCATCTCAGGATAAGGTATCCTCATCGAAACCGACCCACGCTATCCTCAATGAAAGCCGCGTTACCAGCGACACCTTCTTTCGACCCTAACTGGGATTTTAGGCGGCCAACAGCAAAACTAGATCGCGAAAGGTGGCTCAATCAACACGAGCCGCAGAGAGAAGGTGACACTGTCAAAAACAATCCTCTCAACCCTATTTTTTCCGGTCGAGCCAGTCCCAGGTTCTACCAATAATTTCCCACCGAGACGGTGCACAACCCCGGACTGTAAAAGAAAACCAGGAAAAAACATGGCAACTGCGGCCAGTGCAATCCCGACCCCTAAACATTCACCAACAACGCAGTCTCTACTCATCGCGACCGCATACCGAAGCCTGGCACAGACGGCGTAACGGCCGTCTGCACCTCAAAAACCCCCAACCCTAGCGCGCAAGCAACTACTACGGGAAGACAGAAAAGGCTTAAAAGGTTAAAGAAAACGTCTCCCCCTCACCCTAGGTCAAGAGAATAAACGATCTAAGCAAACCAAAAACCCAGCTGGACGAGGAAGAAAAATGCGGGGCCCCAACACTCGGCGAAAAACCAACAAATGTTAAACGTAAATGAAGGACGAGATGCACCTACTTGGCAATCAACGCAGTGATCAAGCTAATGACAGTTGGAGATCCGCCCTCGCCACCTGGAAACCGGTACAGTGACAGCTAATCCTTCGATCCTTTCGAAACGCGACAACTCGACTCCCCACGACAGCGATCGAAACAATACAAAAAACCCCGCTTGTCGCTATTTATATATGAACAACGCCACACGTGCGAGGAGTCACATCAATCGGGGCCTTTCCAAAAGCTATGTCGGGCGGTACAAGCTTCATACCATCCGCAACGGCGGACTACCTCTAGTCCCAACTCGCCCGGTCAGTTACAAATAACCTGCGAATGAGAATCCCATATCGAGTGTTGGCGGAAACCTTGGTCGGACAACCAAGAGTCTGGCCTCCCCCGCAATGGCGGTCGCGAAACGAAAACATGCGGACTTGAAGACCACCCGCAACGGCGGCGCGACCAAGCCAAACAAGAGTCGATAGGCACCCGCTACAGCGGCGTGGCAAAAGATTTGGAGGATCTGGAGAACACCCGCAACGGCGGGCTCGGGATAGAAACAATCAAAAGTTCGAAGGCACCCGAAACGTCGGCCCGACAACCGAAAATGACGACCTGGAAGCCACCCGCAACGGCGGGACGGGTAAGAGAAACTAGAAGCCGGAGGACGCCCGCAATGGTCGGGCAGTCAAATGAAAATCTTCCGATACAAGAAACTTTGAACGAAGGTTCCAAAAGGTTTTGCAAAACAACAAAGGGTTTGATCAAGATGGAAATCCTCAAGCATTTAAACGATGAGAAACAACTCAACTTACAGCATTCAAGACTCGAGAAAGCACTTCAACCTTCATAAGCTAAAATCAAAGATGAAACCAAGAGAAGAACTCACTAACTTGAAGAAAAGGAGGGCCCCAAAATTTTTTGAATTTTGGGAACTTGTTGCAGGTGCAACATGTCCATGCAATATCAGAAATCTAGATGCACGTACACACATGTATATGTATATAGATATACTATCTGTCAAATTGAGGTTCAGCAAAATAAATTCAGAAGAGATCAACAAGTTCCAATTCAAAAAATCCATAATGACTCTAGATCATTAATTCAAAAGAGATCAACAAGTTTCAACAAAAAAATTCAATAAGGACTCTCAATCACTACTGAGGAATTGAACAAGAGGCAGTAACTCAAGAACCTAAGATGGTAAGGTGGGATTCAATTCAAAAGATTCCTTGGAAGTCATACATGTTGTGTCATTACTTCTCCCTCAAATAAAAGGAAACAACATAGTCTACCAAAGAAAATAGCATAGTCCAGCAGATGGACCCTTCCTAAAACTCCTTGGGAAAAAGAATCTGTAATCTATGCAAGAGGAGATTGAAGACAAAGGTCATTGCCTTATTCAGAGCTCTGCAATTAAATACTTTAGGATGACAAGTATGATTTATATATACAGTGAATAATGTCAAATTGGCACTCATCTCATTTAAATCTACAGTAGCTAGCCGATATCTTATCTTATGTGTGCTCTTGTAAGTTCCTAACTAGTGTTAACCCCATGGAAATTATAAAAATCATTGGAATGACTGGCTTTGAGAAACTAGGTTTTGGAAGTTTGATCTTGGACATGATTAGCCCTGCCAAGCCATCCTTGGGATTTGGGTGTTTGGCTATTAGTGTTTGGGATTACCACTTGTCCACCTCTGTACTGGCCCTAGTGAATAGCATTTAACGTTGCATGGGGGCAGTGGGTGTACTATGTTTGATCAGGTCTGTTGGTGAGAGATCTGATGGTTGATTTTTGATAAGTGCTTTTCATAACCTAGCCTTCTCTCTCCCTTGTAGCATCTTCTTGCATTTTGGTTTTGAGGAGTTGAGAACTTGACCCTTTGCACATTCAGTTAAGTGCTTTCTTGGCCATGACTGTTAGCTTGGGTTGTAAGTGTTTTTGTTGATTGAATGTTGGCTATTGAAAAGTTTGGAACTGCATCCAAATTGTGTGTTCAGCTATGTTTGGATAAAGGTAGACTCATACCTTCCTCTATGTTTCCTTTTTGGTGCATTGTTTTTGGTTGATGGGTAGGAATTGCTATTTGGTTGAGTGGCTCTGCCTTGTGTTTTTCTTTCCCTTTGTTACATTTGAGCTCTATCACTGTAATAACCACACCTGGGTGTAGTAATAACCAAACTAGCTATGGCCTTTTTCAATTCATCGGGGCATGCCCTCAAGTAGTTGATAAACAATTAACATACTGTCAGAAGTGTTAAGTAAAGAGGCAATGCAGAGAGATTTTATTGTGTCTATGCTTTCTAAATTTGTAATGTGCCATACGTTTCATGTAATAAAACATTGATTTTTATTGTGTCTATTCTTTCTAAAGTGGTAAAGTGAACCCTTTCTTTTAAATTTTTTTAAGGTTTCCACTGTTTGTAATCCAAGAGAAATTTTGTTAGTATGATATGCCCAGTAACTTTGTAAATGATATGAATGAAAATGGATTTAAAAGGACTGCTTGATTATCAAGTTTCTGGCTGTCACAAGATTCATGTAAAACATAGTTTGAGATTTGGCTTTTACATTATCTGATAAATATGTACTATGTATCCCATTTGTGGGTGCATGGGAACTGCACCTTCTACAATATATATCCAAATTGTTGAACTCTGCTACTTTCATTCAGTAAGGTCCATAGAATAAATATTTAAGTCGCATTCCTTGAAAAGATAAAATAGATAAATTTTTATGTCTAGATAAGAATCAATTATGAATATATAAAATAGCCAGAATCAACATACCATTAAGCATTATGAAGGCGATCTGTAATCTATGCTAAGAATTGTCCTTTATGCTCCCACCATCCACTAAAACAATAAGTATTGTCAAGATTCAGTAGGTTATTCAAGAAAAGGAAAAATAAAAGCAATATGCCATGTACAATAACATTACCTAAAGTGAGGGAGCTTACACACTGGTTGTTGAGTTTGAAGTGCAAATTTTATCCCACTGGTTGTTCTATCAAGATGTTGTAAGACACCATCAGGTTATATAGTTATAATCTTGATGAATTTCAAATATATTCTCACTTCTTACAAATGGTTTGCCCATCCTGTCTTTAAAATCATACAATTGATCACCAAATGCTACAATTATATTAGAAACAGAATGTAGCACCTTAACCCCAGTTAAAAAATAAAGGATGATCTTAAATAATAATTTGACCTTTTTCAGGTTCTTTTGGTTTTGGTGCATTTAACTTAGCATCCTCTATAATTTACGCATGAGCGGAATCCATACTTCCAATGATGGAACAAATGACATCAACTCATAACACAATATCATGTGATCTTGATAGTTGTTGGGGATTCTATTTCTAGTCGAGAAATAGAATCATTAGGTGGTTGAGTTCTATTTATTACAATTTTCTCAACCTTGGATGAGTTTTCCTGTGAACTACCCAGTCTCGATGCATAATTGGTGTTTCTCAAAAATTGTGACAACTTTGACATATTTATGATAGGTTATCTTCATGTAAGAAATTCATCTCATCCCTTAGCATCAACATTTCAAGAAATGTAGATGGTGTTTTTTGGTTAGATTTTAAAATGAGTAGATCATATGCATTAACCCATGTGTAAAGAACATATAACTGTGGGAAGATATGTGGAAATTCAAATAATTCTAGGAACGTTTTATGTGGCAGATGTAAAGACCTATCCACAGGCCTTTTTTGGCATAAGAAAAAACAGCAACATCAGTTTACCAATCATCAAATTATGGTGACACAAATTTATGGGAAAATTCCATGGATGAACTAGGGCACTAATGCCAACAAAGTCTGGACAATTTGGAGTTGATTGTTGGTAAAAACAAGAAGTTTGAAATAAAGGTGTGGTAGATCGGGAAGTGGCAAGTATGAATTAATGTGGCATCTTTTGAAAATGGCTATGATAGATTTGAAACATTCTAAAGGTTATACCGACAATATGTTAGGCCTAGCCCATGTTATACTCAAGCTTATGGACCCCTACAAGAAGAATAGCTTAGGTTCCTTGGACAGGTCATTATAATCCAAGGGGATCAGATTGCAATGGGTTATTTACACGCTTTAAGCATTGTAATGTGTGTCACATCATAAAATTCATGTTCATGGTTCAAACAGTGGTATGTATTTCCTTAGATAACTTTATCATATTGCAACACCGAAGTTGAGAATGTCGATGACTGGGAACCAGTTATGAAACTCACCTCGGCTAGGGTACTTTGTTTCATACAATGGTTTGATGTGTATGTGAAAAGATGATTATTTTTTATGCAAGTAAAATGAGCAGACCCTATGCATATTTCGATCAACCTAGAAGAGACCTAAAATAGTCAAGCATATCCAATGTATCAACAAAAGGGTCAACCCTCGTTTTTTAAGATAATTTCTTGACAGTATATTATCCATTTTGCAAAGTTCTTGCATTCATGGTGTAAGGTGGAATACTTGAAAACCAACCGTATGTTGAGATTCTCTGTGTTTCAAAGGGTTTATTGATGCAATTGCAAGTACCTATTGTTGCAGTTCTCTCAATCCTAGAAACAAATATAATAAAGTCTTAGGCACACTTATTTTTTGATCCTCATAATGTTACTCTCGTGTCTCGACCTACCAAAAAATCATTTTAAAACTTTGGAAGAGGCTCCCTTCTTGTTAAATATTGATGCTCAGGTTTCCTCTTTCCTCTTGTATGTGCTTATCATGAAAGAGATATTCCCTAACTACAGTTCAACAGCATGTGAAGGATACCCCCCTTATAGCTCGCTACAAGGAGAAGTTTTCTCCTTTCTTCTACAACTCACACATCATGAAATAGATATTCCATCTCTTCTTCAACTCGGCCTAGAGAGAGGATAGTACTAAGTAGTGTATGGGAAATTGTTGCTCATTCAAGAACAAGTTCTGGTGTTGAAATCAAACAGGACTCAGAGCTGGAAACATCATAGGAGTCAAGTTCCAAGGAGGGGTTTGGTGAAGAAGAGGGGGATTCTCAATCTTCACAACAGAGAGGGATTCTTGATCTTCACAGCAAGACCAAGAGGGCCAACAAAGGAAATGGAAATGGTATTATACCATGATGGAAGGATATTGAGAAGATGAGTTTCCAAAGGCACTAGAAGGAAAGACTACATGATTGAGGAAACAAATTGTGCAAGGCAGTGAGCAGATAAATTTTTCTCTAACTTTTGTTGTTTTTGTGTCAGGTATTTGAACCTAGCACATTTTAAGAATCCAAAGGAAAACTTGAATCAAAGGCTGCCATGAAAGTGAAATATGATGCATAGATGAAAAGCAAGACTTGGGTCTTGTCCACATTGCCTCTAGGGAAGAAAGCACTTGGTTGTAAATGGATTTTAAAAGTCAAATATAAACTAGATGGTTCTTAAGACAAATACAAAGCTTGTCTTGTTTCCAAAGGATATGCACAAGATGAAGGGGTGTACTGTGAAGAAATATTTGCCCCCACAGTGAAAATGGTAACTTTCGACTAGTTATCTCCATTTCTGCTCATTTTGGATGGAAGATATACAGATGGATGTTAAAAGTGCCTTGATGTAACCGCAAGGGTTTCATTTTTTTAGAAAGAAACATTTGGTTTGTTGGTTGGTAAAGTGCTTGTATGGATGGTAAGGTCCTTGTATGGACTCAAGCAGGCTCCTCAAGCTTGGTATTTCAAACTTGATCAATACCTTAGAGATTCTAGAGTTAGAAAAACCTATTATGAACCCACTTACTACGTCAAAAACAGTGACGATGATATATTGATCTTATTTTGTCTATGTTGATGGTCTTCCTATCACCAAAAGCAGTGCCAACAAGATTCAACAGGTGAAATTTGATATTTGATCTATTTTTGAAATTACTGATTAAAGCATGCTTCATTATTGTTTAGGTGTAGAATTTTTGCAATCTAAGCACGCTATATTTTTATCACAAGTCAAGTATTCCAAAGCACTCTTCAAAAAATTCAGAATGACTGAATGTAATCCTACATCTACACCTATGGAAGTTGGCATAAAACTCTCAACTTACACGGACTCACCACTAGTCAATGAGTCATTGTATTGGAAATTGGTTGGTAGTTTGATTTATCTTACTACCACCCAATCAGATCTATGTTTTTTAGTGATTTGTCTCTTTCTCAATTCATGTCTAATCCTGAAGAGTTACATTGTTACAAGTTGCAAAATGAGTCCGTCAATATCAAAAGGGACCCTTGACTTTGGCATTCTATATCAGAGATATGTTGACTCCATGTTAGTAGAGCATATTGATTTCAATTACACTAGATCAGTTGATACAAGGAAGTCAGAAACAGGTTATGTGTTCACTCTTGGTTTAGGAAGGTAATTTCATGGAAAAGTAATCTACAACCTACAGTTGCCTTATCCTCCATTGACAAAAAATACAAGGCAGAATTCAGTACAGGTTGTGAGGCAATGTGGTTATGAAGAATATTGGTCGATCTTCAACTTGACCAAGCAGTGATAACCTCACTTTTCTGTGACAATTAGAGTGCTCTCAAAATGGAAAAAAATTCAGCCTATCATGCCATAACTAAGCATATTGAAGTTCATCACAATTACATCAGATAGTTGGTTGACAATCAAGACATTTTCCTTTATTATTGTCCTATAGCAGAGAAAATATTGACATAATGACAAAACCACTTGGTAATGATAAGTTCACTCATCGTGCCATGTTGTTAAAAAGAAAACTAACTCCAACTAGATTTTCATAATGGTGTAATGAGCTAACATATAAGCTTTCACTCATAGTGCCATGTTAGAAGGAAAGCTAACTCCAATTAGATTTTCATCATGGTGTAATGTATTTGATGACAATGTGGCAGTGTTAGATGTAAAACTACTTTATGAGAACTAACACACATTAGATTTTACTCACCGTGCAATGTTTTAAGAACGAAAGCTAACTCCGGCTAGATTTCCATCATGGTGCATTGTGATTGATGACAATGTGGCTATGCTAGATGAAAAACTACACTATGAAAGTTTACACATATTAGATTTCACTCACCGTGCAACGATTTAAGAATGAAAGCTAACTTCAGCTAGATTTCCAACACAACCCAATGTGATTGATGACAATGTGGTTGTGTTACATGGAAAACTACCTTATGAAAACTAACACACATTAGTTTTCACTCATCGTGCCATGTTGTTAAAATGAAAGCTAACTCCAGCTAGATTTCTATCATGGTGTAATGAGATAACACACATAAGCTTTCCCTTATAGTGCCATGTTGTTAGAAGGAAAGCTAACTCCAGCTGGATTTCCATCATGGTGTAATGTATTTGATGACAATGTGGGTGTGTTAGATGAAAAACTACCTTATGAAGACTAACATACATTAGCTTTACTCACCGTGCAATGTTTTAAGAATGGAAACCAACTCTAGCTAGATTTCCATCATGGTGCATTGTGATTGATAACAATGTGGTTGTGCTAGATGGAAAAATACCCTATGAAAGTTTACACACATTAGATTTCACTCACCATGCAACGATTTAAGCATGAAAGCTAACTCCAACTAGATTTTCAACACGGTGCAATGTGCTTGATAACAATGTGATTGTGTTAAATGGAAAACTACCTTATGAAAGATAATACACATTAGTTGTCACTCATCATGCCATGTTGTTAAAAGGATAGCTAACTCCAGCTAGATTTCCATCATGGTGTAATGAGCTAACAAACAAAATATTTCCCTTATAGTGCCATGTTGTTAGAAGGAAAGCTAACTCCAGCTAGATTTTCATCATGATGTAATGTATTTGATAAAAATGTGGCTGTGTTAGATGGAAAACTACCTTATGAAAACTAACCGACATTAACTTTATTGACTGTGCAATGTTTTAAGGACAAAAGCTAACTCTAGCTAGATTTCCATCATGGTGCATTGTGATTGATGACAATGTGGTTCTGCTAGATGGAAAACTACATTATGAAAGCTAACACACATTAGAATTCACTCACTGTGAAATGATTCAAGGACAAAAGCTAACTCTATCTAGATTTCCATCACGGTGCTATGTGATCAATGACGATGTGGTTGTGTTGATGGAAAACTACCTTATGAAAGCTAACACACATTATCTTTCACTCATCATGCCATGTTGTTAGAATGAAAGCTAACTCTAGCTAGATTTGCATCATGTTGTAATGTATATGGTGACAATGTGGCTATGTTGGACGAAAAACTACCTTATGAAAGCTAACACACATTAGCTATTACTCACCGCGCAACGTTTAAAGAAGGAAAGCTAACTCTAGCTAGATTTCCAACATGGTGCATTTTGATTGATGACAATGTGGTTGTATTAAATGAAAAATTACATTATGAAAGCTAACACACATTAGATTTCACTCACCGTGCAACGATTTAAGGTTTAAAGCTAACTCCAGCTATATTTCCATGACGGTGCAATGTGACAATGACATTGTGTTAAATAAAAAACTACCTTATGAAAGATAACACAAATTAGCTTACACTCATCGTGCCATGTTGTTAAAAAGAAAGCTAACTCCAACTAGATTTTCATAATGGTGTAATGAGCTAACACATATAAGCTTTCACTCATAGTGCCATGTTAGAAGGAAAGCTAACTCCAGCTAGATTTCCATCATGGTGTAATGTATTTGATGACAATGTGGCAGTGTTGGATGGAAAGTTGTCTTACGAAATCTAACACACATTAGCTTTTACTCACCGTGAAATGTTTTAAGAATGAAAACTAACTCTAGATATATTTCGATCATGGTGCGTTGTGATTGATGACAATGTGGCTGTGTTAGATAAAAAACTACACTATGAAAGGTTACACACATTATATTTCACTCATCGTGCAACGATTTAAGGATGAAAGCTAACTTCAGGTAAATTTTCAACACTGCACAATGTGATTGAAGACAATGTGGTTGTGTTACATGAAAAACCTTATGAAAGCTAACACAAATTAGCTTTCACTCATCGTGCCATGTTGTTAAAATGAAAGCTAACTCCAGCTAGATTTTCATCATGGTATAATGTGCTAACACACATAAGCTTTCCCTTATAGTGCCATGTTGTTAGAAGGAAAGCTACCTCTAGCTAGATTTCCATCATGATGGAATGTATTTGATGACAATGTTGCTATGTTGGATGAAAAACTACTTTATGAAGGCTAACAGACATTAGCTTTACTCACCGTGCAATTTTTTAAGAACGAAAGCTAACTCCAGCTAGATTTTCATCATGTTCCATTGTGATTGATGACAATGTGGTTGTGCTAGATGAAAAAATACACTATAAAAACTTACACACATTAGATTTCACTCACCGTGCAATGATTTAAGGATGAAAACTTACTCCAACTAGATTTTCAACATGGTGCAATGTGGTTGTGTTACATGGAAAAATACCTTATGAAATCTAACACACGGTAGCTTTCACTCATCGTGCCATGTTGTTAAAAGGAAAGATAACTCCCGCTAGATTTTTATCATGGTGTAATGAGCTAACACACATAATTTTTTCGTTATAGTGCCATGTTGTTAGAAGAAAAGCTAACTCTAGCTAGATTTTCATCATGGTGCAATGTGTTTGATAACAATGTGGCTGTGTTAGATGGAAAACTACCTTATGAAAGCTAACAGACATTAGTTTTACTGACCGTGCAATGTTTTAAGAATGAAAGCTATCTCTAGATATATTTCCATCATGGTGCATTGTGATTGATGATAATGTGGTTGTGGTAGATGGAAAACTACAATATGAAAGCTTAGACACATTAGATTTCACTCATCGTGCAACGATTTAAGGATGAAATCTAACTTCAGCTATATTTTCAACATGGCGCAATGTAATTGATGACGATATGGTTGTGTTACATGGAAAACTACTTTATGAAAGCTAACACACATTTGCTTCCACTCATTGTTCCATGTTGTTAAAAGGAAGGCTAACTCCAACTAGATTTTCATCATGGTGTAATGGGCTAACATACATAAGCTTTCCCTTATAGTGCCATGTTGTTAGAAAGAAAGCTAACTCCAATTAGATTTTCATCATGGTGTAATGTATTTGATGACAATGTGGCTGTGTTTGATGGAAAACTACCTTATGAAAGCTAACAGACATTAACTTTACTCATCGTGCAATGTTTTAAGAACGAAAGCTAACTCCAACTAGATTTCCATCATGGTGCATTGTGATTGATGACAATGTGGTTGTGCTAGATGGACAACCACACTATGAAAGCTTACACACATTAGATTTTACTCATCGTGCAATGATTTAAGTATAAAAACTAACTCCAACTAGATTTCCAACACGGTGCAATGTGATTGATGACAATGTGGTTATGTTCCATGGAAAACTACCTTATGAAATATTACACACATTAACTTTCACTCATCGTTCCATGTTGTTGAAAAGAAAGCTAACTCTAGCAATATTTCCATCATGGTGTAATGAGGTAACACACATAAGCTTTCCCTTATAGTTCCATGTTGTTAGAAGGAAAGCTAACTCCAGCAAGATTTTCATCATGGTGTAATGTATTTGATAACAATATGACCATTTTAGATGGAAAAATACCTTATGAAAGTTAACATACATTAGCTTTACTCACTGTGCAATTTTTTAAGAACAAAAGCTAACTCTAGCTATATTTTCATCATGGTGCATTGTAATTGATGACAATGTGGTTGTGCTAGATGGAAAACTACATTATGAAAGCTAACACACATTATATTTCACTCACTGTGCAATGATTTAAGGATGAAAGCTAACTCTAGTTATATTTCCATCACAGATCAATGTGATCGATGACAATGTGGTTGTGTTAGATGAAAAACTACCTTATGAAAGCTAACACACATTAGCTTCCATTCATTGTGCCATGTTGTTAGAAGGAAAGCTAACTATAGCTAGATTTGCATCATGGTGTAATGTATTTGATGACAATGTGGCTGTGTTAGATGAAAAACTACCTTACGAAAGCTAACACACATTAGCTATTATTCACCGTGCAACGTTTTAAGAACGAAAGATAACTCTAGCTATATTTCCAACATAGTTCATGTTGATTGATGACAATGTGGTTTTGCTAAATTAAAAAATACATTATGAAAGATAACATACATTAGATTTCACTCACCGTACAACGATTTAAGGTCAAAATCTAACTCCAACTATATTTTCCTCACTGTGCAATCTGACAATGTGGTTGTGTTAGATAGAAAACTAATTCGAGCTAGATTTTTATCATGGTGTAATGAGCTAACATACATGAGCTTTCACTCATCGTGCCATGTTGTTAGGAAGAAAACTAACTCAAACTAGATTTCCATCATGGTGTAATGTATTTGATGACAATTTGGTTGTGTTAGATAGAAAACTATCTTATGAAATATAACTCCAACTACATTTCCATCATGGTGCATTGTGATTGATGACAACGTGGTTGTGTTAGATGGAAACTACATTATGAAAGCTAACACATTAGATTTCACTCATCGTGCAATGATTTAAGGAATACAACTAACTTCAACTAGATTTCCGTCATGGTGTTATGTATTTGATGACAATGTGACTCTTTTAAATAGAAAACTACCTTATGAATTCTAACACACATTAACTTTCACTCACCGTGCAATGTTTTAAAAACAAAAGCTAACTCGAGCTAGATTTCCATCTTGGTGTAATGAGCTAACACACATTTTCTTTCACTCATTGTACAATGCTTTAAGAACGACAACTAACACGTTGTTAAAAGTTAAGCTGATTATAGCTAGATTTCCATCATCTTGTTATGTATTTGATAACAATGTGTTTGTTTTAGATAGAAAACCACCTTATGAAAACTAACACACATTAACTTTCACTCAACGTGCAATGTTTTAAGAACAAAAGCTAACTCCAGCTAACTTTCTATCATGGTGCAATGAACTAACACACATTAGCTTTCACTCATCATGACATGTTGTTAGAAGGAAAGCTAATTCCAGCTAAATTTCTATCATGGTATAATGTAGGACAATGTGGCTGTGTTAGATGGAAAACTAACTTATGACAGCTAACAAATTAGCTTTTACTCATAGTGCAATGTCTTAAGAATGAAAGGTAACTCTAAATAGATTTCCATCATGGTGAATTGTGATTGATGACAATGTGGTTGTGCTAGATGAAAAACTACATTATGAAAGCTAACACACATTAGATTTCACTCACCGTACAATGATTTAAGGACGAAAGCTAACTCCAAGTAGATCTCCATTGCGGTGCAATGTGATTGATAAAAATGTGGTTGTGGTAGATGAAAAACTACCTTATGAAAGCTAACACACATTAACTTTATCTCATCATGCCATGTTGTTAAAAGTAAAACTAACTCCAGCTAGATTTCCATCATGGTGTGATATATTTGATGACAATGTGGTTGTTTTATATAGAAAACTACCTTATGAAAACCAACACACATCACATTTCACTCACAGTGCAACGTTTTAAGAATGAAATCCAACTCAAGCTAGATTTCCATCATGGTGCAATGTGATTGATGACAATGTGGTTGTGTCAGATGAAAAACTACGTCATGAAAAAGTAACACCCTTTAGCTTTCACTAACTGTGCAATGTTTTAAGAACGAAAACTAACTCCATATAGATTTCCATCGTGGTGTAATGTGATTGATGACAATGTAGTTGTGTTAGATGGAAACATTCCTTATGAAAGCTATCGCAGGTTAGGTTTCACTCACCATGCCATGTTGTTAGAAGGAAGCTAACTCCACTAGATTTTCATTATGGTGTAATGTATTTGATGACAATGTGGGTGTGTTAGATGACAAACTACCTTATGAAAACTAACATAGATTAGCTTTTAGTCACCATGCAATGTTTTATGAATATAAACTAACACCAACTAGATTTTCATCATGGTGTAATGTGATTGATGACAATGTGGTTCTGTTAGATGAAAAACTACAGTATGAAAACTAACACACATTAACTTTCATTTATCGTGCAACGTTTTAAGAACGGAAGCTAACTCTAGCTATATTTTCATTACATTCATACACATACATCAATAATATAAGTGCTATGTCCAAAGTCAAATAGGAATTTGGTGGTTTTATGTAAGTTGATATCTGTCATTCTCTAATGCTTCTTGGAACTCTTATTGTTATCTCTTCATATATATTTTGTGTAATTTATATGTAAATTCCATTTTGCTAGCGCGCACAAGATGTAGGGGAACAATGTTTCATGGCATACAAAAGGGTTACCCTATTGTTTTGAATTATTGCAACTATATTATCTTTTTGAACATACACTTCATATGGTTTAACTTTAATTACAAACTACAATTCAAATGTTTTATAGAAATTGGGAGGAGTTACAATGGAAAATATAATTTTGATAAGAGGGACTATGTTAACCTCCTAATTAATGGTCAAGTTATTGGACTAGGAAGTGTTGAATCTATAGATACTACAACTCATTGTGGTGGAGAAAGGCTTAATGTAGGATATGTTATGGTTTTGATAATTGATGTTATTGAACCACATTTGATTGTGGAATATTTTGATGAAGGGGACTTACATCCACGAAAGATCATAGATTTGAGGCATAACAAAGATAAATCAAAATCTTGAAGCACATGTTAAGTGTTTTTGATAGTACATTGCTTATTATTTTTGAGCAAATACTAAGTTTGTCTAATTTGTTGTATATTTGGAAATGTCTCTTCTGCATTTGCTATTGGAGACAAGGTATATCTTTTGCAATGTGGAGTGACGGTGGGTGAAGGCTCCATATTCAATAAAAAGATTGGTCATAAGGTGCATGGAAGTATGGTAAATAAAGGATCCATACTGGTTAACATTGAGAAGGTGTTAAAACATGATGCTCTTTTGCCACATCCAACAGGATTTGAAAATACACTAGGGGTCCATTGGGATCTTATGAGATTTTTCCAGAATCAAATTTGGAACCTCATTGTCATGATCATCAAGTAAATGCTCCCCAATATAGGCTTACATTCACGTGCAAAAAGTTTTCTCTTACACATGAGTGCACGGGAACAAGCATGTGCATTGTCAAAGGGATCATAGTTAATGTCTGTGAGGATGACATGGTTGAGGGTGA
>LPNX010237326.1:1486366-1530291 GCA_001517045.1 Pseudotsuga menziesii
ACTAATTCCATAAACTCTCTTTGTCATTATGATTAACTGTGGAAATTTTCATCCTCAAGCTGTACTTGATCTCCTTGAGAAAATATAAGGAGATTAGGTAGAGATGATTAATGAATGTAATTTTGCTTTTTGAATGACTAATTAATATACATGAAGAAAAATATGTCAATGTTTGTAGTATATCAAATTTTCTCTTTAAGCTACATTTTGAGGAATTTTATATTATTTGCTACATATATGAAAATTTTGGTTCAACTTCATGTTAATTCATGTGATGATACTTTATGTGAATGATCCTAAAACATCTTATAGACTTGTTTTGTGAGTAAATGTAAGGAACTTGCAATAAGGTTTGAAGTGAGTTTTCCCTATTATTCGTTATTATAGTTGATATAAATTTAATTGTACTACTATGTTGCATTCACATTCATAACTATATTTTCTCATGTAGAATTTAAAGTGGTGCCAACTTTGTACTCGTATATTAACTTATACTCAATAAATACAGTACTAACATTTTGAGTGTGCAGGTTTTATTAGTTTGTCATCGTTGTGATTGATTTTCTGGATTAAACTGTGTGAACATTTTTCAGACCAATGTTTTGAGTGGACACTCCACCCATGCTTGTTACGGGAACCATGAAAAACTCATTGTGGACTGAAAAGATTTCACATAACTTAATCCAGAAAATCAATCATTAAGTAGTAGCATCATGTTAGCTTTAATTCATGTTAGACATTATCATCAAATACATTGCATTATAAAGACAATTTAATCCATGTGAGATTTAATGCTGATCATAATGCACTGCATGGAATATAAGTATTATGGATGGAGATTTTGATAACGTGATAGATGAATGGGTATATGTTGGACCCAAGTGCAACAAGCTAAATCCAAGATTCAATCCTATGATCAAATTTGAGAAAGGAAATATGTTGCTAGTTATATCATGAACTGATGATGAAGGAGAGATGATTTGGATGACAAAAACCACCTCATATATGTTCCCGAATGATGAAAGTGAGACTCTTCATGTAAAGGTTGATTGATGGAAGCCTAGTTTAGGGAAATATAAGGGAAAATTTTAGAACAATATTGGGTACCAAACCTTTACATTAAATAGTTTTTAAATGGGCCATTCTAAAATTGTGCCAACCTTCTACTAGTATAGGAACTCAACACCAACAATGTACTAGTTACCATATCAAATTATAATTCAATTTATTAATCATAGTAATATATACAATATTGATGTCATTACATAAAATTAATCAACTTACCATTTAATACAAACTATAGATAATATTAATAGAAATTATGTAAGGAATCAAAGTCTAAGAATTTCATCATTTTGAAAGAATCAAAGTCTAAGACTGTCATCATTTTGATCTGTCACGGAGGATTAGAAATGTGTAATCTAGGTGTTAACACAGTCCCTCTCCCATCATGTTGTAAAGGGTGCTAGCTCAATGGAAGAGCACCTACATTACAAGCAGGACGATGGTGGTTCGATTCCTCCGTGCCCTAACATAAATTAATAGATGATATACAAACTTAATGATAATATAAATATTGTAAGATATCTATATTTTCATTATAAATATGCTCTTTTCAATTAAACACATTGTTCAAATGCTTCATAAATAAATAATTAACACTTGCAATAATTAGTTTAGTTGGTTTTTCCCCTTTCCTCCTGTATATGAAAAAAATCAAATTGTATTGCGCTAATGCTATTCTAGTTCATAATTGATTTTGCTTATTAAAACATCTAATATTAATAAATAAGGGAGGCTTTACTAACACCAATATCATTAAATAAATTTATAGGTAAGAAATTTCTCAAGTTAATCTATTATTCATAAAGTAAGCATTCATCAACTTAGTTTCTAATACACTACCACTGCCAACAACAATAAAAATAAATTATGTTGCTATTTTAATTCATAATTTACTTCATTCATTACAAGGATAAAACTTAGACTTTAAAGTCATAACATATTTTTTCATTTTGATTATAAGTGGTGCCAATTTCCAAAAATAAAACAACATACATAACAAAGACAAAAATAATTACTATGACAATGTTTATAATTGTTGTAGTAACAAATACAATGTTGATATTATGTCATAAAATAATTTAATCAACTTAACATCTAATACAACCTATAAATAATATTAATATAAATTATGTAAGATTCAAAGGCTATGACTTTCCTCATTTTGAAGGAACTCAATCTAGCAAAAGTTCTAAATTTTAGATCTAACCCATCTAGTTGTAATTGAGATGTAATATTTCCTCTAGTTCTAATTGAGATGTAATATTTCCTTTTGAATAGTTGAATACTAAAGTTTTACTTGAAATAAATAAAAAATATTAATTGAGAAAGTAGTTCAATGGATTAATTATTCCAAATTTAATGGAATAGTTCTTTGAGTTGATTTTTCTAGATTTAATAGAATATGTATTTAGAGATTTCCAAAAAAATTCAATGTGGATGAAGTCCTTGTAATAGAATATTTCCAAATTTAATGAAATATGTGTTAAAATCCAATCGCGAGATAACGATCTAAATTTTGGTGACTTAGCATCGGTAGCACCACCGGCATAGGTATATATTATATAGTATCTAAGAGAGAAACATCTAAGATAGAGATAGTAGAGTAATCAACAGCGGTAGAGCTCCTAGTTTACTTCCCGAAAAACCAGGATTTAAACGGCCTGGCCCGAGAATCAAGACACCCATGTTGCCAACTGGGCGCCCTAAGAAGTCCTCATGGGCGGAATAATATTAAATCCTCTCATGACCGAATTAAATCCTCTCATGGCCAAATTGGGGACTGACCAGATGGATCAAATTGATACTCATCACCCCGAATGCATAGATTGATTTAGTAGAAGCCCCTTTGGGAAATGGGTAGTTGTACATAGATCTATATTTGAAAAATCCTTCATGTTTTGCTTCGCCTCCCTATGAAACTTCATAGGTTTTAATATATATTTTAATTTGTATAATGTATAAGTAAATAATATGTGTATATACTTAATTATATTAAATCACATAGCATATGAACTATATATATTTATTTATATTAAATCTTTTAATATATGAACTATAGTAACATATTTATATTAATAATATATTATTATCATATTTACATATTTTACCATTATTAAGGTGAAAGAAGTTTATATATCATAAGGGTGTTTATAAAAATATTTACCTATTTTATAAATTTGGTTAAGTATTATATTTACATTTATTACAAGTATCGTATGGGTGGACTATGAATGTATGGATTTTAACATAATTCCCTAAAATGAAGCATGTTTTGTTGGGAGAAAGAAAATTGGAACAATTTTAATATTATGTTTCCTTTGTGGTTTGAATTTTGTACTTTGGTGGGGTGTTTTAGAATAATCCCACTTGTTATTCATGCTTTAAATGGTAAACATATCCCATATGCTTTAAATGATGATGATGATGAACTAGATGAAAATGACAGTGATGATGTTTTTGATGATGACGATGATGGAAATGATGATGATGCTCATAATCATCATCATCTTTGTCATTGTCATCATGATTATCACAATAGTCATCATCATCGGCATAATCATCATCCATGTCATCATCATCGCCATTGTCCTTGAGATCATCATCATCATGATTATTGACATTTTCATCAATTATTCATCATTACCTTTGGCATAAGAAATAACATCTACCCAAAATATGTGATTAGTGGAAAAGGGTCATGGAGGACACACACAATTTATGTACGACAAATAACAACTTATTTTTTAAGATGATCAACATCGTCATTCTCATTGTATTCATCATCATTGTCATTGTCATCATCACCATCATCATCATTCATTTCATTGCCATCATAATCATCGGCAATGTCACCATTGCCATTATCCTCATCATCATCATCATCATAATCGTCATCATCATCATCATTGTCATCATTCTCCTCATTATCAACAACATTATCATCATCATCATAACCATCGTCAATATCATAATCATTATCCTCATTTTCATCTTCAACGTCTGGGTGTAAAATTGGATGCAAAAGTGGATAAAAGCATGGATGCAAAAAAGGATGTAACAATAGTAGGCGCAAAAGTGGGCGCATAATGGGGTGCACCAAAAATGGATTCAAAAGGTGATGCAAAAAATGATGCAATCATGGAAGCAAAATATGATGAAAAAATTGGCCCAAAAGTGGATACAACCATGGATGTAAAATTGGATACAAAATTGGATGCGAAAGTGGATGCAACAAAAGTAGATGCAAAAGTAGTCATAACACCCAATGCAAAAACCGATGCAAAAGTGGATGCAAAAATGGATGCATAAAGGGATGCAATAACTGATGTAAAATTGGATGCAAAAAAAGATGCAAGCATGGATGCAAAAGTTGAAGCAAAAGTGAGTGTAAAAGTAAGCGCAAAAATGGGTGTGAATTGGGACGCGACAAAAGTGGATGCAATAGTAGATGCAAAAAAAGACTTAAACATGGATGGAAAATGGGATGCAAAAAGGGATGAAAACTTGGGTGCAAAAGTGGACGAAAAAATGGATGCAAAAGTGGCTGAAACAAAACGAGATGCAAAACTAGACTCAAAACAGGATGTAAACTTTGATACAAAACTTGGCGCATGAAGGGATGCAAAAAAAGAAGAAAAGTGGAGGCAAAATTGGATGTAAAAAAGGATGCAAAAGTGGATGAAAACAAGGGCGTAAAAGTTTAGGCAAACATGAGCGTAAAAGGGGGCGCAACAAGAGTAGATGTACAAACTAGGCACAAAATTAGGTGCAAAACTAGCCTGAAAACCTGTCGCAAAACCTGATGCAAAACCTGGCGCATAACTAGGTACAAAACCCGGTGCCAATTACAGCACAATTTGCACCAGATTTAGAAAAAGGATGCAAAAAATGCCTAAAATAGTACCAACCCGTGAAATTGCACCATATTGTTCAAAAAATGAAGAAAAATACACTGAAAGATGGTCTAGATGCAAAAAAGGATGCAAAAAGAGACGGTAAATCCAATTTTTGTTGTAGTGTTTCACGTTATTCCATTGATCCTACACCTCATAAATTGTTTCCTCGGCTTGGAAATCATTTCTGCACCTCTGTCCAACGTTTGTAGTTGCTTCTGCACTGCCAAACTTCTTTCTGCAAGGTCAACTTCCTGATCTAATCATATTCGTTGATCTTATCTATATTCAATTTGGACAGTCGATCTAACCATCGATTTCGGCCTCAAAATCCCCTTTTCGCACCAGGATTTCCTCATCAACAATTCCCCACTATTGATCTTCGTCGATCGTTTTTCTAACCATCGATCTCCAGATTGCGGGATGCAGGATGCGGGATGTCGACTGTCCTCTTTTTCCTTTCCACAAACACCGTTCCGTAAGCTTCTTTCTGTGGGATCCTTTCCACAAGATCCTTTCCGCAAGCTTCATTCCACAATTTTCTTTCTGCAATTTTCCTTCCACGCCGTCGATCCATTTTAGCGGAACTAACTTCAGCCATCCGATCTTTCCAGATTGCGGGATGTGGGATGCGGAAATGTAACATTTCCACTTTCCGCAAGCTCCTTTTCGCAATCTTTCTTCCACACTGTCGATCTTTTAAGGAGTCTTTGTTGATTTTTGATCTTGTAGATTACGGGATGCGGGATGCAGAATCACACTTACCTATTTTGGACTTCTGCAACTTTGTTTCCAGATTTTCCTGTACCATTGATTTCCTTACGGATTTACCCCTAACCGTCCGATCTTGATCTTTTGTGGAACTTTGGCTTTTCTGCCTAACTTATGTAAACTTGATTTTTACCGTTAGATCTCAGTGCGGGTCGTTCCTTGACTGTCCATTATAGAACTAATGCAGAAATTTGTATTTTTTTCCTAACTTATGTGAACTTGATCTTAACCATTAGATCTAGTGCGTGATGCTTCCTAATTGTTGATTTCAGATCGAGTTTGAATCTCACCATGACTTTGCGGATTTGTACGATTACTTTGCAGACATCTTCTGTGATAGTTCTTTCAGCAACCACATTGGATGATCGATCTTAGCCGTTCAACTTGCTACAGATTTGTTTATTTGTCATTCACCTTGCAACCTACAACCTATAATAGGGTTATTCCTTTGCTATTTTGGATACCTGCAACCTTCAGTCTGCATCCATATCCAATGGTTCTTCCTTTGTCATTCGTCAACAATTTTGACATAAATGACAACTATATACTCAAATCTACCAACATGATTTTTATGATATTTGGAGTCATTTTGGCCCTCATTCAAGGTTGGTCAAACCAAGCTTGAAAATATGCACTTTTGTCGACTTTCTCGTAATTGAAATTTTAAATTAGATTTAGATACCCATTTGAGAGATAAGCATGGACACTTATTTTTATGATATTTACAGTTGTTTTGGCCCTCCTTCAAGGTTGGTCAAACCAAGGTTGAAAATATTCACTTTTTTCGACTTTCTCGGAATTGAGTTTTGAAAGTGGATTTAGGTACCCATTGGAGAGATAAGCATGGACACCTATTTTTATGATATTTGTAAGTATTTTGACCCTCATTCAAGGTTGGTCAAACCAAGGTTGAAAATATATACTTTTGTCGACTTTCTCAAAATTGATTTTTGAAAGTGGATTTAGGTACCCATGTGAGAGATAAGTATGGATACCTATTTTTATGATATTTGGAGTTATTTTGGCCATCGTTCAAGGTTGGTCAAACCAAGGTCGAAAATATACTTTTGTTGAATTTCTCGGAATTGAAATTTTAATGTAGATTTAGATACCCATTTGAGAGAAAAGCAAGGACACATATTTTTATGATATTTAGAGTTTTTTTGTCGTCCTTCAAGTTCGGTCAAACCAAGGTTGAAAATATTCACTTTTGTCGACTTTTTCGGAATTGAGTTTTGAAAGTGGATTTAGGTACCCTTTTGGGAGATAAGCATGTACACCTATTTTTATGAGATTTGGAACTATTTTGGCCCTCATTCAAGGTTGAAAATATACACTTTTGTCGACATTCTCAGAATTGAAATTTTAAAGTAGGTTTATATACACATTTAAGAGATAAGCATGCATGCCTATTTTTATGAGATTTGGAGCTATTTTGGCCCTCTTTCAAGGTTGGTCAAACCAAGGTTGAAAATATTCATGTTTGTCAATTTTCTCGAAATTGAGTTTTGAAAGGGGGTTCTAGATACACATCTGAGAGATAACCATGGACACCTATTTTTATGAGATTTGGAGTTATTTGGGCCCTCGTTCAAGGATGGTCAAACGAGGGTTGAAAATATGCACTTTTTTTTTTTACTTTACGAAATTTAAATTTTAAAGTAGATCTAGATACCCATTTGAGAGATAAGCATGGACAACTACTTTTATGGTATTTGGATCTATTTTGGCCCTCGTTCAAGGTTGGTCAAACTGACGTTGAAAAGATGCACTTTTGTCGATTTTATTGTAGTTGAGTGTTGAAAGTGGATTTAGGTACACATTTGAGAGATAAGCATGGACAGGACTTTTATGATATTTGGATCTATTTTAGCCCTCGTTCAAGGTTGGCCAAACCAAGGTTAAAAATATGCACTTTTGTCGACTTTCTCGGAATTCAGTTTTGAAAGTGGATTTAGGTACACATTTGAGAGATAAGCATGAAAACTTATTTGTATGAGATTTGGAGCTATTTTGGCCCTCATTCAACGTAGGTCAAACCAAGGTTGAAAATATGCACTTTTGTCGACTTTCTCGGAATTGAAATTTTAAAGTAGATTTAGATACCCACTTGAGAGATAAGCATTGACACCTAATTTTATGAGATTTCGAGCTATTTTGGCCCTCGTTCAAGGTTGGTCAAACCAAGGTTAAAAATATGCACTTTTGTCGACTTTCTCGAAATTGTGTTTTGAAAATGGATTTACGTACCCATTTGAGAGATAAGCATAGACACCAATTTTTATGAAATTTTTAAATAATTTGTCCCTCGTTCAAGGTTGGTAAAACCAAGGTTGAAAATATGCACTTTTTTAACTTTCTCAAAATTGGAATTTTAAAGTAGATTTAGATACCCATTTGATAGATAAGCATGTACACCTATTTTTATGAGATTTGGAGCTATTTTGGCCCTTGTTTAAGGTTGGTCAAACCAAGGTTGAAAAGATGCATTTTTTCAACTTTCTAGGAATTGAGTTTCGAAAGTGTATTTAGGTACCCATTTGAGAGATAAGCATGGACCCCTATTTTTATGAGATTCTAAGCTATTTTTGCCCTCATTCAAGGTTGGTCAAACCAAGGCTGGAAATATGTACTTTTGTCGACTTTCTCAGAATTGAGTTTTGAAAGTGTATATAGGTAACCATTTCAGAGATAAGCATGGACACCTATTTTTATGAGATTTGGAGCTATTTTGTCCCTCATTCAAGGTTTCTCAAACCAAGGTTGAAAATATCATTAGAGAAAATTTCAACTCAAAATGGGCCTTCTAAAAAACTATAATAAAATAATAGTTAAAATAATAAAATAATATTTATTAATTTTAGAGGAAGAAAAGAAAAAAACTAGTTTTTTGTTTGTATTTTAGACATATCTCCCCGTGTTTTACTCAAATTTCGATCGGGAGAGCTCATTGGATGCGGAATTAAATTCCACATCCAACAAGTACCCACTCTGCATACTTTTGACTGAACCCGCTACCCGAAAAACAAGAAATACCTAAAAAAACATGATGAGTCATCATCACATTTTTCAGGTATTTCCTGTTTTTCGAGAAGTGGGGTCCGTCAAAAGTACACTGAGTGGGTACTCATTGGGAAAACTCCGCATCCAACGACCTCTCCCGATTGAAATTTGAGTAAAAACACGGGGAGATATGTCGAAATTACAAACAAAAAAAGTAGTTTTTTTTATGATACATCCCCAAATTTATATTAAAAAAGTGTTTAATACCTATACGGTATTTGAAATTTAAATCAATTCCATTCGCCAACACATGATGACATGGAATTTGAATTAGAGATAAAAGGCCCATTTTGAGTTGAAATTTCCTCTAATGGCACTTTTGTCGACTTTCTCGAAATTGAACTTTTAAAGTATATTTATATAACCATTTGAGAGATAAGCATGGACACCTATTTTTATAAGATTTGGAGCTATTTTGGCCCTTCTTCAAGGTTTCCCAAACCAAGGTTGAAAATATTCACTTTTGTCGACTTTCTTGGAACTGCGTTTTGAAAGTGGATTTATGTACCCATTTGAGAGATAAGCATGGACACCTGTTTTTATGAGATTTGGAGTTATTGTGGCCCTTGTTCAAGCTTGGTCAAACCAAGGTTGAAAACATGCACTTTTTTCGCTTTCTCGGAATTAAAATTTTAAAGTAGATTTAGATACACAATTGAGAGATAAGCATGGAAACCTATTTTTATGAGGTTTGCAGCTTTTTTGGCCCACCCATTCAAGGTTGATTAAACCAAGGTTGAAAATATGCACTTTTGTCGACTTTCTCGAAATTCAAATTTTAAAGTAGATTTAGATACCCATTTGAGAGATCAGCATGGACACCAATTTTTATGAGATTTGGAGCTATTTTGGCCCTTGTTCAAGGTTGGTCAAACCAAGGTTGAAAATATGGACTTTTTCTCGACATTCTCGGAATTGAGGTTTGAAAGTGGATTTAGGTACCCATTTGAGAGATAAGCATGGACACCTATTTTTATGATATTTTGAGCTATTATAACCCTCGTTCAATGTTGGTAAAACCAAGGTTGAAAATATGCACTTTTGTTGACTTTCTCATAATTGAGTTTTGAAAATGGATTTAGGTACCCATTTGAGAGATAAGCATGGACATCTATTTTAATGAGATTTGGAGCTATATTGGCCATCGTTCAAGGTTGGTCAAACCAAGGTTAAAAATATGCACTTTTGTAGACTTTCTCGGAATTGAGTTTTGAAAGTGGATTTAGGTACCCATTTGAGAGACAAGCATGGACACCTAGTTTTTTGAGATTTGGAGTTATTTTGTCCCTCATTCATGGTTGGTCAAACCAAGGTTGAAAATATGCACTTTTTTCAACTTTCTCTGATTGAAATTTTAAAGTAGATTTAGATACCCATTTGAGAGATAAGTATGGACACCAATTTTTATAAGATTTGGAGATATTTTGGCCCTCTTTCAAGGTTGGTCAAACCAAGGTATAAAAGATGCACTTTTGTCGACTTTCTCGGAATTGAGTTTTGAAAGTGGATTTAGTTATCCATTTTAGAGATAAGCATGGAGACCTATTTTTATGATATTTGGATATTTTTTGGCTCACGTTCAAGGTGAGTCAAACAAGGTTGAAAATATGCACTTTTGTCGACTTTCTTGAAATCGAAATTTTAAAATAGATTTAGATACCCATTTGAGAGATAAGCATGGACATCAATTTTTATGAGATTTGGAGCTATTTTCGCCCTCGTTCAAGGTTTCTCAAACCAAGGTTGAAAATATGCACTTTTGTAGACATTCTCAGAATTGAAATTTTAAAGTGGATTTAGTTACTAATTTGAAAGCTAAGCATGGACATCTATTTTATGAGATTTGGAGCTATTTTGGCCCTCATTCAAGGTTTGTCAAACCAACGTTGAAAAGATGCACCTTTGTCGACTTTCTCGCAAATGAGTTTTGAAAGTGGATTTAGGTACCCATTTGAGAGATAAGCATGGACACCTACTTTTATGAGATTTGGAGCTATTTTGGCCCTCGTTCAACGTTGGTCAAACCAAGTTCTAAAATATGCAATTTTGTCGACCTTCTTGGAATTGAGTTTTGAAAATGGATTTAGGTACCCATTTGAGAGATAAGCATGGTCACCTATTTTTATGAGATTTGGAGCTATTTTGGCCCTCTTTCATGGTTGGTGAAACCAAGGTTGAAAATATGCACTTTTGTCGACTTTCTCGGAATTGAGTTTTGAAAGTGGATTTAGGTACCCATTTCAGAGATAAGCATGGAAACCTATTTTTATTAGAGTTGGATTTATTTTGGCCCTCATTGAAGGCTGGTCAAACCAAGCTTGAAAATATGAACTTTTATCGAATTTCTCGGAATTGAAATATTAAAGTAGATGTATATACCCATTTGATAGATAAGAACGAACACCTATTTTTATGAGATTTGGAGCTATTTTGGCCCTCTTTCAAGGTTGGTCAAACCAAGGTTGAAAAGATGTACTTTTGTCGACTTTCTCATAATTGAGTTTTGAAAGTGGATATAGATACATGTTTTAGAGATAAGCATGGACACCTATTTTTATGAGATTTTGAGCTATTTTGGCCCTCATTCAAGGTTGGTCAAACCAAGGTGTAAAATATGCACTTTTTATCGACTTTCTCGAAATCGAGTTTCGAAAGTGGATTTAGGTACCAATTTGAGAGATAATCATATAAACCTATTTTTATGAGATTTGGAGTTATTTTGACCCTTGTTCAAGGTTGGTCAAACCAAGGTTGAAAATATGCACTTTTGATGACTTTCTCGGAATTTAAATTTTAAAGTAGATTTAGATATCCATTTTAGAGATAAGCATGGACATCTATTTTTATGATATTTGGATTTATTTTGGCCCTCGTTCAAGGCTGGTCAAACCAAGATTGAAAATATCCACTTTTGTTGACTTTCTTGGAATTGAAATTTTAAAGTAGATTTAGATACCCATTTGAGAGATAAGCATGGCGATCTATTTTTATGAGATTTGGAGCTATTTTGGCCCGCGTTCAACGTTTGTCAAACCAATGTTGAAAATATGCACTTTTGTCGACTTTCTCAGAATTTAGTTTTTAAAGTGGATTGAGGTACCTATTTGAGAGATATGCATGGACACCTATATTTATGAGATTTGGAGCTATTTTAGCCCTCATTCAACGTTGTTCAAACCAAGGTTGAAAATATGCATTTTTGTCGACTTTATTGGAATTGAGTTTTGAATGTGGATTTAGGTACCCATTAAAGAGAAAACCATGGACACCTATTTTTAAGGTAGCTCTAGATACCCATTTGAGAGATAAGCATGGACACCTAATTTTATGAGATTTGGAGCTATTTTGGGCAGCATTCAAGGCTGGTCAAACAAAAGTTGAAAATATAATTATAGGAAATTTCAACTCAAAATGGGCCTCCTAAGGAAAATAATAAAATAATATTTACCAATTTTGGAGGAAGAAAAGAAAAAAAATACTTTTTTGTTTGTATTTTCGACATATCTCCTTTTTTTTACTCAAATTTTTGAGCGGGAGAGCTCCCTGGAAAGAAGCTTGCTGAAAGATGCTTTCAGAAAGGAGCCTGTGGAAAGAACCTCGTGGAAAGGAAAAAATGAACAATCAACAAACCGCATCCGCATCCCACAAACTAGAGATCGACAGTCAGGAAAATGACCGATGAAGATCAACAGTGGGGAATCATCGATGAGGAAATATTGGTGCGAAAATTTGATTTTGAGGTCGAAATCGATGGTTCAGATTGACTTAGAATTAAGATCAATGACTTTGATTGGATCAGGAAGATGATCCTATAGAAAGAAGTTTGGTAGTGTGGAAGCACCTACAAACATTGAACAGAGGTGCGAAAATGGTTTCCAAGCCACAGAAATGATTGATGAGGTGCACAATCAATGGAAGAACGTGAAAGGAATTTTTTGAAGGTGTGATATTCAGATATGAAAGGGAGCAATAGTGGAATATTTGTTTGTTCAGTTGGAAGAGATGCAATTGTTGAAAGAAGCTTAAACACTGAGAATTATTTAAGCAATGGCCTAAGTAAGAAGGAATAGGTCTTAGCAGTTTGAATTGCATGATTAGAATCAAAGACTAGTAGGTGTGATAGGATTCAGTGGGAGAGAAATCATGAGGAACATATCAGAGTGGTGGGGTGGCGCTAGGGAATGAAACAAGCCTAGAGAGGGTTGATGTGTCCTTTCAATAGCAGCTAATAAACCAGGGGGTTGTAGCTTCCTTCCAATTGGCATTAGTAAATAGGGTGTTGTAGCATCCTTTCAGTAGTAGCTAATAAACCAGGGGTTATAGCCTCCTTCCAATTGGCATTGGTAAATAGGGTTTCGTACATTCCTTTTAATAGAAGATGATAAACCAGGGGGTCATAGCCTCCTTCCAATTGCTATTGGTAAATATGGTTTAATACCATCCTTATTTGCAGTAGTAGGAAAAAATCTTTGTAAATAAGAATTTTATAGTAATAAAACGTATTGGTGGTTTACCCTATTGGGATTCCACATTAAAATTGTGTTCTATGTATTCTTATTGTTATGTGTTTTTAATTATATATTTAAAAGTGGTTAAAATAGTAAAAATATAACAATACTGAGTCCTCCCCCCCTCTTAGTATTGACCAATAAACCAACAATTGGTATCATATTTGGTTCCTTCAACACAGTTTAACCACTAGAAGGTAGATCCTTTATATAACAACTATGGATTAGCAAGAAGGCATTGCCAGTAATAGAACTCCACTATTTATAGGAGAAGAGTATGGATATTGGAGTGTCAAAATGATATGTCATCTGATGTCCCTGGGATGGAAGGTTTGGGAAGCAACTGAAACATAACATCACATAGAAAACCAATATCCTACAGACACAATAGAACTATGTCAATTTGAAGGCAATGCTAAAGTCCTTAATTCAACATTGAGTGGCTTAACAAACACTGTGTTTAATAAGGTTATGCAATGCACTTTTGCCAAACAAGCCTGGGACAAGTTGAAAATTATCTGTGAAGGAGAATCTAACGTCAAAGAATCCAAACTACAGACATATAAAGGTCAATTTGAAAGCCTCAAAATGAGAGAACACGAGAATCTTTGGCAATACCTTCTTCGTGTAGATGAGGTGGTTAATGCTGTTAGAGGTCTTGGAGGAAAATTGAAAGAAAAAGAAGTGGTAAGAAAGATGCTAAGAACATTACCAATGACAAATGACTCAAAGTTTTCCACCCTAGAGGAATGAGATGACCTTAAAACAGTGATTGTAGATGAGCTGCATGGAATTCTCACTGCGTATGAGATGAGAAATGGACTAAATGAAACCTCAAAGAAAGAAGCAAAATTTAAAGTCACTTCCAAAAATCAATAAGAAAATCTAGATGATGAGGAATCTCTCTTTGTAAGTAGACTTAATGAAGGCATTGGGAAATACAAAGGTAAACTTCCTTTGAAATTTTTTAACTGTAGAAGGATTGGACATTTTTCCAATAAGTGTTCCTACCCAAAACAAGAGGTGAGTGACCATGAAGAATCATGTCGTCATAAGGGTAGAAAGAAGTATAAAGAGAAAAGGAAGAACTTATATTCCAAGGAAGAAAGTGAAGATGAGGAAATGAGTGAAGATAATGAAATTCTATTTTTAGGAACAACAAACTCAGATGAGGAATTAGAAGTGGACATAGAAGCTGAATACATGACTATTGTAGATGAAATTGAAAGAAGTAGGAAAAGAAACAAAGTTTTGAAAGAGAAACTATCTAAATACGAAGAAGAGACAAATCAAATTATTACTGAATTGAGAAACCAACTTCAAGAGGCCAAGAAGAGAGAAGAATATCTAGTAGTTCTTCTCAGGAAGAGAATTTAATATTCTGAAAAACTTGAGAAAAAAGTTGCTTAACTTAGAGAAGGGGTTGATGATAAATTTATCAAATCTAAGTTTTAAAACAACTTAAAGATTATGGATGACATTCTGAATAGTCAAAGATCATCCAGTGACAGATCTGGTTTAGGGTTCATTAAAGAAAATAATCTAGAGAGTTTCCCACTCACTAATCAGAGAGGAAGTACAAAGAGTTATGCTGAAGTACTGAAGAGTCCTATTAAAAAAGAAAAGTGTAAAGAATATGCTTTATCTTTTCATGAAAAATATATAACTCATGAGGAGCTCAAGAGACAAGTAATAAATATAAATCAGAAAATATTTCTGGGTCATTGTTATTCCTGTAATAATTTTGGTCATAAAGCCCTGAAATGAAAGGCTTATGAAAAGTTCATCAATACAAGAAGGATGCAATTAAAAATCCGAAGGTAAGGAATCATAACCAGTTTGGACTTCTCCAAAGGTTTGATATAGAGTGTTACAAATGTAATAACTTTGGACACTTGGCTAGGAATTGTCAACTGAAATGTGATGCTCCAGTAGAAGTTCAGAGACAGTGGAAAAAATGACGGTTAGGAAACAGAGAGACCAAATACCTACAGTAGATAAAGAAAAATTTAATGGTTATTGTCATTACTATCATAAGTTTGGTCACAAGTTGGTTGGAGGCAGAGTCAAGGGAGAAAATCAAAGGATGAAAAGGGAACAAGACACCAACGCAGAAAAGGTGTGGATGAAATAATTAGAAGCTTCAAAAGAAACACAACTTTCAGTCATTAATGAAGTCTCTCTAGTTGATGTTGAGAATAATGAGGCTATAGCTAAAAATGACACTCTTCATGAGGGAAAGCTACTTAGTGATGTATAAGAATACCCCGATGCAGATAAGGATTGAGGGCATGAAAAGTCATCTTAAAGGCATAGGAAATGTTGCATGATCTCAGGGGGGATTTCTATCTTTAAGATAAGTATTTTAAAGATGAGAAGGAAAACACTTGTTTCTAGTTAAATTTCAGTGTGAAAAAAAGATAAAAAGAGGGATAACGCATATCAAATCTGGTAATATCTCATTACGTGGTTAATGAACCTCAGTTATGTTTTCAACATTGTATTAGCTACCACCGTTGGTTTTTGAGGAAGCTTATACTCAGGGGGAGTTAAAGTCAGAAAATTTCAATTGGTATCTAAGAAAAACTCAATTGGTGTCTAATGTTGAAGTATATTGAAAGCTATATTCTTCAAAGATGATGGGTGATCAAGGTTGGTGTATGGATGACATAAGAGAAAATATGAAGTAACGTGAGAACAACAACATGCGAGAGTCATGAAGACCATGATTTCTGCAATCAAATAGAAGATCAAGATGATTATTTTCACTAAGTATTTGAAGGCATGACACATAAAACCTGTTGACAGTAGAAGAAAACTCAAGTCTAAAAGAAATAAAAAAATCAGTCTATTGATAAGGTAGCAGGATGAGTTCAGCATTGACAAAGAAAAGGTATAGGTTATGAGTCTTTGTGTCTAAGATAGTGAGACCAAAGAAACTATGTAATAAATTGAAGTAATCTCTGTGTCAAGGATCTGAAGTTATCCGTCTCTGGACAATTGATAATATAGATCTAAAATCCAAAAGAATCCAACAGTATATGTTTTTTTGTAGATCTAAATGCATAGGATTAAGGAATTATGGTAAAAGAGGAAGCCAGTTTACTTATAGGCAGAATAAGACGATTAGATATGGCAACAGGAACATATTTTTTTTTTTAAAGGGGGGAAGCATGTATCCTAGAACAGAAAATGGTAGAGTGTTGAAAAATGTTGAATTTAGACTCTCTCACAAAAATGTTGACAAAGGAGAAGGAGTACAGTGATAGGGGGAGTCCATGGATCTATCAGTTAAGCTATCATTCAAGAATAGGAAATGTTAAGATAAATGATAATACATTGGTTAAATAACAAAGTTCAGTTAAAAGGGGAGATATGATGATAGTAGGACTTGTCAAAAAGAAGAGAGAGAAGAAATCCTATACCAAAATAAGTGCAGCATTGGCATAATAGGTTATCATTTTTCATTGTTGTCAAAGGGGGAGAATGTTTAGAGGTTTCCATCAATTCCAAAGGGGGAGATTATTGGCATATTTGAGTATATAGTTGTCATTGATGTCAAAGGTGTTCACAAATGACAAAGGAATAACCAGTGGATATGATGGCAGGACAAACTCAGTGAAAGACTAAGATAGTGATGACATGGCATGGCATAGTTGAGGATGTGGCATGACACATATGATGACATGGACTATGATGGTATCCTAATGATGATGAAATTTTAAGGTAGTGATGGAAAATTTTCTTATGAATTACAAAAGATACCATGGCGTAGTTAATGCAGATTTAATGTAGCATAAGTCAAAGAAAAGACAAAATGGCACGATGATGAGGTGGCATAGACGAAGGTAGTGATGACATGGCATGATGATGAGGTGGCATAGACAAAGGTAGTGATGACATGGCACGATGATGAGGTGGCATAGTTAGCTGCATGAGATGCGATGAATGAGGATCAATTTTTCTATAATCCGCAAATACAGAATCCAGATCCACATTAGTTCTAGAACGAATGGTTAGGAAGCATCCCATACAAGATCCAATGGTTAGGAAGCATCCCACAAAATATAGGCACAAAATCCAAAGTTCTGTAAAATATTAAGATCATACGGTCAGGGGTAAATCTGTAAGGAAATCAATGGTCCAGGAAAATGCAGAAACAAAGTTGTGGAATAGTAGAAAATAGGATCGCAGAGCAATAACAGATATACAGTTAAATCAATAAACAAGATTTAAAACACATTAAAACATTATAGAGAGACATAGATATAGCATGGTTCACCCAAACAATGGCCTACGTCCACAAAGAAATTGCCAGTCCTTTTATTACAGTCCAAAAAGATGAAGGGATACACCCTATAGCAAAACCACTGCACTTCCTCTTCACACTCTCATAGTCTCTCTTCCAATACAATACAATACCATACTCAGTCATTTTACAATGCTTTCTTTTATAGGGTAAATACAATGGGAAAATTCTAGGCTTAACCCAATACCATGGGTCCACAAAACTGTTGGCCAACACACATCCCAAAAAAAATTCTTGGGGGATCCACCCCCGAACCCCAAGGAAGGGGGAATGAATGTATAGTACTCCTGGGTTACAATCACAACTGAATAATATCTCTGGATTGGGAATATTAGGCTCCACAACCAACAATCTCCAACTTGTAGACTGATCACAGCAACTCCACCGCTACTACACTTGCTGGACTATGCTCTGGACCTTGGACTTGGAAAATTTCTTATTTTCTCCTTCATGCTTGAAGGACAACAGAAACCAATCAGGAACTCAGTTTCTCTCTAGTTACTCCCTTTGTTAACATGTCTGCAGGATTCTAGCTAGTGTGTATCTTTTCCAGTTTTAACAGTTCTTCATCTAGAACAAATATTATGAAGTGGTACTTGATTTGTATAGGTTTAGTCCATGAATGAAAAGATGAGTTCTTTGCAAGATTAATGGCACTCTGGCTGTCACTGTATAGCCTACTATTCTCCTGCTTCTTACCCAATTCTTCCATGAACCTCTGCAACCAAATAATCTCCTTACTAGCCTCTGTAGCAGCAACATACTCTGCTTCTGTTGTTGAAAGTGCAACAACCTGTTGCAATTTTGAAATCCAACTTACTGTTGTTCCACCTACAATAAACACATACCCTGTGGTGCTTCTCCTGCTATCTTTATCACCAGCCATATCTGCATCAACATATCCCTGTAGAACAGTGTCTGAACCTCCAAAACATAATGCATGAGAAGTGGTACCTCTCAAATACCTGAGAATCCACTGTACTTCTTTTCAATGCTCTTTACCTAGATTATTCATATACTTGCTCACAACTCCCACTGCATGTGCAATATATAGTCTTATGCACACCATGGCATACATCCAACTCCCAACCGCTGATGAATAGGGAATGTTGGACATGTAATCTATCTCTTCCTGTGTCTCTGGAGACCTATCCTTGCTTAGTTTGAAATGGCTAGCCAAAGGTGTACTGACTAGTTTTGGATTATGCATTCTAAACCTCTGCAACACCTTTTCTATGTACTCACCTTGAGACAATGTCAATTTGCGATTTTTCTTGTCTCTTGTTATTCTCATACCAATAATTTTATTTGCAGCACCCAAATCCTTTGTCGCAAATGATTTAGCTAGTTTTCTTTTGAGAACATTTATATCTTGCATGTTAGACCCTATAAGAAGCATGTCATACACATACAATAACAAGATAATATATCTTCTGTTATATAGAATCTTGAAATAAACACAGTGGTCAAAATGACATCTATCATAACCTTGTTCTATCAAAAACTTATCAAATTTTAAATACCACTGCCTTGGAGCTTGCTTTAGGCCATACAAGCTCTTCTTCAACCTGCAAACCAAATTCTCCTTCCCTTTGACCTCATACCCTTGTGGCTGCTGCATATAAATATCTTTCTCCAAATCCTCATGGAGAAAGGCCATTTTTACATCAAACTGTTCAAGATGCAAATCTTCTATTGCCACTAGACTTAAAATAGATCTAATTGAAGTCATTTTAACAACAGGAAAAAATATTTAATCAAAGTCTATACCTTTCTTTTGTGCAAACCCCTTTACAACAAGTCTAGCCTTGTATCGCTTATTTCCTCCATCTTCTTCCTTCAACCTGTAAACCCATTTATTCTGTAATGCCATTTTTTTCTGCAGGCAACTTAACCAAATCCCAAGTCTAGTTTTTTACCAATGAGTCCATCTCCTCATCCATGCCTTGCTCCCACTTATTTCTAGTTTCTATCTGCATTGCTTCTTTAAAACATTCTGGTAAACCAAAATCGATCATCAATAAATAATATAGTGAAGGAGAGAATCATTTAGGTGGTCTACTTAACCTGATAGACTTTCTTACAGTTGCAGGAGTTTCAGGTACCTGCTACTGCTCTTGATTTTTTGGTGCTTTTGGAACTTCATTTTCTTTGATTTCATCAAGCATTGTGTACTCTTTGTTTTCCTTTTCTTCTTTTTTTCCTGCAACTAATATTTGTACATGACCTTTTCATTGAATACTACATCTCTACTCCTAATGATTTTGCGATTTTTAAGATCCCATAAGTGATAACCAAAATCATCAACCCCGTATCCAATAAAGGTACATTTCTTGGATTTAGCCTCAAGCTTTGTTCTATCATATTTATCAATATGGACAAATGCTTCACAACCAAAAGTTCTCAGAAATGAGTATTTTACCTGTTTATATGTCCATGCCTCTTTTGGAATGCCATCATCCAAAGTGCTTAAAGACCCTCTATTTATTAAATAAACAATAGTGTTTACAAAAGGGAAACCCTGCATGCAATCTCATACACCTTGCACGCTCCATGATCGTTCTGTTCATCCTTTATAACACACCATTTTCTTGGGGTGTTCTAGGGACTGTCTTCTCTCTGTGAATCTCATTGTGTGAATAGTAACTGTCAAACTCCTTGCTGCAGTACTCGCCTCCATTATCATATCTGAGACATTTCAAACTTTTTCCTGTCTCATTCTCAGCCAAAGCTTTCCACTTTTTAAAAGTATCAAACACATCAGATTTTTGTATAATGAAATAAGCCCAAGTTTTTCTAGTTCCATCATCAATAAAAGTAACATAATAATGAGAGCCACCAAGAGATTGTACCTGAGCTGGTCCCCATACATCTGTATGTTCAAGCTCTAACTTTTCACTCTTCTTTTGTTTCCCAACCCTAAGAAATCTAACTCTCTTCTGTTTTCCATAAAAACAGTTCTCACAAAATTCCAAACTTACCTGCTTCAGATCAGGAAGCAGTTTCCTTGAGTCGAGAATCTGCATCCCCTTCTCGCTCATGTGGCCAAGACTATGATGCCACAATGCCGCACCTGTTTCTGTGGAAGCTAAAGAGATAGAATAATTAATATTATGAGGACATAAATATAACGTACCTATCATATCTCCTTTTGCAATTACCATTGATCCTTTAGTGATCTTCCACCACGTTTCTCTAAACATAGACAAACAACCACTATCTCTCAATTGCCCTATTGAGATTAGATTTCTTTTCATAGTAGGAATGTGCCTTACATACTTTAGCATCCATTCACTTCCATTATTTAACTTAATCCATACCTTACCCTTTCCAAAAATTTTACATGGTTCATCATCCCCCAATAGAACATGCCCAAAATCACCTTGAACATAATCATGAAATAATTTCCTATGGGGTGTAGCATGACATGAAGCCCCTGAATCTACTACCCAATAATCACTAGTGTTATCTAATTCAAGAATCAAAGCATCTTGTAACACATCAGCTGCTACATTCGCTTCCTGAGTAGTCTCTTGCTGTCTGTCTCCTTTTTTCTTTGGAGCTCTGAAGTCTTTCTTCAGATGTCCTTTCTTACCACAGTTCTAGCACTCTATTTTTCTGAATCTGGACTTGGATATTCACTTTTTAGACTTTCCACAATTTCTTGGGATCCTTCCTCTCTCGTTTTATCTCCCTCTGCTCTCCATGGTTAACGCATTACCTAATGTCTCACCTATTCTTTTTCTTCACATTTCCTCGCTAAGAATAACACCAACAACAACATCAAACTTAAGAGTTTTTGAACTAGGGACAGAGTTACTTACAACCATGACCAAGATATTCCATCTTTCTAGCAATGAGCACAAGATTATAAGAGCCCTAACCTCATCACCAAAGTTCACTTTTATAGAACTTAACTAATTGGTAAGTGTATTAAACTCATTTAAATGGTCAGAAACATATCCACCTTCCGACATCTTCATATTAAATAAACGCTTCATTAAAAATACCTTGTTAGAAGCCGAAGGTTTTCCGTAAAGCTTACTAAATGCGCTCATTACACTCTGTTGTTTTTTCTTTCGAAATATTGAAGGCCTCCGATGAAGCCAGGCACAACCATATTGTTCCCAGTGCCTTTCTGTCAAGAACCTCCCATTCTTCATCCTTCATAGCCACCGGCTGTTTTGCTTTTTCGCCCAATGACAAGTACATATCCTTCTGGTACAGATAGTCCTCCATTTGCATCTTCCATAACTGATCATTTTGGCCGTTAAATTTATTCACCCTAAACTTTCCTTCTTCCGCCATTGCTCCCACTCGAACCAGGAACCCTTCTTTCCTGTGAGTTTACCAACCAAATAGACCTTTTGGCTCTGATACCAATTGTTAGAAAACAGGACCGCAAAGAAATAATAGATATACAGTTAAATCAATAAACAAGATGCAAAACACATTAAAACATTACAAAGAGACACAAATATAATGTGGTTCACCCAAACGATGGGCTACATCCACAAAGAAATTACCAGTCCTTTTATTACAGTCCAGAAAGATGAAGGCATACACCCTGCAGCAAAATCGCTACACTTCCTCTTCATGCTCTCATAGTCTCTCTTCCAATACAATACAATACCATACTGAGTCATTTTACAATGCTTTCTTTTATAGGGGAAATACAATGGGAAAATTCTAGGGTTAACCCAATACCATGGGTTCCCAAAAATGTTGGCCAACACACATCCCGAAAAAAATTCTTGGGGGCTCTGCCCCCGAACCCCAAGGTAGGGGGAATGAGTGTACAATACTCCTGGGTTACAATCACAACTGAATAATATCTCTGGATCTAGAATATTAGGCTCCACAACAAACAATGTCCCACTTGGAGACTGATCATAGAAACTCCACCACTGCTGCACTTGCTGGACTATGCTATGGACCTTGGACTTGGAAAATTTCTTCTTTTCACCTTCATGCTTGAAGGCCAACAGAAACTGAGCAGGAACTCAGTTTCTCTCTAGTTACTCCCTTTGTTAACATGTCTACAGGATTCTAGCGAGTGTGTATCTTTTCCAGTTTTAACATTTCTTCATCTAGAACAAATCTTATGAAGTGGTACTTGAGTTGTATATGTTTAGTCCTCAAATTAAAGGCTAAGTTATTTGCAAGATGAATGGCACTCTAGCTATCACTATACAGCCTTTTGTTCTCCCACTTCTTACCCAATTCTTCCATGAACTTCTGCAACCAAATCATCTCCTTACTAGCCTCTGTAACAACAACATACTCTGCTTCCTTTGTTGAAAGTGCAACAACCTATTGCAGTTTGGAAATCCAACTTACCACCTATAGTAAACACATACCCTGTGGTGCTCCTCCTGCTGTCTTTTCACCAGCCATATTTGCATCAACATATCCCTACAGAATAGTGTCTGAACCTCCAAAACATAATGCATGAGAAGTGGTACCTCTCAAATACCTGAGAATCCACTGTACTGCTTTCCAATGCTCTTTACCTGGATTATTCATATACCTGCTCACAACTCCCACTGCATGTGCAATATCTAGTCTTGTGCACACCATGGTATACATCAAGCTCCCAACTGCTGATGAATAGGGAATATTGGACATGTAATCTATCTCTTCCTGTGTCTCTGGAGACATATCCTTGCTTAGTTTGAAATGGCTATCCAAAGGTGTACTGACTAGTTTTGGATTCTTCATTCTAAACCTCTGCAACACCTTTTGTATGTACTCACCTTGAGACAACGTCAATTTGCAATTTTTCCTGTCTCTTGTTATTCTCATACCAAGGATTTGCTTTCCAGCACCCAAATCCTTCGTCGCAAATGATTTAGCTAGTTTCTTTTCGGCACATTTATATTCTGCATGTTAGACCTTGCAACAAGCATTTAATCCACATACAATAACAAGATAATATATCTTCCATTATCTAGCGTCTTGAAATAAACACAGTGGTCAGAATGACATCTATCATAACCTTGTTCTGTCATACACTTATCAAATTTTAAATACCACTACCTTGGAGCTTGCTTTAGGCCATATAAGCTCTTCTTCAACCTGCAAACCAAATTCTCCTTCTCCTTGACCTCATACCCTTGCAGCTGCTGCATATAAATATATTCCTCCAAATCCCCATGGAGAAAGGTCATTTTTACATCTAACTGTTCAAGATGCAAATCTTCTACCACCACTAGAATTAAAATAGTTCTAATTGAAGTCATTTTAACAACAGGAGAAAATATTTCATCAAATTCTATACCTTTCTTTTGTGCAAACCCCTTTACAACAAGTCTAGCCTTGTACCACTTCTTTCCTCCATCTTCTTCCTTCAACATGTAAACCCATTTATTCTGCAATGCCCTTTTTTCTGCAGGCAACTTAACCAGATCCCAAGTCTGGTTTGTTACCAATGAGTCCATTTCCTCATCCATGCCTTGCTCCCACTTCTTTCTAGTTTCTATCTACATTGCTTCTTCAAAACATTCTGGTTCACCATAATCGGTCATCAATAAATAATACAGTGAAGGAGAGAATCGTTCAGCATTGAAGGAGAGAATCGTTCAGGGGGTCTACTTAACCTGGTATACTTTCTTACAGTTGCAGGAGTTTCAGGTACATGCTGCTACTCTTGATTTTCTGGTGCTTTTGGAAATTCATTTTCTTTGATTTCATCAAGCACTATGTACTCTATGTTTTTCTTTTCTTCTTTCTTTCCATGCAATCGATCTTTCTACATGCCCTTTTCATTGAATACTACATCTCTACTCCTAATGATTTTGCTATTTTTAAGATCCCATAAGCGATAACCAAAATCATCAACCCTGTATCCAATAAAGGTACATTTCTTGGACTTACCTCAAGCTTTGTTCTATCATCTTTATCAATATGGACAAATTCTTCACAACCAAAAGTTCTCAGAAATGAGTATTTTACCTGTTTACCTATCCATGCATCTTCTGGAATTCCACCATCCAAAGCACTTGAAGGCCCTCTATTTATTAAATAAACAATTGTGTTTACAGCATCAACCCAAAACTATAAGGGAAACCCTGCATGAAATCTCATACACCGTGCACGCTCCATGATCGTTCTGTTCATCCTTTTTGACACACCATTTTCTTGGGGTGTTCTAGGGACTGTCTTCTCTCTGTGAATCTCATTGTGTGAATAGTAACTGTCAAACTCCTTGCTGCAGTACTCACCCCCATTATCAGATATGAGACATTTCAACCTTTTTCCTGTCTCATTCTCAGCCAAATATTTCCACTTTTTAAAAGTATCAAACACATCATATTTTTGTCTAATGCAATAAACACAAGTTTCTCTAGTTGCATCATCAATAAAAGTAACATAATAATGAGAGCCACCAAGAGATTGTACCTGAGTTGGTCCCCATACATCTGTATGGAAAAGCTCTAAATTTTCACTCTTCTTTTGTTTCCTAACCCTAAGAAATCTAACTCTCTTCTGTTTTCCATAAACACAGTTCTCACAGAATTCCAAACTTACCTGCTTCAGATCAGGAAGCAGTTTCCTTGAGTGGAGAATCTAGATCCCCTTCTCGCTCATGTGGCTAAGCCTATGATGCCACAATGCTGCACCTATTTCTGTGGAAGCTAAAGAGATAGAATAATCAGTATTATGATGACATAAATATAACGTACTTATCCTATCTCTTTTTGCAATTACCATTGATCCTTTAGTGATCTTCCACCACGTTTCTCCAAACATAGACAAACAGCCGCTATCTCCCAATTGCCACGTTGAGATTAGATTTCTTTTCATAGAAGGAATGTACCTTACATCCTTTAGCAACCATTCATTTCCATTATTTAACTTAATTCGTACCTTACCCTTTCCAACAATTTTACATGGTTCATCATCCCCCAATAGCACATGCCCAAAATCACCTTGAACATAATCATGAAAGAATTTCCTATGGGGTGTAGCATGACATGAAGCCCTTGAATCTACTACCCAATAATCACTAGTATTTTCTAATGTAAGAATCAAAGCATCTTGTAACACATCACCTGCTACATTCGCTTTCTGAGTAGTCTCTTGTTGTCTGTCTCCTTTTCTCTTTGGAGCTCTGTAGTCTTTCTTTAAATGTCCTTTCTTACCACAGTTCTAGCACTCTATTTTTCTGAATCTGGACTTGGATCTTCCCTTTTTAGACTTGTCATGATTTCCTGGGCTCCTTCCTCTCTCGTTTTGTCACCCTCTGCTCTCCATGGTCAATGCATTACATGATGTCTCACCTGTGCTTTTTCTTCACATTTCCTAGCTAAGAATAACACCAACAACATCATCAAACTTAAGAGTGTTTGAACTAGGTACAGAGTTACTTACAACCATGACCAAGCTATTCCATCTTTTTGGCAATGAGCACAATATTAGAAGAACCCTAACCTCATCATCTTCGTTCACTTTTATAGAACTTAACTCACTGGTAAGTGTATTAAACTCATTTAAATGGTCAGCAACAGATCCACCTTCTGACATCTTCATATTAAATAAACGCTTCATTAAAAATACCTTGTTAGAAGTTGAGGGTTTTCCGTAGAGCTTACTCAATGTGGTCATTACATCTTCTGTTGTTTTTTCTTTCTAAATATTGAAGGCCACCAACGAAGCCAGGAAGAGCCATATTTTGCCCAGTGCCTTTCTGTCAAGAACCTCCCATTCTTCATCCTTCATAGCCGTCAGCTATTTTGCTTTTCCGCCCAACGGCAAGTACAGATCCTTCTGGCACAGATAGTCCTCCATTTGCATCTTCCATAACTGATAGTTTTGGTCATTAAATTTCTCGACCCTAAACTTTCCTTCTTCCGCCATTGCTCCCACTTGAACTAGGAACCCTTCTTTCCTATGAGTTTACCAACCAAATAGACCTTTTGGCTCTGATACCAATTGTTAGAAAACAGGACTGCAGAGCAATAACAAATATATAGCTAAATCAATAAACAAGATGCAAAACACATTAAAACATTACAGAGAGACATAGATATAATGTGGTTCACCCAAATGATGGGCTACGTCCACACAGAAATTTCCATTCCTTTTATTACAGTCCATAAAGATGAAGGGATACACCCTGCAACAAAACCACTGCACTTCCTCTTCACGCTCTCACAGTATCTCTTCCAATACAATACAATACAATACAATACTCAGTCATTTTACAATGCTTTCTTTTATAGGCGAAATACAATGCAAAAATTCTAGGGTTAACCCAATACAATGGGTACACAAAACTGTTGGCCAACACACATCCCAAAAAAATTTCTCAGGGGCTCACCCCCGAACCCCAAGGCAGGGGGAATGAGTGAACAATACTCTTGGGTTACAATCACAATTGAATAATATCTCTGGATCTAGAAGTTTAGGCTCCACAACCAACAACAGAATAAAATTGCGGAAGTCTAAAATAGGAAAGTGTGATTCCACATCCCGCAACCACATCTTGCAATCTGGAAAGATTGGACGACTGAAGTTAGTTCTGCTAAAATATATTGTCTGTGTGGAAGGAAAATTACAGAAAGAATCTTACGAAAAGGAGCCTGTGGAAAGGAAAAAGTGGATAGTTGACATCACGCATCCGTATCCTGCAAACTGGAGATCGACGGTCAGGAAAATGACCAATTAATATCAACGGCTAAGAATCATTGATGAGGAAATCTCAGTGTGGAAAGGCAGTTTTGAGGCCAAAATCGATGGTTAGATCGAAGGTTTAGACTAACTTATAGATAATATCAATTACTCTGATTGGATCAGGATGATGATCCTATAGAAAGAAGTTTCGTAGTGCAAAAGCACCTGCAAACATTGGACAGATGTGTGAAAATGGTTTCCAAGCAGCGGAAACGATTTTGGAGGTGCAGGATCAATGGAAGAACATGAAGGAACGTTATAGAAGCTGTGGTCTTTAGATATGAAAGGGCACAATAGTGAAAGGTGTGTTTGTTCAGTTTGAAGAGACACAACTATTGAAAGAAGCTTAAACATTGAGAAGTATTTAAGCAGCGACCTGAGTAAGAAGGAAGAGGTCTCAGCAGTTCGAATTACATGATCAAAATCAGAGACCAGTGGGTCTGATAGGATTCCATGGGAGAGAAATCGTGAGAAACATATCAGAGTGGCAGGGCGATGCTAGGGAAAGAAACAGGTCTTGAGGGGGTTGATGCCTCCTTTCAGTAGCAACTAATAAACCAGGGGGTCGTAGCCTCCTTCGAATTGGCAGTGGTAAATAGGGTGTCGTAGCATCCTTTTAGTAGCAGCTAATAAACCAGGGGGTCGTAGCCTCCTTCTAATTGGCATTGGTAAATAGGCTGTCATAGAATCATTTTATTCGAAACTAATAAACCGGGGGGTTGTAGCCTCCTTCCAATTGGTATTGGTAAACAGGGTGTAATACCATCCTTATCTGTAGTATCATGCAAAACTATTTGAAAATAACAATTTTGCAGTAACAAGACGTATTGGTGGATTACCCTATTGGGCTTCCACGTTAAATTTTTGTTCTATATATTCTTATTGTTATGTGTGTCTAATGATAAATTTAAAAGTGGTTAAAATTGTAAAAAGATAACAATACTAATTCACCCCACCCCCTCTCAATATTGACCAATAAACCAACAACACCTATTTTTATGATATTTCGAGCTATTTTGGCACTCGTTCAAATTTGGTCAAACCAAAGTTGAAAATATGCAATTTTATCGAGTTTCTCGGAATTGAGTTTTTAAAGTGGATTTAGGTACCCATTTGAGAGAAGCATGGAAGCCTATTTTTATGAGATTTGTAGATATTTTGGCCCTCGTTCAAGGTTGGTCAAACCAAGGTTGAAAAGATGCAATTTTGTCGACTTTCTTGGAATTGAGTTTTGAAAGTGGATTTAGGTACCCATTTGAGAGATAAACATGGGCACCTATTTTTATGAGATTTGGACCTATTTTGGCCCTCCTTCAAGGTTGGTCAAACCAAGGTTGAAAACATGCACTTTTTTCAATTTTCTCGGAATTGAGTTTTAAAAGTGGACTTAGGTACCCATTTGAGAGATAAGCATGGACACCTATTTGTATGATATTTGGAGCTATTTTGGCCCTCATTCAAGGTTTGGTCAAACCAAGGTTGAAAATATGCATTTTTGTTGACTTTCTAGGAATTGAAATTTTAAAGTAGATTTAGATACCCTTTTGAGAGATAAGCATGGACACCTATTTTTATGAGATTCGGAGTTATTTTTCCCCTTATTCAAGGTTGGACAAACGATGGTTGAAAATATGCACTTTTGTTGAATTTCTTAGAATTGAGTTTTGAAAATGGATTAGGTACCCAATTGTGAGATAAGTATGGGCACACATTTTTATGAGATTTGGAGCTATTTTGGCTCTCGTTCAAGGTTGGTCAAGCCAAGGTTGAAAATATGTACTTTTGTTGACTTTCTCGGAATTGAGTTTTGAAAGAGGATTTAGGTACCCATTTGAGAGATAAGCATGGACACCTATTTTTACGAGATTTGGAGCTATTTTGACCCTCATTCAAGGTTGGCCTAACCAAGGTTGAAAATATGCACTTTTGTCGACTTTCTTGGAATTGAAATTTTAAAAAGGATTTAGGTGTCCATTTTAGAGATAAGCATGGAAATATATTTTTATAAGTTTGGAGCTATTTTGTCCCACGTTCAAGGTTGGTCGAACCAAGGTTGAAAATATGCACTTTTGTCGACTTTCTCGGAATGGAGTTTTGAAAGTGGATTTAGGTACCCATTTAAGAGATAAGCATGGACACCTATTTTTATGGGATTTGGATCTATTTTGGTCCGCGTTCAAGGTTTGTCAATTCATGGTTGGAAATATGCACTTTTGTCGACTTTCTCGGAATTGAAATTTTAAAGTAGATTTAGATACCCGTTTGAGAGATAAGCATGGACACCTATTTGTATGATATTTGGAGCTATGTTGGCCCTCATTCAAGGTTGTTCAAACCAAGGTTGAAAATATGCACTTTTGTTGACTTTCTCAAAATTGAGTTTTCAAACTGCATTTAGGTTCCCATTTGACATATAAGCATGGACACCTATTTTTAAGAGATTTGGAGATATTTTGGCCCTTATTCAAGGTTGAAAATATGCACTTTCTCGGAATTGAGTTTTGAAAGTCGATTTAGGTACCCATTTGAGTTATAAGAATGGACGCCTATTTTTATGATATTTGCAACAATTTTGGCCCACGTTGAAGGTTGGTCAAACCAAGGTTGAAAATATGCACTTTTGTCGACCTTCTCGGAATTGAAATTTTAAAGTAGATTTAGATACCCTTTTGAGAGATAAGCATGGACACCTATTTTTAGCATATTTCTAGTTATTTTGGCCCTTGTTCAAGGTTCGTCAAACCACCATTGAAAAGATGTACTTTTGTCGAGTTTCTCGGAATTGAGTTTTGAAAATGGATTTAGGTACCCATTTCAAAGGTCAGCATGGACACCTATTTCTATGAGATTTTGAGTTATTTTGGCCCTCATTCAAGGTTGGTCAAACCAAGGTTGAAAATATGCACTTTTGTTGACTTTCTCGGAACTAAATTTTGAAGGTGGATTTAGCTACCCATTTGAGACATAAGTATGGACACCTAGTTTTAGGATATTTGGAGCTATTTTGGCCCCCGTTCAAGGTTGGTCAAACGAAGGTTCAAAATATGGACTTTTGTCGACTTTCTCGAAATTGAAATTTTAAAGTAGATTTAGATACCCATTTGATACATAAACATGGACACCTATTCTATAATATTTCGAGATATTTTGGCCCACATTCAAGGTTGGTCAAACCAAGGTTGAAAATATGCATTATTTTTTACTTTCTCGGAATTGAGTTTTTAAACTGGATTTAGGTACCCGTTTGAGAGATAAGCATGGACACATATTTTTATGAGATTTGGAGCTATTCTGGCCCTCGTTTAAGGTTGCTCAAACCAAGGTTGAAAATATGCACTTTTGTCGAATTTCTAAGAATTGTGTTTCGAAAGTAGATTTAGGTAGCCATTTGAGAGATAAGTAAGGACATGTATTTTAATGACATTTGGAGCTATTTTGGCCCTCATTCAAGGTTGGTCAAACCAAGGTTGAAAATATGCTTTTCTGTTGACTTTCTCATAATTGAGTTTTAAAACTGGATTTAGGTATCCATTTGAGAGATAAGCATGGACACCTATTTTTATGATATTTGGAGCTATTTTGGCCCTCATTCAAAGTTTGTCAAACCAGGGTTAAAAATAACCACTTTTGTCGACTTTATCGGAATTGAAATTTTAAAGAAGATTTAGGTACCCATATGAGAGATAAGCATGGACACCTATTTTTATGCTATTTGGAGCTATTTTGGCCTACGTTCAAGATTTGTAAAACCAAGGTTGAAAATATGCACTTTTGTCGACTTTCTTGAAACTAAAATTTTAAAGTAGATTTAGATACCAATTTGAGAGATAGGCATGGACACCTATTTTTATGATATTTGAAGTTGTTTTGGCCCTTGTTCAAGGTTGGTCAAAACAAGGTTGAAAATATGCACTTTTGTAGACATTCTTGGAATAGAGTTTCAAAAGTGGATTTAGGTACCCATTTGAGAGATAAGCATGGACACATATTTTTATGAGATTTAGAGCTATTTTGTCCCTCATTCAAGGTTGAAAATATGCACTTTTGAAAGTAGATTTATATACCCATTTGAGAGATAAGCATGGAAACCTATTTTTATGAGATTTGGAGTTATTTTGGCTGTTGTTCAAGGTTGGTAAAACCAACATTGAAAATATGCACTTTTGTCGACCTTCTCGGAATTGAGTTTTGAAAGTGGATTTAGGTACCCGTTTGATAGATAATCAAGGACACGTATTTTTATGAGATTTAGAGCTATTTTGTCCCGCGATCAAAGTTGAAAATATGCACTTTTGAAAGTAGATTTAGATACCCATTTCAGAGGTAAGCATGGAAACCTAATTTTATGAGATTTGGAGAAATTTTGGCCCCGATTCAAGGTTGTCCAAACCAAGGTTGAAAATATGCACTTTTTCTACTTTCGAAAAATTGATTTCTGAATTTGGATTTTGCTACCCATTTGAGAGGTAAGCATGGACACCTATTTTTATGATATTTGGATATATTTTGGCCTCTATTCAAGGTTCATTAAACCAAGGTTGAAAATACGCACTTTTGTTGACTTTCTCGGAATTGAAATTTGAAAGTGGATTTATGTACCCATTTGAGAGATAATATTGAACACCTATTTTTATGATATTTGGAGTTATTTTGGCCGTCGCTTAAGGTTGGTCAAACCAAGGCTGAAAATATGCACTTTTGTTGACTTTCTCAAAATTGATATTTTAAAGTATAATTAGATACCCATTTGAGAGATAAGCATGGACACCTATTTTTATGATATTTGGAGTTATTTTGGTCCTCATTCAATGTTGGTCAAACAAAAGTTGAAAATATGCACTTTTGTCTACTCTTTGGGAATTGAGTTTTGAAAGTGGATTTAGGTACCTATTTGAGAGATAAGCATCAAAACCTATTTTTATGAGATTTGGACCTATTTTGGCCCTCATTCAAGGTTGCTCAAACTATGGTTGAAAATTGGCACTTTTGTCGACTTTCTCGGAATTGAAATTTGAAAATGAATTTAGGTACACATTTTAGAGATAAGCATGGACACCTATTTTTGAGAGACTTGGATCTTGGAGCTACTTTGTCCCTCATTTAAGGTTGGTCAAACCAAAGTTGAAAATATGCACTTTTGTCGACTTTCTCGGAATTGAAATTTGAAAGTGGATTTAGGTACCCATTTGAGAGATAAGAATGGATACCTACTTTTATGCATTAGAAGAAATTTGAGGTCTAAAATGGGCCTCCTAAGGAAAATAATAAAATAATAGTTAAAGTAATAAAATAATAGTTAAAATAATAAAATAATAGTTATTAATTTTGGAGGAAGCATGAAAAAAACTACTTTTTTGTTCATATTTTCGACATATCTCCCTGTGTTTTTGTTCATGGGATGCGAAATTTAATTTCACATCCAACGAGTACACACACTGCATACTTTTGATAGACCCTGCTACCCAGAAAACAATATTAAAGTAGATTTAGATACAAATTTTAGAGATAAGCATGAAAACCTATTTTTATGAGATTTGGAGCTATTTTGGACCTCATTCAAGGTTGGTAAAACCAAGGTTGAAAATATTTTATTTTTCGAATTTCTTGAAATTGAGTTTTGAAAGTGAAGTTAGGTAACCATTTGAGAGATAAGCATCGACACATTTTTTGACTTTCTTGGAATTGAGATTTGAAAGAGGATTTAGGTACCCATTTGAGATATAAGCATGGAAACCTATGCTTATGAGATTTGGAGAAATTTTGGCCCTTGTTCAAGGTTTGTCAAACCAAGGTTGAAAATATGCACTTTTGTTGACTTTCTCGGAATTGAAATTTTAAAGTAGATTTAGATACCCATTTGAGAGATAAGTATGGACAACTATTTTTATGAGATTTGGAGCTATTTTGGACGTCGTTCAAGGTTGGTCAAACCAAGCATGAAAAGATGCACTTTTGTCGACTTTCTCATAGTTGAGTTTTAAAGTGGATTTAGGGACCCATTTGAGAGATAACCATGGACACCTATTTTTATGAGTTTTGGAGTTATTTTGGCCCTCGTTCAAGTTTGGTCGAACCCAGGTTGAAAATATGCACTTTTGTTGACTTTCTTGGAATTGACTTTTGAAAGTGGATTTACGTACCCATTTGAGAGATAAGCGTGGACACCTATTTTTAAGAGATTCAGAGTTATTTTGGCCCTCGTTCAAGGTTGGTCAAACCAAGGTTGAAAATATGCACTTTTGTCGACTTTCTCAGAATTGAGTTTTGAAAGTGGATTTAGGTACCCATTTTAGAGATATGCATGCACAACTATTTTTATGATATTTGGAGCTCTGTTGGCCCTTGTTCAAGGTTGGTAAAACTAAGGTTGAAAATATGCACTTTTGTCAACTTTCTCGAAATTCAATTTTGAAAGTGGATTTAGGTACCCATTTGAGAGATAAGCATAGAGACCTATTTTCATGAGATTTGGAGCCATTTTTACCCTCATTCAAGGTGGGTTAAACCGACGTTGAAAATATGCACTTTTGTCGACTTTCTCAAGAATTGAGTTTTAAAAGTGGATTTAGGTACGTACTGATTTGAGAGATAAGCATGGATACCTATTTTTATGAGATTTCGAGCTATTTTTGCCATCATTCAAAGTTGGTCAAACAAAGGTTGAAAATATGCACTTTTGTTTCCTTTTTTCAAAATTGAGTATTGATTTAGGTACCCATTTGAGAGATAAGCATGGACACCTATTTTTATGAGATTTCGAGTTGTTTTGGCCCTTGTTCAAGGTTGGTCAAACCAAGGTTGAGATTATGCACTTTTGTCGACTTTCTCAATGATTGAGTTTTGAAAGTGGATTTAGGTACCCACTTGAGAGATAAGCATAGACACCTATTTTTATGAGATCTGGAGCTACTTTCGCCCTTGTTTAAGGTCGGTCAAACCAAGGTTTCAAATATGCACTTTTTTCAACTTTTTTGGAATAGAGTTTTGAAAGAGTATTTAGGTACCCATTAAAGACATAAGCATGGACACCTATTTTTATGAGATTTGGAGTTATATTTTCCCTCATTCAAGGTTGGTCAAAGAAGGTTGAAAATATGCACTTCTGTCGACTTTCTCATAATCAAAATTTTAAAGCAGATTTAGATACCCATTTGTGAGATAAGCATGGACATCTATTTTTATGAGATTTCGAATTGTTTTGGCCCTCATTCAAGGTTGGTCAAACCAAGGTTGAAATTATGCACTTTTGTCAACTTTCTCGGAATTGAGTTTTGAAAGCGAATTTATGTACAGACTTGAGAGATAAGCATGGACACCTATTTTTATGAGATCTGAAGCTACTTTGGCCCTCGTTTAAGGTTGGTCAAACCAAGGTTTCAAATATGTACTTTTTTCGACTTTTTTGGAATAGAGTTTTGAAAGAGGATTTAGGTACCCATTAAAGAGATAAGCATGGACACCTATTTTTATAAGATTTGGAGTTATCTTTTCCATTGTTCAAGGTTGGTCAAACAAGGTTGAAAATATGCACTTTTGTTGACTTTCTCATAATCAAAATTTTAAAGTAGATTTAGATACCCATTTGTGAGATAAGCATGTACATCTATTTTTATGCGATTTGGAGTTATTTTGGCCCTCTTTCAAGGTTGGTCAAACTAAGGGTAAAAAGATTCACCTTTGTCGACTTTCTTAGAATTGAGTTTTGAAAGTGGATTTAGGTACCCATTTGAGAGATAAGCATGGACACCTATATTTATGAAATTTGGAGTTGTTTTCTCCCCACACTGAAGGTTGGTCAAACTAAGGTTGAAAATATGTGCATTTCTCGACTTTATCAAAATTGATTTTTGAAATTGGATTTAGGTATCCATTTGAGGGATAAGCATGGAAACCTACTTTTATGAGATTTGGAGCTATTTTGGCCTCATTCAAGGTTGGTCAAATCAGGTTGAAAATATGCACTTTTGTCGACTTTCTTGGAATTGAAAATATATAGTAGATTTAGATGCCCATTTGAGGACTAAGCATGGACACACTATTTTTATGAGATTTGGATCTATTTTAGTTCTCATTCAGGGTTGGTAAAAATATTGTTGAAAATATGCACTTTTGTCGACTTTCTTAGAATTGAGTTTTGAAAGCGGATCTAGATATTGATTTGAGAGATAAGCATGGACACATGTTTTTATGAGATTCAGAGCTATTTTGGCCCATGTTCAAGGTTGGTCAAACCAAGGTTGACTATATGCACTTCTGTTGGCTTTCTTGGATTCGCTTTTTGAAAGTGGATTTAGGTAACCATTTGATAGATAAGCATGGACACCCATTTTTATGAGATTTGGATCTATTTTGGCCCTTGTTCAAGGTGGGTCAAACCTAGGTTGAAAATATGCACCTTTCTCGACTTTCTAGGAATTGAAATTTTAAAGTAGATTTAGATACCCATCTCAATGATATGCATGGAGACCTATTTTAATGATATTTGGAGCTATTTTGGCCTTTGGTCAAGGTTGAAAATGTGCACTTTGGTCCACTTTCTCGGAATTTAGTTTTGAAACTGGATTTGGGTACCCATTTGAGAGATAAGCATGGAAACCTATTTTTATGAGATTTGGAGCTATTTTGGCCTTCATTCAATATTGGTAAAACCAAGGTTGAAAATATGAATTTTTGTCGACTTTCTCAAAATTGAAATTTTAAAGTAGATTCAGATACCCATTTGAGAGATAAGGATTGACACCTATTTTTATGAGATTTGGAGCTATTTTGGCCCTCGTTCAAGGTTGGTGAACTGAACATTGAAAAGATGGACTTTTGTTGTATTTCTCGGAATTGAATTTTGAAAGTGGATTTAGGTACCAATTTGAGAGATAAGAATGGACACCTATTTTTATGAGACTTGGAGCTATTTTGGCCCTCGTTGAAGGAAGGTCAAACCAAGGTTGAAAATATGCACTTTTGTCGACTTTCTCGGAATTCAGTTTTGAAAGTTGATTTAGGTACCCATTTGAGGGATAAGCATGAACACCTATTTTTATGAGATTTGGAGTTATTTTGGCCCTCATTCAAGGTTGGTCAACTTATGTTGAAAAGATGAACCTTTGTCGACTTTATTGGAATCGACATTTGAAAGTGGAGTTAGGTACCCATTTGAGAGATAAGCATGGAAACCTATTTTTATGAGATTTGGAGCTATTTTGGCCCTCATTCAATGTTGGTCAAACCAAGGTTGAAAATATGCAACTTTTTCGACTTTCTAGGAATTTAAATTTTGAAGTAGATTTAGATACCCATTTGAAAGATAAGTATGGATACCTATTTTTATGATATTTGGAGCTATATTGGCCCTTGGTTAAGGTTGGACAAACCAAGGTTTAAAATATGCACTTTTGTTCAGTTTCTCAAAATTATGTTTTGAAAGTGGATTTAAGTACCCATTTGAGAGATAAGCATGGACACCTATTTTTATGATATTTGGAGTTTTTTTGTCCCTCATTCAAGGCTGGTCAATCCAAGGTTGAAAATATGCACTTTTATCAACATTCTTGGAATTGAAATTTTAAAGTAGATTTAGATACCAATTTGAGAGATAAGCATGGACGCCTATGTTTATGAGATTTCGAGCTATTTTGTACCTCGTTCAGGGTTTGTCAAACCAAGGTTGAAAAGATGCACTTTTGTCGACTTTCTCAGATTTCAGTTTTGAAAGTGGATTTAGTTACCCATTTGAGAGATAAGCATGGACACCTATTTTTATGATATTTGGAGCTATTTTGGTCCTCGCTCAAGTATGGTAAAACGAAGGTTAAAAATATGCACTTTTGTGGACTTTCTTGGTATTGAGTTTTGAAAGTGGATTTAGGTACCCATTTGAGAGATAAGCATGCATACCTATTTTTATGAGATTTGGAGCTATTTTAGCCCTCGTTCAAGGTTGAAAAAATGCACTTTTGTCGAGTTTATCGAAATTGAGTTTTGAAAGTGTATTTAGGTACCCATTTGAGAGATAATCATGGACACCTATTTTTATGACATTTGGAGCTATTTTGGCCCTCGTTCAAGGTTGGTCAAACCAAGGTTGAAAATATGCACCTTTGTCGACTTTCTAGGAATTGAAATTTTAAAGTAGATTTAGATACCCATTTGAGAGATAAGCATGGACACCTATTTTTATGATATTCAGAGCTATTTTGGCCCGCGTTCAAGGTTGGTCAAACTGAGGTTGAAAATATGCACATTTTTTTACCCTATCGGAATTGAGTTTTAAAAGTAGATTTAGGTACCCATTTGAGATATAAGCATGGGAAGCCTATTTTTATGAGATTTGGAGCTATTTTGGCCCTCGTTCAAGGTTGGTCTAACCAAGGTTGAAAATATGCACTTTTATCGACTTTCTCGGAATTGAATTTTGAAAGTGGATTTAGGTACCCATTTGAGAGATATGCATGGATACCTATTTTTATGAGATTTGGAGCTATTTTGGCCCTTGTTCAAAGTTGGTGAAACCAAAGTTGAAAATATGCACTTTTGTTGACTTTCTCAAAATTGAGTTTTGAAAGTGGATTTAGGTACCCATTTGAGAGATAAGCATGGACACCTATTTTTATGAGATTTGAAGCTATTTTGGCCTTCATTCAAGGTTTTCCAAACCAAGGTTTCGAATATGCGCTTTTGTCGACTTTCTTGGAATTGAGGTACCCATTTGAGAGATAAGCGTTGATACCTATTTTTATCAGATTTGGATCTATTGTGGCCCTCGTCCAAGGTTTGTCAAACCAAGGTTTAAAAATGCACTTTTGTCGACTTTCTAAAAATTGAAAATTGAAAGTACATTTAGATACCCATTTGAGAGATAAGCATGGACACGTATTTTTATGTGATTTGGAGCTATTTTGGCCCCTGTTCAAGGTTGGTCAAACCAAGGTTGAAAATATCCACTTTTGTCCAATTTCTCAAAATTATGTTTTGAAAGTGGATTTAGGTAGCCATTTGAGAGATAAGCAAGGACACCTATTTTTATGAGATTTGGAGCTATTTTGGTCGTCGTTCAAGGTTGGTCAAACCAAGCTTGAAAATATGCTTTTCTTTTGACTTTCTCGTAATTGAGTTTTCAAAGTGGAGATAGGTACCCATTTGAGAGATAGGCATGGACACCTATTTTTCACCCATTTGAGAGATAAGCATGGACACCTATTTTTCACCCATATGAGAGATAAGCATGGACACCTATTTTTATACGATTTTGAGCTATTTTGGCCCGCGTTCATGATTTGTAAAACCAATGCTGAAAATATCCACTTTTGTCGACTTTCTAGAAATCAAAATTTCAAATTAGATTTAGATACCCATTTGAAAGATAAGCATGGACACCTATTTTTATGATATTTGAAGTTTTTTTTAGCCCTCGTTCAAGGTTGGTCAAAACGGGGTTGAAAATATGCACTTTTGTAGACTTTCTGGGAATTGAGTTTTGAAAGGGGATTTAGGTACCCATTTGAGAGATAGTCATGGACACATGTTTTTATGAGATTTACAGCTATTTTGTCCCGCGTTCAAGGTTGAAAATATGCACTTTTGAAAGTAGATTTAGATACCCAATTAAGAGATAAGCATGGAAACCTATTTTTATGAGATTTGGAGTTATTTTGGCCGTCGTTCAAGCTTGGTCAAACCAAGGTTTAAAATATTCACATTTGTCGACTTTCTCGGAATTGAGTTTTAAAAGTGGATTTAGGTACCCATTTTATAGATAAGCATGGACCCGTATTTTTATGAGATTTAGAGCTATTTTATCTCGAGATCAAGGTTGAAAATATGCACTTTTGAATGTAGAATTAGATATCCCTCAATGTCTTGCTGAAGAAGGAAATGGGGTGATCAAGGCCTTCATCATTTTTCTATAATAGAACTACTCCCACTGTGTCATAGGAGGGAAAGGAGAAAATGTAGAAACCCTTGGTGTGTTCTGGACTAATCAGAGTGGGAGCTTCCACGATAGCCTTCTTGATGGCTTCAAAATAGTTTCTTGCTTGCTCTGTCCACTTGATTTTAGCTTCCTTTCTCAACATAGAGCTTATATGTTTTACCAACTCAGAAAAATTTGGGATAAACGTCCTGAAAATTTTTATCTTACCTAGGAATGACTGAATATGCTTTTTTGACCTAGGTATGGACAACTTATTGATTGCTTCAACTCAAACATGATCAATCTTGACACCTTCTGCGAAACTATGTGACCTAGTAGTTTTCCCTCCCTCAGAGAAAATTGAGACTTCTTTGGGTTTAGAAATATCCAAAACTATCTACATTTCAAAAACACCCTCCTCAAGTGCTCCAAATGTTCTTCATGGGTGTTGGATTAAATAGCGAGGTCATCAAGGTATATGAGAACAAAATTGTCTTTTAATCCCACAAAAGCTATTTCCATGGCTCTATGAAAGGTGGCCCCAACATTCATTATCCCAAATGGCATCTTGGCATACATGAAAGTACCCTAGGGAGTGGTAAATGCAATTTTATCTTAATCATCATGGTGTGTATAAATTTGATTATAGCCAGAGAAACCATCTAGGAATGACATGACACTAGCTCCTGAGACTTTTTGCAACAGATGCACCATATTGGGTAAGGGGTAGTTGTCTTCTTGGAGCATTTGTTTAGGTTTCTAAAATCAATGCATAACCTGATTTCCCCATTTTTCTTCTTCACTATCACTAAGTTTGCAATCCATTTGGAATATCTCAGTGGGATTATGATTTTTGCATTAAGGATCTTTTGGATTTCTTTCTCAATCATTGGCAGAAGGACTGGACTAATAGGTCTTAGCTTTTGTTGGAAAGGGATGGTGTCCTTTTCCAGGGGAATCCTATGCTAGATGATAGTTGTGTCGTATATTTTCAGGTCACTGTATTCCCAAGCAAATACATCAGCAAACTCTTTCATAAGACTACAAAGTTCAGACTTGTAATCAGCAGTTAACTCAGAGCACAAATTTACCAATTTTGGATGACTTTCGCTACCTAGGTTGTACTCATACACAGCAGGGTCTTTCTCCCTTTTGACAGGTTTAAAAGGGACATCATTTAGAGCTCTGTTGGCCCTTGTTCAAGGTTGGTAAAACTAAGGTTGAAAATATGCACTTTGGTCGACTTTCTCAGAATTCAGTTTTGAAAGTGGATTTAGATACCCATTTGAGAGATAAGCATGGACACCTATTTTCATGAAATTTGGAGCTATTTTTACCCTCATTCAAGGTGGGTTAAACCGACATTGAAAGTATGTACTTTTGTCGACTTTCTCTGGAATTGAGTTTTAAAAGTGGATTTAGGTACGTACCGATTTGAGAGATAAGCATGGACACCTATTTTTATGAGATTTGGAGCTATTTTTGCCATCGTTCAAGGTTGGTCAAACAAAGGTTGAAAATATGCACTTTTGTTTACTTTTTTCGAAATTGAGTATTGATTTAGGTACCCATTTGAGAGATAAGCATGGACACCTATTTTTATGAGATTTCGCTTTGTTTTGGCCCTCGTTCAAGGTTGGTCAAACCAAGGTTGAAATTATGCACTTTTGTCAACTTTCTCAGAATTGAGTTTTGAAAGGGGATTTAGGTACCCACTTGATAGATAAGCATGGACACCTATTTTTATGAGATCTAGAGCTACTTTGGCCCTCGTTTAAGGTTGGTCAAACCAAGGTTTCAAATATGCACTTTTTTCGACTTTTTTGGAATAGAGTTTTGGAAGAGGATTTAGGTACCCATTAAAGACATAAGCATGGACACCTATTTTTATGAGATTTGGAGTTATATTTTCCCTCGTTCAAGGTTGTTCAAAGAAGGTTGAAAATATGCACTTTTTTCGACTTTCTCATAATCGAAATTTTAAAGTAGATTTAGATACCCATTTGTGAGATAAGCATGGACATCTATTTTTATGCGATTTGGAGTTATTTTGGCCCTCTTTCAAGGTTGGTCAAACTAAGGGTTAAAAGATTTACCTTTGTCGACTTTCTTAGAATTGAGTTTTGAAAGTGGATTTAGGTACCCATTTGAGAGCTAAGCATGGACACCTATATTTATGAAATTTGGAGTTGTTTTTTCCCCACGTTGAAGGTTGGTCAAACTAAGGTTCAAAATATGTGCGTTTCTTGACTTTATCAAAATTGAGTTTTGAAATTGGATTTAGGTACCCATTTGAGGGATAAGCATGGAAACCTATTTTTATGAGATTTGGAGCTATTTTGGCCTCATTAAAGGTTGGTCAAATCAAGGTTGAAAATATGCACTTTTGTCGACTTTCTTGGAATTGAAATTTTATAGTAGATTTAGATACCCATTTGAGGACTAAGCATGGACACATCATTTTTATGAGATTTGGATCTATTTTAGTTCTCGTTCAGGGTTGGTAAAACAATTGTTGAAAATATGCACTTTTGTCGAATTTCTCAGAATTGAGTTTTGAAAGCGGATTTAGGTATTGATTTGAGAGATAAGCATAGACACCTGTTTTTATGAGATTTGGAGCTATTTTGGCCCATGTTCAAGGTTGGTCAAACCAAGGTTGAAAATATGCACTTCTGTCTACTTTCTTGGAATTGCTTTTTGAAAGTGGATTTAGGTAACCATTTGATAGATAAGCATGGACACCTATTTTTGTGAGATTTGGAGCTATTTTGGCCTTTGGTCAAGGTTGGTCAAACCAAGGTTGCAAAAAAATGCACTTTGGTCCACTTTCTCGGAATTTAGTTTTGAAACTGGATTTGGGTACCCATTTGAGAGATAAGCATGGAAACCTATTTTTATGAGATTTGGAGCTATTTTGGCCCTCGTTCAAGATTGGTAAAACCAAGGTTGAAGATATGAATTTTTGTTGACTTTCTCAAAATTGAAATTTGAAAGTAGTTTTAGATACCCATTTGAGAGATAAGGATTGACACCTATTTTTATGAGATTTGGAGCTATTTTGGACCTCGTTCAAGGTTGCTGAACTGAACATCGAAAAGATGGACTTTTGTTGTATTTCTCGGAATTGAATTTTGAAGGTGGATTTAGGTACCAATTTGAGAGATGAGCATGGAAACCTATTTTTATGAGACTTGGAGCTATTTTGGCCCTTGCTGAAGGAAGGTCAAACCAAGGTTGAAAATATGCACTTTTGTCGACTTTCTCGGAATTGAGTTTTGAAGGTTGATTTACCTACCCATTTGAGGGATAAGCATGAACACCTATTTTTATGAGATTTGGAGCTATTTTGGCTCTCATTCAAGGTTGGTCAACTAATGTTGAAAAGATGAACCTTTGTCGCCTTTATTGGAATTGATATTTGAAAGTGGATTTAGGTACCCATTTGAGAGATAAGCATGGAAACCTATTTTTATGATATTTGGAGCTATTTTGGCCCTCATTCAATGTTGGTTAAACCAAGGTTGAAAATATGCAGCTTTTTCGACTTTCTAGGAATTTAAATTTTAAAGTAGATTTAGATACCCATTTGAGAGATAAGCATGGACACCTATTTTTATGATATTTGGAGCTATATTGGCCCTTGGTTAAGGTTGGACAAACCAAGATTTAAAATATGCACTTTTGTTCACTTTCTTGTAATTAAGTTTTGAAAGTGGATTTAAGTACCCATTTGAGAGATAAGCATTGACACCTATTCTTATGATATTTGGAGTTGTTTTGGCCCTCATTCAAGGTTGGTCAATCCAAGGTTGAAAATATGCACTTTTATCAACATTCTTGGAATTGAAATTTGAAAGTAGATTTAGATACCCATTTGAGAGATAAGCATGGACACCTATATTTATGATATTTGGAGCTATTTTGTACCTCGTTCAAGGTTTGTCAAACCAAGGTTGAAAAGATGCACTTTTGTTGACTTTCTCGGATTTAAGTTTTAAAAGTGGATTTAGGTATCCATTTGAGAGATAAGCATGGACAACTATTTTTATGAGGATCTGAGCTATTTTGGTCCTTGTTCAAGTATGGTAAAATGAAGGTTAAAAATATGCACTTTTGAAAGTGGATTTAGGTACCCATTTGAGAGATAAGCATAAACACCTATTTTTATTTGATTTGGAGCTATTTTGGCCCTCATTCAAGGTTGGACAACCAAGGTTGAAAAAATGCACTTTTGTTGACTTTATCGAAATTGAGTTTTGAAAGTGTATTTAGGTACCCATTTGAGAGATAAGCATGGTCACCTATTTTTATGACATTTGGAGCTATTTTGGCCCTCGTTCAAGGTTGGTCAAACTAAGGTTGAGAATATCCACCTTTGTCGACTTTCTCGGAATTGAAATTTTAAAGTAGATTTAGATACCCATTTGAGAGATAAGCATGGACACCTATTTTTATGAGATTTGGAGCTATTTTGGCCCACGTTCAAGGTTGGTCAAACCAAGGTTGAAAATATGCACTTTTTTTTACTTTATCGGAATTGAGTTTTAAAAGTAGATTTAGGTACCCATTTGAGAGATAAGCATGGGAAGCCTATTTTTATGAGATTTGGAGCTGTTTTGGCCCTCGTTCAAGGTTGGTCAAACCAAGGTTGAAAATATGCACTTTTGTCGACTTTCTCGGAATTGAATTTTGAAAGTGGATTTAGGTACCCATTTGAGAGATACGCATGGACA
>LPNX010237348.1:774-77989 GCA_001517045.1 Pseudotsuga menziesii
TATCGATATTGCCAATGAAGATGGTAACTATCTGCAAGAAGCGTGGGAGCACATTTTAATGTGTCTTTCTCGTTTTGAGCATTTGCACCTATTGGGAGAGGGTGCTCCTCCAGATGCTACTTTCTTTACAGTGCCCCATAATGAATTAGAGAAAGTAAAACAACCAATGTCACCAGTTGTTCATGCGCTCAAGAGAAAGGGACCTGTACAACTTCAACAGGCCGCAGCAGCAGCTCGACCGGGTTCATATGACAGTTTTGGTGTTGGGGGGCATGCTTCAGGATTAGTAACTAAGTTTCAAGCTCTTCTTTGCTAGGCTGCACTTAAGTTGGTTATTTTAGTTTTTGGTTCTTAATCTTTGTTTTAAGCTGGCAGAAATCGTATGCTACCCACCTTTTTAAATGGATTTTATTCGCCACTTGAGATTCAGTCAGCACACAAAGCATGAGTGCAACTATAAATTGTTGCTATTTTATTTCTGACATTCAATTGCAGTTTTCCTCTAGGTTACAATACTTCCTATACTTCAAGGTAACAAAAAAATTGACTTCGTATATCAATCTTTTTTAAAAGTCTCCTTACTCAATTATTATCTATTAACCTTGACTTTCATTATGATTAGTGGAAATCGTCAACAAACTGTCACAATTGCTGAAATTTTTTAATCTTCCATGGACTGTCACGATTTTTTACTTTTATTTTGGAAAGATGAGTCCTTGCATTTTAGGCAACTTGAGGTTCTTGTTCTGCAACTTTTAATGCAGAAACAAGGAGAGACTAGCAACTGTATGAATTTCTTTTAACTTAATTTATCATCTATAATCATAAATTCAATATTCAGGCATGCTGCTCTAACAGTTTAGTTGCAGGTTTCTGAGTTTTACAGTGCATCAGAGGTTGTTTCAGACTTGTTTCCAGCCTTTCATATCAGCCATAAAAGGAACATATTTAGGGTGGTTTTTCACTCCCGTAAAATACCTTCAACCTGTAGCTGCCTCTCTGTCTGCAATGGTCTGTTCATTACTAGTATCACAATGGTCTATTCATTACTAGTATCACAACAGCTCATGTCTTAATAATTCTCCGTTGTTGTTTATCTATAAGGAATAGAAGTACATGTTCTTTGTTGTTAAAAATATCTTTGTGAACTCAACTCGAACTACGCATCCTATTTAAACATGGATGCAATATAGAATTCAGACTTTTCCTCTCTCCATCATAACCATGCTATCCCATGCTATCCCATGTATAAAAGAGGCTCATATATAATTTCTCATTAATATAGTATTAACATAAATCCCCTTCTCCAATTTCCTCCTCATTGTGTACAATGATCCCAATTAATTGTTCTATATTCCACTCAAATTCTTTTGTTTCTTCAATATAGTTTATAATGGAACATGAGGCGTTATTGATAGTTATGTAAACAATTGTAATATGTTCTTCCATATAATTATTTTTTTTATAAAAACATACCACATGTATTTCATTTCGTGTATGGGTTACAATGGAACTCGAACTACGCATCCTATTTTAATTTTTAAAAAAAAAATATCCACAGGCGTCGCTTAAGCGACGGCTTCTTCTGTCGCTTTTTCGACGCCTTTACTAGATATCCGTCGCTTTCCGACGGTTCGATGTGTCGCTTTTCCGACGTTTCTTTTAATATACGTCGCTTATCCGACGGTTGTCGGTGTCGCATATCCGACGCTTATAGTTGATATTCGTCGCTTAAGCGACGGCTATGAAGGCTATTTTCTCAAATTTTTTTTACTATCATCGAAAATAGTCTGTCTCTTAAGCGACATGTTACATTTAAGTGACGGTTACATAGGTGTCGCTTAACCGATGGTTATTTAAGTGTCGGCTAACCGACAAAAAGTTTCCGACGCTTAAAAAAAAATCAAAGTGTCGTACATGCGACAGGAAAGTGTCGAAAATCCGACATGACAGCCGTCGGATTTTTGGTCAAAATGTAGTAGTGCTCCTTCTCATTCTTAGAATAAACAAGAATGTCATCAAGGAAAATGAGAACAAACTTGTCCAAATACCTGCTGAAGACATTGTTCATAAGGCACATAAATGTAGCTGGTGCATTTGTGAGACCAATTGGACAAACTCATAATGTCCATACCTTGTTTTGAAGGCTGTCTTATGACTGTCTTCGTCCTTGATTCTCACCTGATCGTAACCAGACCTCAATTCAATCTTGGAAAATACCCTTTCTCCTCTCATTTGATCAAAGAGGTCATCAATCCTAGGCAAAGGATATTTATTCTTCATAGTAACCTTGTTCAACTATCTGTAATCAATACACAACCTAAGTGTACCATATTTCTTCTTTACAAACAGAACTGGTGCTCCCCAAGGAGACACACTTGGCCTGATATACTTCTTTTCCAACAATTCTTGCAGTTGCATATTCAACTCTAGCATCTTTGCTGTACTCATCCTGTAGGGTGTCTTGGACACTGGTGCTACTCCTGGCACAAGTTCAATTATGAAATCAATGTCCCTTTTTGGAGGAATCCCTGGAATCTCATCAAGAAACACATCCTTTAATTCCTGTAACACCTCATAGTCTTCCAACCTAGGAGTTTGATCTCCTGCTGGCTCCAAAATATGAGCTGCATACAACTGGCAACCTTTCCTATAGAACTTCTTCAACTGCATTGCTGAAACTTGCCGTACTAAAATCACCTTTGGAATACCTTTCACAACTACTGGGTTCCCTTCTTCATCCACGCGTTCAAAATTCTTGTTGTAACAGTCAAGCTTCATTCCGTGAGCTTCTAACCAATCCATTCCGATGAGAACATCATAGGAACCAAGTGGTAGAACATTCATATCTACACACGTGACCAATCCGTTCATGACCAAAGGACATTTCTCTACCACTTCACTGACCTTTCTCTTAGTTCCAGTGGCTAGCTGAACTAACCAAGATTTTCTATGCTTTACTTTCTTAAAAGTACAAATCTCCACTAATCTAGGAGTAATGTAACTGTGAGTAGAACCAGGGTCAATCAAAATAGAAACAGATTGCTCAATAATCTTACCTGTAACTTCAACCATAGTTTACTAGTGATCTTCCTGACAGTCCTCCAGTGCTGCATAAATCCTAGGGAATACCCTTACTACTAGACCCACTGTTTCTGCTTCTTGAATTTTGTAAGTTGGCCTTGCACTCTCATTCTCGAGTGGACAAGTTCTGCGCATGTGGGGTCCTCCACATCTCCAACATTGAAGTGGTCCTCTATTTTGTTGTGGATCCTTAGGATTTTCTCCTGTCACTCCAACTAGTTTACTCGCAGCTTGGGATGGCTGCTTCTGCTGATTCCTGAAGTTAGAAGGTTTGAAACCTTTCCTTCTTTGGTTAAACTTCTCATTCTTCTTGTCCTTCCATGCCTTATGGTAATCAGGTTTACTTTTGCTTTGCTCATAGCAATACTTAGCCTTCCTTATTTCTTCTTCAAGAGTTCTAGGTTCGCAAAACTCGATCCTGTCTTTGTAAGACTGAGGCAATCCACTTAGAAACCGCTGGACCTTCACTTTTTCATCTTTGATGTACCCGACATACCTCAACAATTCCAAGAACTTATTCACATACTCTTCCATGGTCTGCTGTCCCAATATCAGCTCATGGAACTCCTTAATCTTGTCATTATAATACCTGTCAGAGAGGTATTTCTGCTTGAAATACTTCTCGAACTGTTTCCACTTAAGTCTCCTTTTGCTAATCCTCTTTACTTGCTTGAAGTGTTCCCACCAAATGGATGCTCTTCCATTTAGATTGAATATGGAAACCCTTGCCTTCATGTTTCCCGAATAGTCTTGAACTTGGAAGTACTTCCTTATCCCAAGAAGCCAAACTTTCGCCTCTTGTCCAGTATTTACCTCACCATCAAATGTAGGAGGTTTAGCCTTCTTAAATTCATCCCGAGAGCGATCCCTATGGTGTCTCCTTCTCTTTCTTTTACGAGAAGAAGAGCTTGTATCCCCACTGGATTCTTCAGAGTCAGATGACCCACTAGAAGTCCTTCTCCTTCTCCTAGTACTGTTCTTACTGCCTTTCGGTCTTGTTGTACCTCGCCCAAAGTCTATCTTTCTTTGTAAGTCTGTTAGACTCTACAACATAGCAGTATTCAACTGATGCTGCTCTTCCTGGGCTTTAATCAAGCTTCTCATGGTGGCTGCAACATCTAACGGTGTCTCTTGGAATATCCTTCCATTAGACTCAATGTTATCATTTCCATTATGGACATTTTCTCCCATGGCATCTCGTGCATGCTCATAAGAATCTCGAGCACCATATTTGTCATGGGTCCTCATAACTGAACCACCACTCACTTACCAAACTGCATTATCTGGAATACTGTCCTTGAAGGTGTCTATGGTTCTGCAAACGTGTTAGTAACACAACTGTTAGATGCATAACATTGATATAAACCAACATTACTTACCTTCTCATGGAAAAAAAAAATAGAATAATAATTTTGCTTAAACAAAAAATCTTCTTCCTTTTCAGCCCTGTAATCCACTGACAATCTGCTAAAAAACTCACTGAAAAAAAGTTGAAAATTGTTGAGAAATCCCTTTGGAAAAACCCAAAATTTCTTTTTCCCCAATCGGACCTCTTTCCAACAAAATTTCTGATGTTTTGGTGACCCAATCCACAACTCCCTCCGGTGCACATCGGCGGCCCTAACAACTAACATAGTCCGATGTATTGCCGGCTCCAACAACTAAAGTTTTTTGTTGTATCAGATCTTCAGTCGTTTAAGCTTCCGGACTACTATCGACGGTGACCTCATCAGCTGATTTCCTCTAATATTTTGACGATCGAAAACATTACCCACTATGGCATCGGCGAGGAGACTAACTCCATAACGCTGCATCGGCGGTCGGAACCACTATTCATCGGATGGATAGTTAACTAGGCAGCCGCAATTGTGGTTAGTAATCCCACTGCGGGTTCCGCATACCATAGCTCATCGGCTGTTGGAAGCTCTACCCACTATCGACAGTTGAAGCCTCTAACCATCAGAAGGATAGTCCATTAGACAGCCACAACAATGGATGCACAACCAACTAAATCCTTTCGTCGTTCATCGACGATTCGTTCAACTAATCTTCTTCGCCGTATCGGCGGTCCAATCTTCTAATATTTTCCGATGTGTCGGTGGTCCATACAACAAAATTTCACCGATCGCTGATGGTCTCAACACTTAGACAAAATTTTTGAAAATTTTCTTCTTCTTTCTCGCCCGCGTTGGCGCCTTCATCCTCTAACTTTCACCGACGTCGAGGTCTTTATCGGAGGTTCTTCAGATTAACGAGCCGATGTTTCAGCGGTCTCGTCAACTATCCTTTGCCGATCCGTTCCACTGATCTTCGCCGACGGTGATGACGTTTCAGTGACTTCATTGCCTAATCATTGGCGACCCAATCCTATAAACTTTGCTGATCATCGATGGTGTCATGACTTAGAAAATTTTCCGAAATTTTCTCTTTAAGCTTCTTTCTGCTGTCGTTTCGGTGCTTACATTTTCTAATTTTCTCCGGTCAATCCATTAATTTTTTTCGACGGCCGATGAACACCTAGAATATTGTGGCAAAAATTACTTCAGGAACCTACCACCATGTCAGCTATCTCATTAACTAACTGTCACAAACGACTGATAGTCGATATCGGGTATTCCTTCAACTAAATGGATTCGATGTTTTGGCGGTCTTTGGCTGATCTTCGCTGAAATTGCGGCTCCTACTTCCACTAATTTTTTCCAAATGCTAACGAACACTTGGAAAAAATCTCACAATTTTCTTCTGACTGTCTTCTGTTGGGTGGCCTTTCGACTAGCTCTCCGCTGCATCGGAAGAGCTTCCCACTTAGTCTTTTGATGAGCCAATGGTTCAGGCAGTTAGGGAATTTTTTTTTGTGAATTTTCCTGTCATTCATCGATTTTCTTCTGGGTAGAAGGAAACCTACCTCTGCTAACTGGTTCTTCATGGCCCATAGAGGCCCATGATGTAACATAAGCTCTGATACCACAATGTAGCGTCCCCAACCCTCCAACCGACGAAGAGGATGCCACGGTGTCATTAAAATCCGGGCTAACCGCCCCATGAACATGAACATACATAAAAATGGGAAACAAAATGATTTGAACTAGAACATGCACATATACATAGTTATTTATCATACAACGGAAACAAACATATGTTCATATAAGCATTCATCATGTTCATCATATTTATTAAACAATAAGTATAAATGCAGAGACGAAATGGTCAATAATACTTATCTTATAAAGAATTCATCCCGCAACCAGCTACGTCGCTGCAACATTCCACCAAACCATAGGCCAGCGTGCTTCTTAATCTCTCAGCAACGTCGCCACCCCCGAGCTGGGCATGACTTCCCAAAGGAATAAGGAACAAGCAGGCTTACACACAGCCAAGGATACACAAATCAGCCAAGCCAACATAGTTGGGTTTATCAGGCCAACGACAGATCACCCAAGCCAACATAGTTGGGTTTATCATGGCATCAATAAGACAACCAAGCCAACATGGATGGGTTTATCAGGCCATCAAGGAGCTGGGAAAGGCTATATGATAAGCTGGTGAGCTCATTGCGGAGCTAGGGACACCTACACCAGAACTAGCCTGACTTATAAGACACCCACACACGCCCAACATAAGGAATCAGTCCCTTCTCTGCTACACAGTCCCTCAGGCCCTAACTTCCCTTCCATTGCTATTCAGGGGTTGTGGAGAAGAAAGCTATCCCTCTAGCTCTATCTGTGTGGTTCCCAAACACACCAGGTTTATCAAGCAAACCAAGCCCTCATCCCTACTCCAACATAGTCCGAAGACCAACCACTGCATACACGCAGCCCAACAAGCGATTCACATCTTTGATAGGGTAAACAATTCCTGAGTCGTTCTGGGCTCTATCATGGCCAAAACAACTCCCTAACAGCCTACAACAGCCCAAAATGTAAAAACAAACAAAGCCAACAAACATGGGGAAACAACAGCCCATTTTCAACAATAAAGCCATGGGGAAACTTACACAGGCCACAATGGGGAAGAAAATAGACTCCCAATCTGTACATGAGGGAAATTTACACATAGACCCCAAAACACACCAGATACCACTCTGTAGAAAATGTGAATGGCAACCGAAAGCGTCTCTCCTCCTTGCTGTGTGAGCCAAAAACAATGGAAACTCAATCCAGGCATGAGGAGAATGATCCCCCTTCTGCATGAGGATGAGCGAGCCATAGTGCCAAATGGTGTGTGGGTAAAAAAAACGTCCTTGCATGTAAGGATGAACGAGGAACAATCACGAGTGGAAGAGTGCCCCTACCTTCATAGTGAGAATGGAGTGATGGGTGTAGTGGTTTTTCCTGCCTGCGTGAGGGTCAAACTGCTGGTGGAGTGTGCGTGTGGGAAAGGACTGATAGTCCTACCACACTCCACTCCCCAGCAATAACTACCCCAACTAACCGCAGAACATTTAAGGTGGTAGTTGGATAGGACAAGGGAAGGTGCGCAATTCAAAAAGGATGGGTGACAAGTAAAGGGGTTTAATAGCTGACACATGGATTTTCTCCATAGGTTCAAGGTTTGACAATTCCCCCTCCCTATCCTTAGGAAAAATCATGCCCTTTTCAATATGGTTGCAGTGAACATAGCTGGTTGGGTTCATTTAATTAAAATGCATATTTACATGATGCCAACTAATATGTGCCGTATACCACGATATTCCATCGGCAACGATTCCGTTCGTCGAAACATAACACAACCAAATCGATGGTGGGGATTTTTCCTTTAGCTCCACACCACGATTCATTACAATATATACATCATGCACATGTAATTCAATGGGGTCAAAACTGAGGTCAAAACTGGGGATGCGTTTTCCATGGTTCGCATAGAAGCGATGGATGGTTAGTTTGTATGTATTGGCCATGGGACCTTCGGCCTGGTTTTACCCTGAGATACCGCCACCACAATCTAAGGTTTTCTGTACCTATTAGAGTTAGGGCTGTTTTGGGGGTTTCTGTATTTTAAAGTAGAGCTCGGAGTTTTCAACAGTGGTTTCCCGTATTCCAGTAGGGTTTTCTAGTCATAACCCTGAGCCGTGTTTCGTATTGCTGTTTCTAATGGAAGGAACTGACAAAGTAAGGAAATTTTAGGTTTTTTTGTGCTGTTGGTTATGTATACATATGTGTTCATCATTTAAAATATGAATGTTGAGACAAATATGTTTGACAGGTACCACTTATTGCAGAAATCATGACAAAGAAACAAAGGAAGAAGCTTAAGGTTGTTGATTACGATTCTGACATAGAAGATCCAGAGGTCTCGACGATGGTAATAAGGACTGAAATAGTGTATGAAGACACTAAGGAAATTACAGGAACAGAGCATGAGCTATAATGGGGTCAGATCTACCCATGATGGTTGAAGGGAAAGTGTCAGAAACTGGTTTGGGAGACCTAGTTCTGTATGAGAACATATTGAGTTCTGGGATAACTAAGATAGCAACCAAGACGAAGATTTTTCCCCGTGTAGAGGTCATTGGATGACTGTTACCCAAGATAGACACAGTGGGAATGATGACAAATGATGAGAAGGGTCAGTCTATGCCATATTTCACAGCTGTATTCATTTCGACAACCTACAGTTTACCGGAAAAGAAGGTAAGTGTAACAACAGAGTGTGTCCTAAGTCTGAAGTTCGATTATACAACCAATGCAAAGAAGATGGTGGCTGAGGGGTGTTAACACCTCTACTTAGCAGAGGGTTGAAGAGACTATGGTAAATATAAATAATGGTTGCTTGAAACTTTGGTTAAATACAATGGTGTAAAAGTATGATAAAGGGCGCGTAAGCAATGAAGTTATCACATGATCCAATGGTGTAAAGCGAGGAAATGGAGATCGACGACTTATTATGTGTTCGCTTTATGAAGATGCGTGGAGGATAAGGACATACAGGGGTAGTCAACATGATACGAAGATCAATGGTTATAAAGCTGAGTCATCAAAATCTACGATCAATATGAAGTCCACTCTGTAAACTTGCACGTTCATTAAAACGAAGGAGCTCAGTGGAATGGGTACGTGTATGCTTATCCGACGGCTGGAAAATAAAGTGCAAATACATCGACGGTCATCAATGGATCTGGAGGATGTAGTTGCGTGATGGTTGGAGATGAAAAGTGGTAGCGGAATCAAAACCGTGGTACACGTGGCAGTTTGTGGTGTATTCTGCGGAGAGAAATGGTTTGGGGGAAACCGCTGAAGGGAGCCTCTGGAATGAGCCTCTATATAAGTGGAGTTGACTTGTTTGAAAAACTATTTTTTTTATTATGCCGGATGAATGAAAAGGACTGCTTGCTCGCCACCCTTCAAAAGTCAACCTCGAGTATATGCGGTTACAGTAGCAGGTAAGTCCCGAATACTCGAACTTCATCCGCAGAATTACTGTTGTTATTCTATATTATGGATAGAGGGAAGGGTTTGCAAGGGTTTAACCGAATTCCAGACGAGAGAGAAGAATACCTGGTTGACAGGGATAGAGGAGTATATGATCCTTTCTTGTCTGTGGGAAGTGTATCTGTTATCAAAGAAATATTACAGTGATAAAATTCAAAGGGGGATAGAGGAGTATATGATCCTTTCTTGTCTGTGGGAAGTGTATCTGTTATCAAAGAAATATTACAGTGATAAAATTCAAAGGGAAATGACATTTTAAATGCTTGTAAATCGTTTTTTGTATCATTTTGCCATTGAGCAGACCCTGCATTTTCCCGAGTTGGCCGAGTGGTGTGCAGTTAACTATTCTTCTTCTGAGAGAGTTATTGTAAGTCATTCTACATCTAGGATACTGTGTAAAATTGATGCAAAGGCCATCCGTGAAAACCTAAACTTGCCCGACAATTACCCCGATAGTCGTGAGTCTGTAAACGAGTCCGTTTTAGCTGAATCTGTACAAAAATTGTGAAACAGAGGTTCGTTGTAAATTCTTGTCTAGCATTCTTAATGAGGGTCAGTTACTGGATGGTCTCTTTCTGTCGTATCATGTTCACATTTTCAGGGATGAAGTTCAATTAGTTGTGTCTTTAGTCTGTTAGGTCTTGGGTCTAGATGATGATTGTCATGTCAATGAAGTTATCTTGGGCTTCGTATTAAAAATGAGTTCGATTAGTTCTGAGTCTCAGTTAGTTCGTGTCTTCAGTTTAGTGAAATATCTAGCAGAAGCTATACATCTCCAATTGAGTGAGTTTCCAAAAGTCATGTTTTTCAAGTTTCAAACTTATTTGGTGAACATGTTACTATGTTCGAATGTCATCGAATTGTAGTTCTTAAGTACCATATTCTCTTTAGATTTTCCCAAGCAAATCAACCTGTTTGAATTTGCAAATACCATCATGTCAGAAATATATAGGATGCTGTTTGATGAAGTGTTACCACGAGTATTGGAAGAAATGAAAAGCATGATGCAGTCTTCACCTGATGATAGGATTGGAGATTGGTTCCTGTACAAAGATTTTACAGTTCTGAGTATATATGGTTTTACTGGAGAACCCTATAGACTTCCTTCTTTCCTTACTCCTAGGATTTTTGCATTGGAGTATATGAGACAGATATTGCATGCAGAAGAGGAACATTTTGGGGCCTTCAAGAAATCTTCCAATATCAAGTTCCCTCTTAAAGTTGGTTCTTTTATTTTTAAAAATAAGGGTGCTCTGGTGTTTGTAGAGAAATTGTTGGAAATCATGGAGTTTCAAAGGGATCAGAGGGTCAATTATGATCCCTATCATATAATTTCCCTGAGAAAATAGGTGAATAAAAATAAGCCATTTGACCATCAAGTTGTTGAAGGTCTGAATGAAGTAGCCAATTTGTTTCACTTTATGGAAACTCCAGGATCAGATGAAAGTACAAGCAGTAGACCGGTTGCAGTATCTCAAATGACAGATGGTTCTAATATTTTGGTTAAAAGAAGTCTTTCAGAAGTTGAAAGTATGGAAGTAGATGAAGACAGTCCCCATAAAAAGGTCAAGTTGTCTCAAGAGGATAAAATTTTAACTGAAGTTATTTTAGATGATTTGAAAATAGTTGCTTTGGTTCCCATGAAATATGTACAAGTGAGTCAATTTTCTTTTGAAAGTGTAGATAATACAGAATCAGGCCCAGTTTGTAAGTCTAAAGAAGAGCTCATGACTAGTTATATGGAGAAGCAAAAGCAGTCCCTAGAAGAAACAAGGAATCTACTCCCGCGGGTGCGAAGTCTAAATAATCCAAAGACTTCATTGATTTCTGCTTGGGACTCAGAAATAAATACTTTTAAATTGGCTATGGTGAGTGATAAGAAAGTGTCAGAAATGGAAGTGAGATTAGACAAAATCAGTGTACCAGATAAAATACAGTTACACAAAAAAACGGGAGACATTATTTATTTAGATTTATTGCATGCTATGGTAATAATTAATAAGTTACAAACTTTGGTTGATAAATTGGAAGTCCAGTTAAAACATGAGAAGGTTGAGAAAAATTCCAATTTCATTCAAATAAAAAAGCTGCAAGCAGATATCATAAGCTCAGGAAATGAATCAGGTAGCACCCAGGCCATTAGAAGACTCCTAGAAGAAAAAGACAATGCCCTCTAGGTATTGAAGAAAAGGCTGAAGATCCCAAGTACAGAAAATGTTCAATCATCCGAATTATTAGCATTACAAGAGGAGAAGGACAGGATTCATCAGGACATGATGGAGTATAAATGTAAGACCATGAAATTGCAAGAAGAAAGAGACAAATGGGAAACGAAGCGGAATGAGCTAATAGCACAAATTTCATGGCTAAAAAGGGATCAAAATGAAGAAAAAGAAATCATGGAGGAACTAATGAGCCAAACTCTCACTGATGAGGAGTTAACTATTGTGAATATTGAAAAAGCATTAAATTATTTTTCTGCCGATGACATACTAGTGCCCATGTCCCAAGTCAGCTTAAAAGATGAAGAGATAAGAGAGTTAAAAGAGGAAAATGACAAAATCAAATTTGAGCTAGCCAAAGTGACTGAAAGTAAGAATAAGATATTACAAGATAAAAGTCAATTACAGAAGAAATTTAGTGAATTGAAAGAAAGGAACACAGGAAAGGGCCCTCTCCAGGGAGCTAAACACATAATCTGGGATACATTATCTGTGGAAATTACTAAGTTCAGGCATTATTTGAACTACATTGATGATCAAAGTATATTGGTCAATTTGGCAAATCAAAGACTGAAGTTAGTAAATGAAACCATGGAGAGGAAACCCCTTGGAACAACTCAGAATGCATTAAATTTTTTAAATTCATTAACATATCAAAAATTGCAAGATATAGGAGTCAAAGACAGAGTGACAATGGTACTGTGGTGAAAAAGGTTTATTCATAAACACCATCTAATGAAGACAGTGCAGGACAAGGTTGATGAAATGAGCTCACGTATTAATGATTTCAGGCAAGTTTTTAAAGAATTATTTGAAGATGGCCTTCCTTCCTTTTGGGACGAGGAGGGACGACTGTTTTCTCAAGAGCATTATCACATCCTATTGGTGCAAAGCCATATGGATCACTCTAAATTTGATGATTTGGTAAAGGGGCTAAAGGAAAAGGTCATCGTAGATAAGATGACAGATGATTTTGAAATATTACAGAAATTTCTGATCATCAGGGGAGGGTTACCTGCTGTGTCTTATGAAGCCTACATGGAGCTGGAGGTGTCTATTCAGGAAATGATTGAGTATGATATTCCAAGCGCGGAGCAATGGAGAGGCCATAGAAAGATTTGGAAAGACAAAGTACATCCTTCATTCATGAAAACAGGTGTTGCGCGTTGAGGAGCTGCTTGGACGGGCCTTGTTACCGAGTTGATTTAAATTAAATGATCTGTTAGGATCGAAGCAAGTAGTTTATTTCTAGTAGTTAGGAATATAGTTACAAGACTTTGATTAAGCATGTTATTCAGTTATAAATCTTCTCGGAAGAAGAAATCATTTTATGTATATAATTGCATTTACTTTATGTGATGGGGGTTGGAACCCATCTTGTTGTTGAATGTTCTTTTAAAGACATATATTTCTGAATGACAAAGTTGAATGCGTGTGGGTTATCAAAAATTCCTGTGCTATTTAAATTATAGTCTGTGTTTCTCCTCCTTTGTGATTGTGTTTTCCAGTGTTACACTTGATTTTGTTTTCTTCATATCTGAAACTTAGTGTTGAATGGTTAGAATTCATACTGGTTATGCTCTGATAATCGTTTCAGATATTTTATAAACATTTCTGCTAAAGTTGACATAGAACTCATCTCCTGATGCTCTGTATTGATGGACTGTTCATTATTTCTTCTGTTCCACATGAACTAAATGAACGACTGTGATTGAATGGTTATCTTGCCTTTGATAAAATCTCGTGCATATGATTTTGTGATATGTTTATGTATATGTGACTCCATTGCCCAATGGTTATGTGTATTGTTTCAACCATCTGTATAATTTTCGAGTGTTGATTTATATCTGGCCTTATTAAATCTATATTTGAGAGATCCCTCTCTGGAAAGAAAAGCCAGTTTCTTTCTAAAGTGGTTTTTTGCTGTTACCTTTGGGATTTACCTTTGCAACCTGGGTACATTCTGAGTGTTAACAAATTGGCGCCATTGCCGGGGAACGAAAGTGCACATCTGTCCTGGGGAGAACGACAAAGTTCGAAGAAATATTTCTGTGGGCAAACAGGAATTTTTTTCAGTAGAAAAGGTTGTATATTTGCCCTAGCGATTCCATTGTAAAAATTTTTAAATCTTAAGGAGTCATTTTGGCTTCGAGAAGACACACATGAGGTAATTCTGATATTGAAATTTTAAAGAGTTTGGAAAATCTGGAAAGGTTATTTAAGAAAAAATATAAAGAAAAAATAGGTTTTCCTTTGTTTGGTGCATCATCTTCTCAAGATTCTCCTATTGATCCAGAATAGGAAGTTAATGTTGGAAGGAGTTTGTTGAAAACTAAATTTGAGTTTGATCTTAAGAATATCTAATTTTATTCTCGTAGATTAGAATCTTATTTGCTGGATTCCCTCTGGAGAGATTTACAATAGACTACGAAAGTTGAAACATTTGCTGTCCAAAATACTCAAAAGTCTTCAGTTCCTTTGAACCCACCTAGACCAATGGCAGCCAGATTTGCTCTTTTGCGTTTGCCTGCTTTATTACATGACCTTCCTCAGAATTATTCCCAAAGAATTTATTTATTTGATTGAGAAGGTGACATAACTGCAAAGCAACATGTTGCTAAGTTTGAAGATTTCATCGACTTAGAAGAAGTTGATTATGCAAATGTTAAAATGCGGTTATTCGCTCAAAGTTTATCAGGAGAGGCAAAGAAGTGGTTTAAAGATTTTCCAGATGGGTCTCTAATGAATTTTCAGGCTCTCCAGAATGCATTTCTAGATAGGTGGGATGATAAATAGAATCCTTTACAACTCTTGTCTCAGTATAACAGTCTCAAAAAAGGAGGTTTCGAATTTGTCCACGAATTTTCCAGCAGGTTCATGAGGGTTTATAATTCTATTCCGGAAGACATAAAACCTTCTACAGCCGCTGCTAAACTACATTATGCTGGAGCCTTTGACAATGATTTTTCATTCTCATTGAGAGAAAGAAAATCAGCAACTCTTGCTGCGATGTTTACAGATGCTTTAGAAGTGGAAGCAAATATGATGGCAAGTGGAAAAATGAAACATAGAGATATTGATAGGAGGAAAAAGGAAGAAAATTCGCCCTCTTCTTCTTCTTCTACCACTGATGTTAAATTTGAAATGATGTTAAAGACAATGGAAAAGTTGATGGACAGATTAACTATGGATAATAGGGGGTTCAATAGGGAACAAGTCGAGCCTCAAATCACGAACCCTAATTTTAGAAGACCAAATCCTCTTGTTCTTCCACAAAATAGGAAGAGAGATATGAGAAACCCAAGAAATCAAGAAGAACAACAAATTCGTCCACCGTTTCTTGAGAATTATGTCGTTGATGAAGAAGATCCTGCCGAAAATGAGATTCATCTTTTTGGAGAACTAGATTCAGAGATATATCTTACTGAAGAAGAGCATAGCATGTTTGAACAGGAAGGTGGAAATGAAGAATTTGAGAAAGAAACATAACAGTATCAAAGGGGTTATCTACATGCTATGGATGATGTACATAGGAATATCAGATTGAGAAATAGAGAAGTTTTCATAAATAAAGGTAAGGCAAGTCCAAATCAACCTTCCACCTGTTCCCTAAATGTAGAAAAGGGGAAAGAAGTGCAAAAAGAGTCTTTTGTAAATAAAGAAATTGAAAATGAGATACAAAGAGACAAAAGGATAAAGCAAGTGGCCCCGATTGATGTAGAAAGAGTTGGTTCATGTTTTAGTTTGCAAAATGAGCTTTCAAAGTTAAAAATCTCTGTTCCATTTAATGAGTTGTTGAAAAACAAGGAGTATAGAAATATTATCACAAAAATGGTCAAAGGTCAAGGAGAATTTCAATATGATATTTTAGAGTTGAATGATGATAATCCTACTATTTCATTTGGGTCAAAGGTTGAAAATTTAGAAAATGAAGAAGTCCCTCCTTTTTATTTGAGTTTGAATGTGCATGATATGGTGGTCCATAATACTATGCTAGACTCAGGTGCATCAAATAATTTAATGCCGAAGGGAGTAGTTGAAAGCCTGGGATTAGAAGTGACAAGACCCTATAAGGATTTGTATTCTTTTGACTCTAGAAGAGTGAAATGTCTTGGTTTGATTAAGGATATGGTGGTAACTCTGAATAAATTACCATCTAAAACTATAGTCATGGATGTGGTAGTAGCAGATATCCCACCCAAGTTTGGGGTATTGTTGTCAAGATCTTGGACTTCAAAGTTGAAAGGTAGTTTACAAATGGATATGTCATATGCTACAATTCCTATTCAAGATGGGAGAAAAAGGTTGTATAGTGAAAAAATAACTCTTTATGTAGTGAGAAGTCAAGATAAACCTGAATTTCATCATATATATGCTGTTGATACTGATTTGGGGTCTTCTATTTTATTTAATGATACTGTCCCATATGATTTAGAATCCACATTGCAGGGGAAGTTTGAGGAAAATAAGAAAGAAGAGGTGATGGAACAGGATGCTTTGGAGGCAAAAAAAAAAAGGGAAGGTTTGTGGACTATGTACTTTGATGCATCTGCTGCAAAAATAGGTGCTAGAGCTGGTGTGTATATAATTTCCCCCATTTGATATTTCAAAGCTTTGTCATATAAATTAACATTTGAATGCACCAATAATGTAGCAGAATACAAAGCTTTATTACTGGGGTTGCATGCTTTAAAATATTTGGGAGCGCAAAGGATAAAAGTTTTAGGAGATGCAGAATTGGTGATAAACCAAGTAAATGACAGTTATCAAACTAGACATCCCCGGATGAGGGATTATAGAAATGAAGTATGGGATATGATTGGTAACTTTTTTACAGAGCATACGATTCAGGTAGTCTCTAGACATGAAAATATTGTGGAAGATTCTTTAGCAGTAGCTGCTGGAAAATTTAAAACCCCTGTTGCTGGTAAGAGAGAATACCAGGTCGACATTGTGAATAGACCGTCTATTCCCGATAATTCTAAATATTGGTAGGTGTTTGAAGATGACATGCAGGTCAGAATATTTTTAGAACTATCAGGAGAATTTGTAAATAATCATATCGACTCCGAAAATAACGATGGTGAGACCTTTCAAGATGATGAAGAACCTGAGAGAGAAAAGGAAGGCACTAAAAAATTAAAAAGAACTTTGGGAGGAAAGGATATTATTCAATTAAAAAACAATTTCATACCAAGAGGTTTGATTCCTTTGGAAAATCTTTTTGATGAGAATGATGTTGCTAATAATCCTAAAGTAAAGCCCGTTGAGAATGCTGTCGAAGATAGAAATATTGGCACTGAAGAGAATCCTAAGGTTATAAAGTTATCCAAGAATTTGCCTAAAAAAGAAAAATAAGAATATGTGAATTTAATGAAGAAATATACAGATGTATTTGCCTGGAGTTATGAAGATCTTAAAGAGTATGATACATCTATAATACAGCATACCATTCCTATAAAGCCTGGGGAGAAACCTTTCAAACAGAAACTCAGAAGGATAAACTCTAAATTGCTCCCCATTATTGAGAAGGCAATTAAAAAGTTATTTAATGCCAAGATCATTGTAACACTAAGGTTTTCAAAGTGGGTTGCAAACCTGGTTCCTGTTAGAAAAAAGAATAGAGAAATAAAACTGTGTATAGATTTCCGCAATTTAAATAAAGTCTCTATGAAGGATAATTATCCTTTGCCAAAGATGGATCATATATTGCAGAAAGTGGTTGGAGCTTAGAGAATTTCAATGTTGGACGGTTTTTCTGGCTATAATCAGATCAAAGTGTTACCTGAAGATCAATAAAAAACTGCATTTACTACACCTTGGGGCACTTTTATGTATGCAAAGATGCCTTTTGGCCTAATGAATGCAGGAGCTGCTTTCCAGCGAGCTATGGACATTGCTTTTGCGGGAGAAATTGGGATTTTTGTGGTAATTTACATGGACGACATCACAGTCTATTGAAAATCTGACAGAGAACATCTACATCATCTGGAGAAATTTTTCATGAAGTGTAGGAAGTTTGGTATATCATTGAATCCAAAGAAGTCCAATTTTGCATTGGAAGAAGGAAAGTTGTTGGGCCATATAATATCTAAAGATGGAATAAAAATTGATCTTGAAAGGGTGAATGCAATTTTGAAAGTAGGTGAACCCAGGAGTAAAAAGGAGATACAGTCATTTTTGGGACAGGTGAATTTTTTAAGAAGTTTTGTGCCAAGTTTTGCTGAAATCTTAATGAACATTACAAATATGTTGAAAAAGGGTCATGAGATAAAATGGAATGCGGAAGCTAGGAATTCCTTTTGGGAAATCAAAAAAGAAATCTCAGATGCTCCTGTGTTGGTCAGCCCAGATTTTACCAAAGATTTTTTAGTATTTTCGTATGCTTCAGAGTATACTATTGCAGTGGTTTTACTGCAAAAGAATGATGAGAACTTGGAACAGCCCATAGCATTTTTTAGCAAGATGTTGAGATATGGAGAATTGAAATATGACATCATGGAGAAATAAGCATATGCTTTAGTCAAAGCATTGAAATATTTCAGGGTATATATTCTACATTCACATATAATTGCACATGTTTCAACTGCTGCAGTGAAAGGAATTTTGACACAATCTGATACATAAGGCAGAAGGGCAAAATGGATAGCTACATTACTGGAGTACGACATAGAAATAAAGCCTACTAAGCTGGTTAAGGGACAAGGATTAGCAAAAATGATGACAAATTCAAATTGTGAATATTTACAAATCAATTTCTTATCTCACCAATTTAATCAGTTAGATACAGAAGTGGAAATAATGGCTGATTTTTTGGCATCTCCATGGTATTCTGATATTGTTTACGTCCTTCAAAATTTACAAGCACCAGTTGGATTGAGTAAGTCAAAGGCCAGATCCATAAAATTGAAAGCTGCCAAATTTTGTATTATAAATCAATATCTTTATTGGAAATACCTCAGAGGTGTGTTACTGAACTGTATTTTAGAAAATGAAGCTCAACATACAGTCAAAGAATTTCATAAGGGGGATTGTGGAGGGCATCATTCTTGGAAGGTGACTGCAAATAAAATCCTAAGAGCAAGTTATTATTGGCTAACATTATTTTCAGATGTATATAAAGAAACCAACAAATGTCATCAATGCCAAATTTTTGATGGTAAGAGAAAGGTACTTCCTCTTCCTTTAAATCCAATAACGATAGAAGCTCCTTTCCAATAGTGGGGTTTGGATTTTATTGGTGAAATAAACCCCAATTCGTTAGGACAACACAAATGGATTTTGACGGCTACGGATTATTTTACAAAATGGATTGAAGCGATTCCCACCAGAAGAGCCACTGAAACTGTAATCATGGATTTTCTTGAGGAGAACATATTGGCTCGATTCGGATGCCCCAAAAGAATAGTAACAGACAATGCAGCTGCTTTTAAATCCAAGAAAATGATTGATTTCTGTCACAAATATCATATAAGTCTCAATCATTCAACTGCCTATTATCCGCAAGGAAATGGGTTAGCCGAATCTTCAAATAAAAGCTTAGTAAGGATCATCAGGAAGCTGTTGGAAGATAATAAAATATCATGGCACACCAAGCTCAAATATGCTCTATGGGTTGACAGGATTAGTACCAAAAGGGAAATTGGCATGTATCCATTCCAATTGGTGTATGGAACAGAAGTTGTTTTTCCAACATCGTTAGGTGTTCCAGTTATGAGATATTTCCAAGAGCAGCAAGAAGAACCAAATCACATGCAAAGAAGGATAAATCAGATTTTTGAGCTGGAAGAGCGAAGGAATATGGCTTATGACAAGGTGCAGTTACATCAGGAAAAAATAAAAAAATACTTTTGACAGGAGAATCAAAGAAGAACAGTTTCAGATTGATGACTTGGTCTTGAAATGGGATTCTCCTAAAGAATACAAACATGGGAAATTTGATCATATGTGGGTAGGTCCTTATGTTGTTGCTGGATACAGAGGACAAAATGCATTTCTTTTAGAATATCCAAATGGGGTTCCTCTGGATAGTAACCCTGTTAATGGAAGGTATCTGAAACATTACCTTTCCTAAGGAAGAAGGTAAAATTTGTATCATAGGCTGTAAATATTTATTTTTCCTTACAAATCAATATAGATGGTAGGCCGAATGTTTTTGAAGCCCACAGTGAAGGCCCTAAGATTTAGGAGGCATGCCATTCCATCTTAAAAATATATCTACAAAAAACAAAAAACAAGTTTTCTGGAAGTTATTATGAAAAGATTAAAGACAGGCACCTGGTCTACGAGTTCTTTGATACCTCACAGGGAGGATATCATCCCCAGATGGAGCCAGTTGTTAACACCTCTACATAGCAGAGGGTCGAAGAGACCATGGTAAAGAGAAATAATGGTTACTTGAATATTTGGTTAAATACAATGGTGTAAAAGTATGATAAAGGGTACATAAGCAATGAAGTTATCACATGATCCAACGGTGTAAAGCGAGGAAATGGAGATCGACGGCTTATTATGTGTCTGCTTTATGAAGATGCATGGAGGATAAGGACATACGGGGGTAGTCAACAAGATACGAAGATCAACAGTTATAAAGCTGAGTCATCGAAATCTACCATCAATATGAATTCCACTCCGTAAACTTGCACGTTTGTTAAAACAAAGGAGCTCAGCGGAATGGGTACGTGTAGGCTTATCCGATGGCTGGAAAATAAAGTGCAAATACATCGACGGTCATCAACGGATCCGGATGATGGAGTTGCACGATGGTTGGAGATGAAAAGTGGTAGCAGAATCAAAACCGGGGTACACGTGGCAGTTTGTGGTGTATTCTACAGAGAGAAATGGTTTGGGGGAAACCACTGAAGGGAGCCTCCGGAATGAGCCTCTATATAAGTGGAGTTGACTTGTTTGAATTTTTTATTATTATTATGGCGGATGAATGAAAAGGACTGCTTGCTTGCCAGGCCTTCAACAGTCAACCTTGAGTATATGCGGTTACAGTAGCAGGTAAGTCCCGAATACTCGAACTTCATCCACAGAATTACCATTGTTCTTCTATATTATGGATAGAGGGAAGGGTTTGCTAGGGTTTAACTGAATTCCAGAGGAGAGAGAAGAATACCTGGTTGACAGGGATAGAGGAGTATATGATCCTTTCTTGTTTGTGGGAAGTGTATCTGTTATCAAAGAAAGGCTACGGTGATACAATTCGTAGGGAAATGACATTTTAAATTCTTGTAAATCATTTTTTGTATCATTTTGCCATTGAGCAGACCCTGCATTTTCCCGAGTTTGCCGAGTGGTGTGCAGTTAACTATTCTTCTTTTGAGAGAGTTATTGTAAGTCATTCTACGTCTAGGATACTGTGTAAAATTGATGCAAAGGCCATCCGTGAAAACCTAAACTTTCCTGACAATTACCCCGATAGTCGTGAGTCTGTAAACAAGTCCGTTTTAGCTGAAGTGTACAAAAATTGTGAAACTGAGGTTCGTTGTAAATTCTTGTCTAGAATTCTTAACAAGGGTCAGTTACTGGATGGTCTCCTTCTACCGTATCATGTTCACATTTTCAGGGATGAATTTCAATTAGTTGTGTCTTTAGTCTGTCAGGTATTGGGTCTAGATGATGATTGTCATGTCAACGAAGTCATCTTGGGCTTCTTATTAAAAATGAGTTTGATTAGTTCTGAGTCTCAGTCAGTTCATGTCTTCAGTTTAGATGAATATCTAGCAGAAGCTATACATCTCCAATTGAGTGAGTTTCCAAAAGTCAAGTTTTTCAAGTTTTAAACTTATTTGTTGAACATGTTACTATGTTCGAATGTCACAGAATTGCAGTTCTTAAGTACCATATTCTCTTCAGATTTGCCCAAGCAAATCAACCTGTTTGAATTTGCAAATTCCATCATGTCAGAAATATATAGGATGCTGTTTGATGAAGTGTTACCCCGAGTATTGGAAGAAATGAAAAGCATGATGCAGTCTTCACTTGATGATAGGATTGGAGATTGGTTCCTGTACAAAGATTTTAGAGTTTTGAGAATATATGGTTTTACTGGAGAACCCTATAGACTGCCTGCTTTCCTTAATCCCAAGATTTTTGCATTGGAGTATATGAGACAGAGATTGCATGCAGAAGAGGAACATTTTGGGGCCTTCAAGAAATCTTCCAATATCAAGTTCCCTCTTAAAGTTGGTTCTTTTATTTTTAAAAATAAGGGTGCTCTGGTGTTTGTAGAGAAATTGTTGGAAAGCATGGAGTTTCAAAGGGATCAGAGGGTCAATTATGATCCCTATCATATAATTTCCCTGAGAAAACAGGCGAATAAAAATAATCCATTTGACCATCAAGTTGTTGAAGGTGTGAATGAAGTAGCCAATTTATTTCACTTTATGGAAATTCCAGGATTTGATGAAAATACAAGCAGTAGACCGGTTGCAGTATCTCAAATGACAGATGGTTCTAATATTTTGGTTAAAAGAAGTCTTTCGAAAGTTTAAAGTATGGAAGTAGATGAAGATAGTCCCCATAAAAAGGCCAAGTTGTCTCAAGAGGATAAAATTTTAAGTGAAGTTATTTTAGATGATTTGAAAAGAGTTGCTTTGGTTCCCACGAAATCTGTACAAGTGAGTCAATTTTCTTTTGAAAGTGTAGATAATATAGCATTAAGCCTAGTTTGTAAGTCTAAAGAAGAGCTCATGACTAGTTATATGGAGAAGCAAAAGCAGTCCCTAGAAGAAACAAGGAATCTACTCCCGCGGGTGCGAAGTCTAAATAATCCAAAGACTTCCTTGATTTCTGCCCGGGACTCAGAAAGAAATACTTTTAAATTGGCTATGGTGAGTGATAAGAAAGTGTCAGAAATGGAAGTGAGATTAGACAAAATCAGTGTACCAGATAAAATACAGTTACACAAACAGACGTGAGACATTATTTATTCAGATTTATTGCATGCTATGGTAAGAATTAATAAGTTAAAAACTTTGGTTGATAAATTGGAACTCCAGTTAAAACATGAGAAGGTTGAGAACAAGGCCAATTTCATTGAAATAAAAAAGTTGCAAGCAGATATCATAAGCTCAGGAAATGAATCAGGTAGCACCCAGGCCATTAGAAGACTCCTAGATGAAAAAGACAACGCTCTCCAAGTACTGAAGAAAAGGCTGAAGATCCCAAGTACATAAAATGTTCAGTCATCTGAATTATTAGAATTACAAGAGGAGAAGGACAAGATTCATCAAGACATGATGGATTATAAAGGTAAGACCGTGAAATTGCAAGAAGAAAGAGACAAATGGGAAACAGAGTGGAATGAGCTAATAGCAAAAATTTCACGGCTGAAAAGGGATCAAAATGAAGAAAAAGAAATCATGGAGGAACTAATGAGCCAAACTCCCATTGATGAGGAATTAACTATTGTGAATATTGAAAAACCATTAAATGATTTTTCTGTCGATGACTTACTACTGCCCATGTCCCAAGTCAGCTTAAAAGAAGAAGAGATAAGAGAGTTAAAAGAGGAAAATGACAAAATCAAATCTGAGCTAGCCAAAGTGACTAAAATTAAGAATAAGATATTACAAGATAAAAGTCAATTACAGAAGAAATTTAGTGAATTGAAAGAAAGGAACACAGGAAAGGTCCCTCTCCAGGGAGCTAAACACATAATCTGGGATACATTATCCGTGGAAATTACTAAGTTCAGGAATTATTTGAACTACATTGATGATCAAAGTATATTGGTCAATTTGGCCAATCAAAGATTGAAGTTAGTAAATGAAACCATGGAGAGGAAACCCCTTGGCACAGCTCAGAATGCATTAAATTTTTTAAATTCATTAACATATAAAAAATTGCAAGATATAGGAGTCAAAGACAGAGTGACAATGGTACTGTGCTCAAAAAGGTTTATTCATAAACACCATCTAATGAAGATAGTGCAGGACAAGGATGATGAAATGAGCTCACGTATTAATGATTTCAGACAAGTTCTTAAAGAATTATTTGAAGATGGACTTCCTTCCTTTTGGGACGAGGAAGGCCAACTGTTTTCTCAAGAGCATTATCACAGCCTGTTGGTGCAAAGCCATATGGATCACTCTAAATTTGATGATTTGGTAAAGGGGCTAACGGGAAAGGTAATCGTAGATAAGCTTATAGAGGATTTTGAAATATTACAGAAATTTCTGATCATCAGGGGAGGGTTTCCTGCTGTGTCTTATGAAGCCTACATGGAGCTGGAGGTGTCTATTCAGGAAATGATTGAGTATGATATTCCAAGCGTTGAGCAATGGAGAGCCATAGGAAGATTTGGAAAGACAAAGTACATCCTTCATTCATGAAAACAGGTGTTGCGCGCTAAGGAGCTGCTTGGATGGGCCTTGTTACCGAGTTGATTTAAATTAAATGATCTGTTAGGATCAAAGCAAGTAGTTTATTCCTAGTAGTTAGGAATATAGTTACAAGACTTTGATTAAGCATGTTATTCAGTTATAAATCTTCTCGGAAGAAGAAATCATTTTATGTATATAATTGCATTTACTTTATGTGATGGGGGTTGGAACCCATCTTGTTGTTGAATGTTCTTTTGAAGACATATATTTCTGAATGACAAAGTTGAATGCATGTGGGTTATCAGATATTCCTGCGCTATTTACATTATAGTCTGTGTTTCTCCTCCTTTGTGATTGTCTTTTCCAGTGTTACACTTGATTTTGTTTTCTTCATATCTGAAACTTAGTGTTGAATGGTTAGAATCCATACTAGTTATGCTCTGATCATCATTTCAGATATTTTATAAATGTTTCTGCTAAATTTGATATAGAACTCATCTCCTGATGCTCTGTATTGATGGACTGTTCATTATTTCTTCTGTTCCACATGAACTAAATGAACGACTGTGATTGAATGGTTATCTTGCTTTTGACAAAATCTCTCACATATGATTTTGTGATATTTTTATGTATATGTGACTCCATTGCCCAATGGTTTTGTGTATTGTTTCAACCATCTGTATAATTTTCGAGTGTTGATTTATATCTGGCCTTATTAAATCTATATTTGAGAGATCCCTCTTTGGAAAGAGAAGCCAGTTTCTTTCTAAAGTGGTTTTTTGCTGTTACCTTTGGGATTTACCTTTGCAACCTGGGTACATTCTGAGTGTTAACAAGGGGAAGACTTTCAGACATAAAAAGTTAGGAGAATATGAGATGCCCCACCTTAGAACCCCATTCAGGATAATAACATTATTGTTGAGCAAGCTGTATGGTGGGATTCATGGTAATATGTATAATGTTGGTTGGATGCCCCTCATGTACTACATGGCCATGGAGGGAATGCTTTTTAACTGGGTAGATATATATACTAGGAACTTGTCCAAATGTGTCAAGGCAACTCAGGAAGGCCATAAGCAGAGAAAATAAGAGTTTTTCATGTCATCTTTTTTGATGGATTGCATACTCTTTAGACACAGGTTTGAGAAGCTTAATTGTGTATGGAAGGAGGGGAGGGCCCCTATATATGTTGCATAACAGATTTCGGGAACCCATAAATATCATAACCACTATCAGTTGATATGTGAGGAATTCATCAAACCCCTGTATAAATTAATCTTTTTAGAAGATTGTCCATGCCTGTCAAAAGGAGCTGTAGAATCCATAAAATAATATGGAGATTATTTTTTAACCGAAGATGGCACGTATTTGAGAATGTATGGAGGCACTAAAGCACCCTTACTATTGCCCAAGTATGCAACATACTACATAGTGCTTAAGGAGGCAGTTAGACAAGTATTTCTAGATGGTTTTGGAAATCATTTATTTGATATAAAGAAATTTGTATTCCCACCTATACCTTTCTATGTAGAAAGATATAGGTTCAATGGGGTAAAGAGTGCTCTAGATTTTGTTAAAGAGCTGGAAATACTTCATTTCAGAGAAGTGAGCTTCCACAGAAATGACTCTCAAGGGAAGGTGGAAGCTCATAAAGCAACTCATAAGGTGAATTATGATTATTCAGACTATGTAGACAAAGACGAGCAAGTGTACATAAATGTTTATAGCATGGCCTCCTTAAGTAAAAGTTTGAAAAGAAAATCCCCTAGAGTTAAAGGAAGCAACAACCACAATCCACAACCAAATGATAAAGAGGAGGAAGCTGCTAGAAAGGAAAAAGAGGAGAATGCCCAAAAAGTAGCAGAAGGTGGAAGGAAGCTTCAAGATGAAGAAAAGCAAAGAGAAACAAAGGAAGAAGCTGCCAAGATAGCAGAAGAAGAGCAAAAGAGGAAAAATGAGGAGGCTATCTCAGAAAAGATTGTTCAAATCCAAAAGGATATATCTCAAGAAACCTTGAACATTGATCTAGGAATACAGGATACAGGAGAGCCCACAGAAGGGAAAAATCATGAAAATGAAGTAGCAGTAACAGGTGGAGATCAGGAGCAAAGCCCCATTCGAAATGATTAAGAGAACTTTCCATCCACATCTAGAAGCATCCTTACTAGGGGACATGTTCCCATAGATGAAATGGGACTTGTGCCATTTACACCATCTAAACAATACGATGTGGAATGCTTCGAGGATATTCATTTTTATCATAAAACAAAATCTATTACATGGAGGAAAAAAAAAATCCTGAAGGTAGGGACTCAACCATCAGTGACAACAGTAACCGAGAGGATGATCATGAAGAATGTAGAAGAGCACCCGAAACAATGGGCTTCTATGGGCATTGCAAATGCGTATGCCAATGCTCACAATGTAGACAGGATTTTCAAAAACATTGAGCAGTATAAGGGGAAGATGGCTGAAATGAAGGAGGTGTTGAGGAAAGAAGAGAAGGTTGGGAGAGATTCCAAAAGAAAATATGAAGCTACCTTATCATATTTGGAGAGGCTTCAATAGGGACACCAAATTTTGGAAGAAGAATGGGATAGTTTAAAATAATCCATTGAAGAGTTAAGTAAGGAGAAAGGATGTTTGGAAAACATGGTTGCAGAATTGGATCTGCAGAAGAATACCGCTGAGCAGAAGGAAAAATAGTACGAAACCCAGGTAGTAGCACTAGAGGCACAAAAAGATTCATTGGAGGTTTTGTTGAAAGTGGAAAATGAGAAAATAACTGATATTGAGCCATTGACAAAGCATGCCCTCATGCTCATAAGTAAAATTTATCAGATGCAGCTCCAAATAGTAGATGAGATGTTGAAAATCTGGCAGGTGGAAGCTAGGTTGGAAGAGATTGTGAGTGCAGCTCCTATTTTATAGACAAGACCCAAGATATCCTGGAAATTCTTCAAGGATGTTTGAATTGGTTGGAAACAACCAAGGAACCTACAACAAATGCACCAATCAAAGACACAAAGAGAGTGAAGCTGGAGTATGAGCTGATAAAATGCGGGAATAAAGCTACGAAAGAATTGGTAAAGGCAGTCTAAAGTACTAAAGGTGTTTGCATAGAGTTATGTAGAAAGGTTCTTACAACTTACAACCGTTGTCAAACATTTACAAAGAAGAGGTTAGATGAATTACCTGAGCATGAAGAATACTTAAAACAATTGCAGGCCAGATGGCAGGAGGATGAACTGGGCATTCAGCCGATCAAATGTTTAGATGAGAGAGTGTTGAGAACTATAATAGACCAGGAATCAGTAAGCAACCATCTATTGGAAGATCAAATTCGATTGATTCCAGCCCGAAATGGCAAATATAAAAGCCCAAGTTGCCAAGCATGAGGTCACTATTAGATTCCTAGAGCCATCAGAGTTTGAGACCATAGTGATAGATGCTAATATATGGAAGGAATTCATAAATGAGGTGGCTGGGCCCACTTAGCATGTTTGTTTTCTTGATACATTTTTTGTAATATTATATTTGCCTAAATTAGTGAACCCACTAGGAGACAAAGGCCTTTTTTGTAACTGATTTGAGGAAAGAAGCCCAAAGGGCAAGGGAGACCAAGAGACATTTGAAATTGTATAAATATAGATCAAGTCGATAGAGGAAATGACCTTTTTCATGCTATTTTTTTTGTGAAGTTTATTGTAAGAAGAACTACTTCCTTTTATAATAAAGAATTCATATTTTATGCTGGAGAAGGCGTTGCGAAGTCTCAAATGCATGTTGTATATTGGTTGAATGTCGAATTATTTATGTTTCAGCTTTTTCTACGAACTATGAGATCCTTCTGACTTATGAATTATTTACTTGTTATGAATGATTTCCTGTTAATTTTATGAAACTTATGCAGTATATTGAGTAATGAATGTGTTAAATAACAATGAGGTATCTCTTTGTTTATCTTTCTACTTACAATCATGTATTCTGAATTATGAACAACTATCTATAATATTCTTTATGCATGTTGTACAGTACATTACTCATCATCAATATAATCTTGATCCATAGGGATAGGTTAGATAGAACTAGTTATCTTAGCCTGGTTGATATTTTTTTATGATTTAGAAGCGAAAGAGGTAAGGTGAGAGGTAAGAACCTGCACATCACATTGTGAACTCTTTGTTATCTCTATCGATTTCATTTAATTAGGCACTTGCATATCATATATAAAGATAAAATAAAAAAATTCACTTAAACAGTGGTCCAAGCCGCAACCAGTAAAACAAGCTTTAACCATTACTTGACCTACGGTAGCCGAACCGTAAACCAGATGGATTCCCCATACCAAACAATAACGAGCTAATTGGGAATGCTTATTGGGGAGAATCCCTACTGTTGTTACCTGGTATTTTCTAGGCCTCAACAGGTCTGGCACTAGAAGGAGGGCCACCAGTGCATGGTTGGTCGAGGAAATTTGTTTTCTCAAGAATACTCCATCGGTGACAGTTCTGAAACCAGTTTCCCTCAAAGACCTAGTCCCGAAGAAAAAGTCACAGAGTATCTCTACCCTGTTGATAATGAGGTGGTTGATGATTTAAGGAGAATTACAAGGGAGTATGCAAATAAGATTGGAGGATTACCCATTATTCCTGCTTTTCCTAGAAGAGAGTTTTGTAAGAAGGACTGTCCTAACTGTGAAGATTCAATTTTAGTGGAAGAATTTGAAGATCTGGTAGAAACCACCTTGCAATAGATTGTGCAAATCCTAAATCAGTTAGGACTAGAGTCCCCTCACTACTCAGCTTTTGAAATCCCCGTCTAGTATCCTCCTTAATATCCACCTAGAATCATGGCAAATGTGAATGCGAATCAACCCGCTCCACCACCCGCTTGGAGGGATTGATCTCCTCTAAACCTGACCCCTCTGTTGCATTCCATGCCTTAGAATTTTAACAAGTCATTGCCCAAGTTTGAACCAAATGAAGGAATTCTGGTGGATGATCATTTGCAGATTTTTTTATCTAGCTTTAGAAGGTTTACAAGCAGCGGAGCATGACGACGTAGTCTGTAGATTGTTCCCTCATACTCTCAAGGGAAAAGAAACCTCATGGTATTTTTCCCTGTAGGAAAATTCAATTACAAATTAGAATACCTTTGAGAGATTGTTTAGAAAAAAATATGGAATCCAGAGAGCCCATGCTGCTTTAATGAAAGGGTTGATTTCCCTAAGAAAAGAAAAGAAAGAAAGGGTGCATAACTTCACTTAGAGGTTTGTTGCCTACATGAATAACTTTGATGCAGCTACAAAACCTGCTGAGAACACCCTAATCGAGTATTACACTTCAGCTCTTGGTCCTGACCTAGCCATGTTTGTCAAAAGATCAATTAATCCCACCTCAGTGGAGACTTATGAAGAATCTGAGAAGGTGGAAGCCAAAATGTTGAGTACAGACCAATGTCCTATACAATCAGAAGAAAAAACTTTTGGGAACAAAAAGCCTTTGTTGTTAACTAAGCCTAAAGATGAGCGGTGACAAGAATTAGATGGTGTAGTCAAAATGGTGCAGAAACTTTCAAATAAAATATTTGACATGGAAAAAGAGAAGGAGGCCAAGAAGCAGTTCAAACCTTATTATAAAAAGAGAAATGACAGTGGTACATCGAAACCTCCCTCTCATTGTCCTTCTGCTATTAACTTAATTGAAGTGGGGATGGAAAATTTCTATACATTCCATCAGCAGCCTCATTTTGAAAAACTACCCATAGTGGAGAAATTCTATGACTTTAGTAATGAATTAGTTATTAGATTCCCAGTTAACAGAAGCTGTGGATGGAGGAGAGAAGGATAAGAACCCAACAGAGATGCAAGAAGAATATACCTTGGATTTATGGGATTGTGCACCCCTGTTTAGCATAGAGGATGAATGGTTCATTGAGGAAGGAAAAATATCAGAAACAATTGTTACAACAAGGAGTCAGTGCTTGTTAAAAGAAGATAACACGATAATGCCCAAAATAAAGAAAATTTAGGAGAACATGAAGAAGATTAAAAATAATACTCAGACTATTAATATACTAGAGTTTTTCATCTCGAGTTAGAATCCCAAGACAGTCAATATGCCTATGAAGTCTATAGAAAACAAGGTTGAGAATGTCAAGAAGAATCTCACCGAACATGAAATGGGTTACGACATAATAGAAGATATTAAAAATAATAAGGTGAACATCTTTGTTTGAAATGTGCAACTTACCCCAACAGAAGAATAAGTTGTTGAAACCACTTGAGACACCTATAATAGAACCCCATAATGATAACCAGTCTGAGGAAGAAATTGGTGAAGCTAGTATAGGGGGAAAGTCTAAGTATAGAACACCAGCATTCCTACTTACTTTTGAAATCTTCAATTACAATGTGCATAATTGTTTGGTGGATTCTGGAGCATCAGTGAATGTTATGCCGCTTTCAGTACGCAAACAGATAAATGTTCAACCCAAGCCAACTACAGGACAAGTGGTCCAATTAGATAGGACTGCAGTTAAAGTGGTAGGAGAAAAGGAGGATGTACTGATACATTTGTCAACATATGAGAGGGTCTTCCAGTATATAGACATTATGGTAGCAGATATCCCAGATGCATATGGTATGGTTTTGAGCCGGGGTTGGTCAACAAAATTGGAGGGTTATTTTGCCTCAGATTGGTCACATGTATGGTTACCCTATAAAGGTTTCTAGAATCAAATAAAGGTGTTAACAGAACCTTAGATGAAACACAACATAGCATAGTTGGAAGGGAAGAATGACCCAGTTAATTTTGTTTTGGGAAACTATTTTCTTGAGCTTGAACCAAGAAATTATAAAGCTGAAGAAGCCAGTGACACATCAGATACCCAACCCGGTCTCCTTCAATTTTCATGGGCTAATAATATCGATTGTAATATAGTAGAGTTAGTCTTAGATCTAGATAGTAATACTAATTTAGTAGGGGTAGAGAATAAATTTTGGATTCCAAAACCTTGGAAGGATCAGGAGCTGGATATTTCCTGATGGATCCTGAAAAAAATGATAAATATTTCCTTTCATGTAGATTAGAATTTGACTGTACTAATAATACAGCTGAGAACGAGGCATTTGTCCAGGGACTAAAAAAGGTAATGGAATTAAAAATAAAAAATCTAAAAGTGTATGGAGATTCTGAAATCATTGTTAAACATGTTCGAAACAAAATTCATTGCATACCACCGCATTTGAAGGATTATAAAAATGAAGTATGGAATTTACTAACATACTTTGATGCATTCAATATCTCTTCAATTCCTAGATTAAAAAATGAAGTAGCTGATCTGTTAGTTACTTCAGCTGCAAGGCTGGTACCCATGAATAACAGATGTTCAATTGAATTGCTTTTCAGGCCTTCTATTCCAGACAATATTTCCAACTGGAGGGTGTTTGATGATGATTAACAAATCTTGGAATGTCTAACGAATCATGAAACCTTCAAAGGAGCCATAATAGATGATAAAGAACATCAAACCAACCTCCAGAATGGAAATTTTATTCCTAAAGGGGTCTAGAACAAATGTTTAACCTAGACAACAAGTTTAGAAGACCAACAAATGTTAAGACACACAGTTAGACTTTGCAATTTGAGTTGATAAATCTAGGGTCAGAAGCTGATCCCAAATATGTAAAATTGGGGAAGTGTTGTTCACCTCGGGAAAGGAGAAAATTAATCAGTTTGTTTAGACAATACAAAGATGTATTTTCCTGGACATATGAAGACCTAAAAATGTATGACACCAAAATTATACAACATGTCATTACAATCAAAGTTGGAGTCAAGCCTTTCTAGCAACCTTTGAGGATGATGCACCCCAAACTGGAACCTCTAATTCAAAGTGAGGTGAAAAAGCTTCTTGACGCTAAGATCATATTCAAGGTTAGACATTCAGAATGGGTTTCAAATTTGGTGCCAGTACGAAAGAAGTCTGGAGAGATCAGACTTTGTGTTGATTTTAGAAATTTCAACAGTTCATTTGACAAAGACAATTACCCTGTCCCACCCATGGAACAGATATTACAAATGGTCTAAGGTCCTGAGTTGTTTTCTTTATTAGATGGATTCTCAATCTATAACCAAGTGCTAGTAGAAGAGGAAGAAAGACTCAAGACCACCTTCAGAACCAAGTGGGGGACTTTTGCATATAAGAGAATTCCCTTTGGACTCATTAACGCTGGAGAAAATTTCCAAAGGGATATGGATATATCTTTCTGTGGTTTGATTGGCCGGAGTGTTGTAGTCTATTTGGATGATGTCACGATATTTTCTAAGAAGAGATAAGAACATGCGTTTCATTTGAAACATATTTTCAAACGTTGTAGAAAATATGGCATTTCTTTAAATCCTAAGAAATGTGTGTTTGCTGTTACAAAAGGAAAGCTATTGGGTCAAGTTATTTTGAGGAAATGGATATCAATATACCCAGAGAGGATTAAATAAATAGAATAGATCCCTTTACCCCATAATAAAAAAGGTATGCAGTCTTTTATGGGGACAATAAATTTTGTGTGAAGGTTTGTGCCAGACTTTGCTCAAATAATCAAACCTTTGCAAAAAATGGTCAAGCAAAGTGTTCAATTCAAGTGGACTGATTCAAAGAATGATACATTTAACAAGATCAAGACATCAATAGCTCATGCACCATCCCTTAAAATCCCCAACTGTGAAAAGGATGATACATTTAACAAGATCAAGACATCAATAGCTCATGCACCATCCCTTAAAATCCCCAACTGTGAAAAGGAATTCATCTTGTACACTTTTACTTCTGACGATTCATTAGCAGCGGTGCTTACACAGAAAGAAGAAGGGGGAGAGGAGTACCCCATATTGTTTATGAGAACTGGTATGCAAGGAGTTGAATTGAATTCTCCCACAGTTGATAAGAAATCTTATGGATTTTTTAAGGCAATGAAGCAATTAGGCCGTATATACTGAAGAACCATACCAAAGTGATAGTTCCACACTCGACAGTCCGATCTCTTTTTGTTTAGAAAGAGTTAGGAGAAAGAAGAGGTAACTAGGTAACATAATTATAAGAGTACAAATTAGAATTCAAACCAGCAACCATAGTTAAAGGGAAAGGGATCTGCAAATTGATGGCTGGGATTCAGTACAATGAAGATAACAATTGGGACAATGAATTTGAATTACACATGGTTAATGTATGTCCTTTATTTACAGCTCTAGAATTCTGGTACAAAGACCTGGTTCATTATATTCAAGAGGGATACTTGTCTAAACATTGGAATCACAAGCAAAGGAGAGCATTACACTTAAAGTCAGCCTTATATCAGATTATTGATGGAGAGCTGATTAGAAAAAAATATGATGGAATACTTCTCAAATGCTTGAAATGTGAAGATGCATCTAAGGTTGTTATAGAACTACATGATGGACCTGCTGGAGGTCATTTCTTAGGATATACAATTGCACACAAGATCTTTAGAGCTGGGTATTACTGGACGAATTTGTTTAAAGATGCTCACGCTCATCATAATAAATGTGATACTTGTCAAAGGAGCGGTGGAAGACAAGCAAAGGAAGCAGGGCCATTAAAGCCAATTAATATTTTCGAACCATTCGAGCAATGTGGGATTGACATTATTAGAGAGATCAATACAAATTCTTCATTGCAACACAAGTACATCTTGACAGCAACAAACTACTTCACCAAATGGGTAGAATCTATTCCATTGCAAAAAGTGAATGAAGATGCAGTTATGGACTTCTTGCAAGACCATATTATGACCAGGTTTGGGGTTCCAATTTCCATGGTTTTTGATAATGCTTCCTATTTTTCATCTATTAGACTGACTACATTTGCAAATGAGAAAGGGATTAAATTACATTATTCTGCTAACTATTATCCACAAGGTAATGGTCTAGCAGAATCTACAAATAAAAATCTCATTAGGATTTTGAAGAAAAGAATCATAGAAAATCAAAGAAGCTGGCACATAGCTCTCCCTAATGCATTATGGGTTGATCGAGTCACACCAAAAACTCCTTAGGCGTGTCACCCTATACTCTATTTTATGGGAAAGAAGTTATCCTGCCTCCCAATATTTTGTTTCCATCCTCTCACTAGCCCAAGCTTTAGAGGAACTGACAATGAAGTCTTACAAATCCGAATCAATAATCTGCTAAAGTTGGAGGAGGCTAGATCCAAATCAAGAGAAAGGTTTAAGTATCAACAGGAAATAGTGAAGAGATGGTTTGATAAGCACAAATCCAGAAGGAAGGAATTTGAAGTAGGTGATTTGGTTTTTAAATGGGATCACCCACATGATGAGAAGGGAAAGCACACTAAATTTCAGTAATTATGGATAGGACCTTTTCAGATTGCAGAGAAGTTAGGCCCCTCAACCTATAAATTGCAAGATTTACAGGGGTGGGAAGAGAACTTTCCAGTCAATGGTTTAGTTCTCAAACCATATTTTTCATAATGTTGTTTGAGTTTTTATTTATACATAAATAAAATGTTTGATTGGTCTCAGCCTTGATTTATTTAGATTAGTTCTACTTGATTTACAATTTTTATTTTCTTAGAGTTTGATTTCTTGTATTTTTGTTTGCTTTACCTTATGTTTTCTATAAAGCAGTACAACCTTTGGTTTTGGAGTTCATTAGAGTTCTGGATAAATTGAAAAAATATTTTGACTAAAGACTGCTTGCTATTTGCACATACATCATGCTTAAGGATCCTATAAGATTAACAGATTATCTGAATAGATTTTGAACACATTGAAGTCCTGTTTAATCCCTGTAAAATAACTAAGGTCATAAAAGTCCAGAATACTATTTTGAGGTTCCATTCACTTCACACTAAAGTTTCTCCTAGGAGGCTAACAACAAAATACCCATGGAAAGGAAGTGGGGTGAACAGTTGTATGGTATTTAAAATGATCCCATGCCACAAATAAAAGAAAAAGGGCCAAAATAGTCAAATCTCCCAGAAAGAAAACATATATCAAAAGACATACTGAATAAAATCAGTTTGGATAAGATTGGTCAAAGGATCTTCTCAGTCCATGAGCTAAAAGAAAAATATCTCTCACACAAAAGGACACTATAGATGGAAGAACCTAAACCAAATTTCAAATGAAGAAAGAAATCCGAGAAGACTCAAAAGGACAAAAGCCCAGAAGCATCAAAAGAATGCAAAATGGCATGGGAACGAGGAACAAATGAATATATCTATTCCCACCCTGTTACAATCATGTGGTGTCTAAGTTGGAAGCAATCCGAATATAGAAGTAAAATAAACTTCATATCTTGGCCTGAGAAGAGTTATCGAGGCTATGAAATCTTGGTTCTCTTATCCCATTGGACCATAATCAATGTTAAAAGTTCATAAATCTTGTATTCTATAAAATCTAGGCATCTTAAAGGAATATGATAAAATGGTCTAACAAGACACTTTAAAGTAGTTGCTGTTTCAAAATTCAGTTGTTCAGAGATATGTGTCTGCCAGTTTGTCACCAATTGTTGCCGCTGCAACATTTTTCAAAAATATTTTTTGAATATATTTTTTGGCCCCCTTTGAAAATCTTAGTTTTTTTTCTCAGCATGATTAATTTTGATTGTTAGCCTTCAGCTTGTCTATCCATCATAAAGTTTCCAAAAGTTTCATTTTTTCACTAAGGAAGAAAGTTATTTTGACCCGCAGCAGCGGATGATTTCCTGGTTTCGAGCCGCTACGACGGACTCTTCTTTGTTTTCGAGCCGCAACATCAGTCCAATTTATGATTTGCGAGCCACTACAGTGGTATGTTGATTTCTTTATTTCCCATAGTAGATGAATTGTTGTGATCAAGCCATTATAGCGGACCATTTTTTGTTTTAAACAGTCGTTTTAAAAATTCCTACACAGCGGAAATATTTGAGAGTAGCGCCCGCTACAGCGGGGGGTTTTGTTTCATCGTTCGAATTAGTCCTCGGGAGCCACTACAACAGAATTTCCCCTAGTGTGAACTGATACAGTGAGCTGTTTTCAAATATTGAGCCGCTATGGTGGGCAGGCTCCTTGTTTCACCACTGTTGAAGCGAAAGGATTTTCATGATTGGGCCTCTATAGTGGGTAATATTCTATTTTGCGTGTCATCATCTAGTTACTCCCGCTACAACAGAAATATTTGTAAGTCATGCTCGCTACAACGACGTACTTCACGGTTCGTTTTTTATTTTTGACCTCTGGGAGCTGCTACGGCGGGAGCTTCTTCCAGTTTGACCCGCTACGGCAGGCGGTTCTGCATTTTTGTTGTGAAGGTGTTGGCCAATGCGTTACCGCTATGGATGCGTTACTGCCACAATCCAAGGTTTTTTCTACCTGTGAGAGATTTAGGGATGTTTTGGGGGTTTCCATATTTTAAATTAGAGCTCGAAGTTTTCAACAATGGTTTCCTGTATTCCAGTAGGGTTCCCTAGCCGTATCCCTGAGCCATGTTTCGTATTGTTGTTTCTAATGGAAGGAACTAACAAAGTATGGAAATTTTAGGTTTTTTTGTGCTGTTGGTTATCTATACATATGTGTTCATCGTTTGAAATATGAACGCTGAGACAAATCTATTTTACAGGTACCACTTACTGTAGAAATAATGACAAAGAAACAAAGGAAGAAGCTTAAGGTTATTGATTACGATTCTGAGACAGAATATCCAGAGGTCTCAATGGCGGTAAGGATTGAAATAGTGTATGAAGACACTAAGGCAATTACAGGAGTAGAGCATGAACTAAAATGGGGTCAGATCTACCCCATGAAGATTGAAGGGAAAGTGCCAGAAACTAGTTTGGGAGACCTAGTTCTGTATGAGAACATATTGAGGTCTGGGATAACTAAAATAGCAACCAAGATGGAGATTATTCCCTGTGTAGAGGTCATTGGATGGCTGTTTCCCAAGATAGACACAGTGGGAATGATGATAAATGATGAGAAGGGTCATCCTGTGGCATCTTTCGCACCTGTGTTCATTTCAACAGCCTACAATTTACCAAAAAAGTAGGTAAGTGTAACAACAGAGTGGGTCCTAAGTCTGAAGTTCAATTATACAACTAATGCAAAGAAGATGGTGGCTGAGGGGAAGAATTTTAGACATAAACAGTCACGAGAATATGAGACGACCCACCTTAGAACCCCATTCAGGATAATAGCATTATTGTTGAGCAAGCTGTATGGTAGGGCTGAAGGTTAGATGTATAATGTTGGTTGGCTGCCCCTCATGTACTACGTGGCCATGGAGGGAATTATTTTTAACTGGGAAGATATAGCTACTAGGAACTTGGCCAAATGTGTCAAGGTAGCTCAGGAAGGCCATAAGCAGAGAAAATCAGAGTTTTTCATGTCATCTTTTTTGATAGATTGCATACTGTTAGACACAGGTTTGAGAAGCTTAATTGTGTATGGAAGAAGGGGAGGGCCCATATATATGTTGCATACCAGATTTTGGGAACCCATAAATATCATAACCACTATCAACTGATATGTGAGGAATTCATCAAACCCTTGTATAAATTAAACTTTTTAGAAGATTGTCCATGCTTGTCAGAAGGAGCTGTAGAATCCATAAAATAATATGGAGATTATTTTTTAACTGAATATGGCACGTATATGAGAATGTATGTAGGCACCAAAGCACCCTTACTATTTCCCAAGTATGCAACAGACTACATAGTTCTTAAGGAGGCAGTTAGATAAGTATTTCTAGATGGTTTTGGAAATCATTTATTTGATATAAAGAAATATGTATTCCCACATGTACCTTTCTATGTAGGAAGCTACAAGTTCAATGGGGTAAAGAGTGCTCCATATTTTGTTAAAGAGCTGGAAATATTTCATTTCGGAGAAGAGAGCTTCCACATAAATGAATCTCAAGGAAAGGTGACATCTCATAAAGCAACTCATAAGGTGAATTATGAGTATTCAGACTATGTTGACAAAGAGGAGCTAGTGTACATAAATGTTTACAGCATGGCCTCCTTGAGCAAAATTTTGAAAAGAAAAGCCCTTGGAGTTAAAGGAAGCAACAACCACAATCCAAAACGAAATGATAAAGAGGAGGAAGCTGCTAGAAAGGCAAAAGAAGAGAGTGCCAAAAAAATATCAGAAGGTGCAAGGAAGCTTATGGATGAAGAAAAGCAAAGAGAAACAAAGGAAAAAGCTTCCAAGATAGTAGAAGAAGAAGAAAAGAGGAAAAAGGAGGAGGATATCTTAGAAAATATTGTTCAAATCCAAAAGGATATAGCTCAAGAAGCGTTGAACACTGAGATAGGAATATAGGATATAGGAGAGCCCAAAGAAGAGAAAAATCAAGAAAATGAAGAAGCAATAGCAGGTGGAGATTGGGAGCAAAGCCCTGTCCGAAATGATCCAGTGAACTTGCCATCCACATCCATTAGAATACTTACTGGGGGACATGTGCCCATAGTTGAAATGGGGCTTGTACCATTTACACCATCTAAAAAATATGATGTGGCATGCTTGGAGGATATTCGTTTTGATCCTAAAATGAAATATATTACATGGAGGATAGAAAAAAACCTGAAGGTAGGGACTCAGCCACCAGTAACCATAGTAATCGAGAGGATGGTCATGAAGAACGTAGAAGAGCACCCGAAAGAATTGGCTTCTATGGGCATTGCAAATTCCTATGCCAATGCTCACCATGCAGACAAGATTTTAGAAAACATTGAGAAGTATAAGGGGAAGATGGATGAAATGAAGGAGGTGTTGAGGAAAGAAGAGAAGGTTGGGAGAGATTCCAAAAGAAAATATGAAGCTACCTTATCAAATTTAGAGAGGCTTCAACAGGGACACCAAATTTTGGAAGAAGAACGAGACAGTTTAAAAACATCCAATGAAGAGTTAAGTAAGGAGAAAGGATGTTTGGAAAACTGGGTTGCAGAATTGGAACTATGGAAGACTATTGCTGAGTAGAAGGAAAAATAGTACAAAACCCAGGTCGCAGCACTGGAGGCACAAAAATATTCATTGGAGGTTTTGTTGAAAGTGGAAAATGAGCAAAGAATGGATATTGAGCCATTGACAAAGCATGCCCTCATGCTCAGAAGCAAAATTTATCAGATGTAGCCCCAAATAGCAGATGAGATGTTGAAAGTTCGACAGGTGCAACCTAGGTTGGAAGAGATTGTGAGTGTAGCTTCCAATTTTATAGACAAGACCCAGGATATCCTGGAAATTCTTCAAGTAAGTTTGACTTGGTTGGAAAAAACCAAGGAACCTCCAGCAAATGCACTAATCAAAGACTCAAAGAGAGTGAAGTTGGAGTATGAGCTGATAGAATGCGGGAATAAAGCTGTGGAAGAATTGGTAAAGGTAGTTTGGAGGACTAAAGGTGTTTGCATAGAGTTCTGTAGAAAGGTTATTACAAATTACAACCATTGTCAAACATATGCAAAGAAGAGGTTAGATGAATTACCTGAGCATGAAGAATACTTAAAACAATTGCAGGCCAGATGGAAGGAGGATGAACTGGGAATTTAGCTAATCAAAAGTTTATATGAGAGAGTGCTGAGAACTGTAATAGCCCAGGAAGAAATAAGAAACCATCTATTGGAAGATAAAATTTGATTTATTCCAGCCAGAATGGCAAATATAAAATCCCAAGTTGCCAATCATGAGGTCACTATTAGATTCCTAGAGCCATCAGAATTTGAGACCATAGTGACAGATGCTAATATATGGAAGCAGTTCATAAATGTGGTGGTTGGTCCCACTTAGCATGTTTGTTTTATTGATACAATTTTTGTAATATTATATTTTCCTAAATTAGCGAACCCACTAGGAGACAAAGGCCTTTTTTGTAACCAATTTAAGGAAAGAAGCGTAAAGGGCAAGGGAGACCAAGAGACATTTGAAATTGTACAAGTATAGATGAAGTCAGTAGAGGAAGGGACCTTTTTCATGCTATTTTTTTTGTGAAGTTTATTGTAAGAAGAACTACTTCCTTTTATGATAAAGAAGTCATATTTTATGTTGGAGAAGGCATTGTGAAGTCTCAAATGCATGCTATATATTGGTTGAATGTCGAATTATTTCTATTTCAGCTTTTTCTACAAACTGTGAGATCATTCTAACTTATGAATTATTTCCTTGTTATGAATGATTTCTTGCTAATTTTATGAAACCTATGCAGTATATTGAGTAATGAATGTGCTAACTAACAATGATCTATCTCTTTGTTTATCTTTCTACTTACATTCATGTATTCTGAATTATGAACAACTATCTGTAATATTCTTTATGCATGTTGTACAATACATTACTCATCATTAATTTAATCTTGCTCCATAGGGATAGGTTAGATAGAGATAGTTAGCTTAGCCTAGTTGTTATTTGTTTATGATTTAGAAGCGAAAGAGGTAAGACGAGAGGTAAGAAACTGCGCATCAGATTGTGAACTCTTCGTTATCTCTATTGATTGCATTTAATTAGGCACTTGCATATAATAAATAAAGATAAAATTAAAAAATACACTTAAACAGTGGTCTGAGCCGCAACCAGTAAAACAAGCTCTAACTGTTACTTGACCTACGGTAGATGGACCGTAAACCAGACAGATTCCCCATACCAAACAATAACGAGCTAATTGGGAATGCTTATTAGGGAGAATCCTTATTGTTGTTACTTGGGATTTTCCAGGCCTCAACACCTTCATATGTTTCTCAATCAGACACATTCACATATACTACTATTTCTCAATTCAAGGATTTAAACACACATACAACTCTTTATCTCATGTAATCACAACAATGTCATTCAAAAACAGTTTCAACATTTAACACACAACTATTTCTTCATTAATCAGTAAAATAAACACACAGACAATGCTTTGTCTCTCAATTTCTCAAAATATTTACAATGGGAACCCACTCCCAGTAATGGAACTCTTCAGAATTGAGAACCCTCTCCAAAATTGGAAATCCTAGAGTTGAAAGCCCCTAACTCGACTCCTACCCACATATTTAACCTATCTGCTTCACTCCCCCATAGATTGGTCCTGGAAACAGAAAAGAAACAACTCCTACTCATGATGGTAGTGTCACCATCCTAACAAACTACCCGTGGCCTGATCTCCTCGTAGGGAGTCATCATTGGTACGATCTCCTAGTACTAATTGTTAACACTAAATTTATTTTTGTCTGAATTGCTCCTATTGCCTTCAAAATTTCAAGTTCTCATGGGTGATTGAGTTGGTTTCCGAAGTTTTCTCGTTAAGCTATTTCCAGGTTGGCAGAGAAGAGGAGTTAAAGGAATTTTAGAAATAATTTTCACAAATGGAGCAAAAAGATTTATTAATTTTTGAATGAAACCTAAAAAATGGGTTTTATAAAGATTTTATTTATATTCAAAGATTAATAATTTTGAATATTTCTCCAAAGACAAATGCCGCCTTTTATTTACCAAGCCAAAGATTAAATAAAGGTTTTAAGCGCTAAATATGATTTATTACCTTTCTTAAGGTATAATCAAAACATTAGCGCATAAAATAATCCTATGGCTGATGTAAAAAGGTAAATTAAATCAATGGGTAATATCATTTCCGAAGGGTAAAGTTGTGCGTTGATTAAAACCAAAGTGATCAGCGGAATGCATATATGCAAAGTTGATCCGACGGCAGAGAAATAAAGTGAAAAGTAATCAACGGCTGAAAATAATTTCGGAGCCCAGAGTTGCGCGCTAATTAAAACCAAAAGTGCTCAGTGGAATGCATGTGTAAAGTTGATCCGACGGCGGAGAATTAAAGCGAAAAATAATCAACGGGGAATATTAATTCCGGAGCCCAAAGTTGTCTGTTAATTAAAAGAAAGGAGCCCAGCGGAATTCATTATATGGTGCATGATCCGACGGTGGAAGGTTAAAGGCTGATCGCATCTACGGCTGTAAGGGATTCCGGAGCATGAAGTTGCACGGTGGTTAAAAGCAGGAAGCCTGGCAGGAAGGAGTACATGGCACTTGATCCTACGGTTGAAAACTAAAGGTAATTAGATCAAGGGTCACAAATAAATCCGGAACAAAAAGGTGCGTGAAAGATAGTTTGGAAAGGTGGCTCCGGAATAAACCATTGTTTATAAATAAATTTGACTTTGTTTTAAAAAATAATTTCATTTGTGCCACGGGCTGAGGGGAAGAGACAGTTCACCGTCTCTGCTGAATCTATAGCTCAATCAACTAAGCTCTGCTACTGGATATGTGTATGCTACTGAGGCTACTGATACTTCGACCGAATCAATCAGAAACTGGTACTTCTATATACCATAATGCATCCTTTGCTTCTTATGCTTATAGTGGTGCTGCTACTCGTGCTTGTGGGTATGGGTCTGAATATACCAGCCCAGAAGAGTTGTAGAAATATATACAAGGACAAATGGTGATACAGATTGGGAGCAGCAAAGTCATCTTCAGAGGGAAACTATTCAGATTTCGAAATGACTGTTCTAGTCATCCAACAAAAATAATTGTTTAGAGAAAATGAAGACGTATTTTGTGAAATTGGGAGAGGATTTTCTTCACAACGTACCTACATACAAAAACCTCTTTCAGTTTTCACACAGGTGCTACAGTTCAGCAGCAACAAAATCAGTTGTACAGACCAGTTTTCATGTTTTCCAAAGGACTATTTCAGCCATCAACTTCAAAGAATTGTTTTGGACAAATGGAATTTAATTTGACAAAACTGAGAGAGGCTTTTATTCCTAACATGACTATAATAAAAAATCTCCTTCATTTTTGACACAGTAACCACAAGTTGGGATAAATTTAAATATCTTTATAGGTCATTTTTCTAGAAATATACAATTTTATTATCTGAGTCAGCAGCTTAAAAGGAATATTTCGAGGATATTATGATTATTCTGGAGAAATGAATACGTGGGTTTTGTTGGACACATGTCCAATTATAAAAACCTCTCCCAGATTCCCTACAGCTATCACCATGGGAGATATGCAGGAGAAACTTTGTTGTAATTATTTCTATTTCTAGAAGTAGGGTTAGGTTTTGAATTCTAAGTTAGGTCAAGACTTTTCTTATATAAATTGAAATGTAATTGATTGTGAGGGAGGAGGATTTTCAAGAGCGGAGAGGCTCTACATTGTAATGGATCCACATTTTTAGTAAATGGAATAAATTTGCAGAGGAGGAATGTAAAATCCTTTTTCATGTCAGAGATTCTTGTGCCATCTTTTCTTCAGTAAGTAATTTCTTTATGTGATTGTTTATCCTGTTTCCCACTCCATTTTGTATCTGCTTTCATGCTTGAGCATTAGTTTTTATGGTCTGGAATTCATCATGCATGCTCTAGGTCCATTGTTCAAGCATTTTCAAAATATTTTCTTCTAAAGTCTTGCAGAATTCACCCTAGAGGTGCTCTGCTTGATGGAATGTCTCCCTTTGTCCACTAATCAACCTGCTAATACCGCAAGACTGAGGAATGGTGCCTACCTTGCCTCTATTCATAAACCTTCAAAACCCTACCTCCTACAACCTATTTCAGATTTGATTGTTGACTCCATTGCCCAATGGTCTCCTCCATGACCATCCTACCAAGTCTTTTAAAACAAACTTGTCCTATTTGTCCCATCAGAAATCTAACCTTCTGAGTGTCTTTGATTGAATATCTTGTTTATAAAAACTGTGTAAATAGTGAGAGATCCATCTCTGATTGTATTAGGTCAGAAATACATTCTGAAGTGGTTTTTGCTGTTACCTCGGGGTGTACCTTTTCACAACCTGGGTACATTCTGAGTGTTAACAAACTGGCGCCTTTGCGAGGGAACGAAGGTTCAAATCTTCCCTGGGTATAAACGACATACTTTCAGATTTGATTGTTGATGGTGAACAATAGTCAGATATCAGCAAGGTTGTGCATCTTTCACCTGGCGACTCCATCTTTGAAGAATCCAGTGTTCAGAATTCCTATGGCGACTCCACTGTCAAAAGATTCCAAAGTTTGAAGAAGTTGATTCAGTTTATTCATTCGTCGATATGAGTTCTTTGTCTGCAAGGTATTCTCCTATGAATCGTGCTCATATTCCTGGTTTTCCAAATCGAATACCTAAAGTGGATTGGCAAACAGGTCTTCCAAAGTTTAAAGATCAAAAGAATGATGATGCTGCCCTTCATTTGGTTAGATTTCATGTGCATATACATAAGCTGGGAATTAAATTGCATGAGGACTCTTTAATGAAAATGTTCATGGCTACTTTAGAAGGAGATGCAAGGTCATGGTATGAAGGGTTACCATCATAAAGTTTATCTTCCCTTACTAATTTTCATACAGTATTTCATGAACATTACCAAAACCAATACCCCTCCTTGTTGCTGGTTCAAGATTGTTGTATGCATGCTAAAGGTTTCATTGAAGATTTGGAAAGATTGTATAGTGATGATGAGTTAGTGGATGAAGAGTTTTTAGAAATTTTATATGAGAACCCATTTCAGAAAAAAGAAACACAAATTAGTTGTCTTCACATTCAAGAAAAATCTTAGCAATTAACAATTTCTTCCTCCACTGAAAAAGACATGAGCCAAAACTCTGATTCAAACAGCTACATTTCTTTTGTTGAAGTAGATGATAATTTGCAGCAGTCTTGTCATTCTTTGTGTGACCAAGAAGGAAGTTGGGATGGTCAATCAAACCCTTCTTCATATTATTCAACTTCTGAAGTTTTGTTTCAAGATGAGGCTGCTTATTCCCAATCAGAAAATTCCTTTTTGCAGCAGCAATTTCCTCTAAATTCTAATGCTTCTGTGGGTGATTACAAAAAGAATTCTGATTTTACAAATGTTCAGTCTTACAGTCCCTCCACATATTTATTTTCTAAAAATACAATTAAAGAGGAATCAGCCCTTGGATTAGAATCAGAAAAAAGTTATGAGCATGAAGATGATCAGCCTATTGATGTGAAAGAAGACGGTTATACTCTTGATGGTTTTTCTGATGATTGTGGTCAGCTTGTTGAAAATTATGTTAGTGATGGTTTTAAAGAAAATTTTAGCCTACTTATATATAATGAAAATGAAGAGAAATCATGTCATCATTCTCAGTATGTGAAAGAACCAACAATGTGCAATAAACAAAGGGATCACAAAGAAGGAGATGAGGACTCTCAATGGGATGTTTCTTTAAATCTTTCCAATTCAGAAACATTTTATCAAGAAGACATCTTTCTGCTTGATCTTGTTGAAGAACAAAATGATATTCCTCTTGAAGTGCTTGAGAATAATGGAGTTGCAAATGTAGAAATATTAAATAAAGTTGCTGATATATCATTGAAAAACAATCATGAGAATTCCTTTCAAAACTCTTTTAAAGATTAGTTTCAGAGTATGCAAGAGGAGTTACTTTTTGGAAAGCCTTGTCATGACAAACAAGTGATTGAGTATTTTGAAATTTGTCTTGTTTTTTACGATCCAGTATCAGAGTACATGGATAAATATTTCAGATGGAGTAGTTGGTTATATGTTTGCAGCAAAGGACAAATTTTTCATCTATTTTGTTCTTATGTTCTAATTTCGATCAAGCATGAGGAAGAAATGGAATTATTGGATAAATTGCTTGATTGGCTTCATTGGAAGTCAGATTTTGCTTGATTGGGAATTTGTGCTTAGTTAAGTAGGATAGGTAGACATGAATAAGCTCGACATGGTGAGCATTTTTTTCAGCAGTTTTCAGTTTGGCTTCAGTTTCAAGTGCAGTTCAGTTACAGGTTACAGGTTGACAGAGTGGGATTTTATTTGCAGAATGGTTTCAGTTGATGGTTCAGTTCAAGAAAGGTTGAGGATTTCAGAGAAAGATTGAGAGAAACCAAATGGATTTGGCACCTGGTCTACGTGGTTCTTTTCTACCTCGCATGGAGGATAGCATCCCTAGTTGGAGCCAGTTGTTAACAATAAATTTATTTTTGTCTGAATTGCTCCTATTGCCCTCAAAATTTCAAGTTCTCATGGGTGATTGAGTTGGTTTCCGAAGTTTTCTCATTAAGCTATTTCCAGGTTGGCAGAGAAGAGGAGTTAAAGGAATTTTAGAAATAATTTTCAGAAATGGAGCAAAAAGATTTATTAATTTTTGAATGAAACCTAAAAAATGGGTTTTATAAAGATTTTATTTATATTCAAAGATTAATAATTTTGAATATTTCTCCAAAGTCAAATGCCGCCTTTTATTTACCAAGCCAAAGATTAAATAAAGGTTTTACGCACTAAATATGATTTATTACCTTTCTTAAGGTATAATCAAAACATTAGCGCATAAAATAATCCTATGGCTGATGTAAAAAGGTAAATTAAATCAACGGGTAATATCATTTCCGGAGGGTAAAGTTGTGCGTTGATTAAAACCAAAGTGCTCAGTGGAATGCATATATGCAAAGTTGATCCGACAGCAGAGAAATAAAGTGAAAAGTAATCAACGGCTGAAAATAATTCCGGAGCCCAGAGTTGCGCGCTAATTAAAACCAAAAGTGCTCAGTGGAATGCATGTGTAAAGTTGATCCGATGGCGGAGAATTAAAGCGAAAAATAATCAACAGGGAATATTAATTCCGGAGCCCAAAGTTGTCCGTTAATTAAAAGAAAGGAGCCCAGCGGAATTCATTATATGGTGCATGATCCGACGGTGGAAGGTTAAAGGCTGATCGCATCTACGGCTGCGAGGGATTCCGGAGCATGAAGTTGCACGGTGGTTAAAAGCAGGAAGCTTGGCGGGAAGGAGTACATGGCACTTGATCCTACGGTTGAAAACTAAAGGTAATTAGATCAAGGGTCACAAATAAATCCGGAACAAAAAGGTGCGTGAAAGATAGTTTGGAAAGGTGGCTCCGGAATAAACCATTGTTTATAAATAAATTTGACTTTGTTTTAAAAAATAATTTCATTTGTGCCGCGGGCTGAGGGGAAGAGACAGTCCATCGTCTCTGCTGAATCTATAGCTCAATCAACTAAGCTCTTCTACTAGATATGTGTATGCTACTGAGACTACTGATACTTCAACCGAATCAATCAGAAACTGGTACTTCTATATACCATAATGCATCCTTTGCTTCTTATGCTTATAGTGGTGCTGCTACTCGTGCTTGTGGGTATGGGTCTGAATCTACCATCCCAGAAGAGTTGCAGAAATATATACAAGGACAAATGGTGATACAGATTGGGAGCAGCAAAGTCATCTTCAGAGGGAAACTATTCAGATTTTGAAATGACTGTTCTAGTCATCCAACAAAAATAATTGTTTAGAGAAAATGAAGATGTATTTTGTGAAACTGGGAGAGGCTTTTCTTCAAAACGTACCTACATACAAAAACCTCTTTCAGTTTTCACACAGGTGCTACAGTTCAGCAGCAACAAAATCAGTTGTACAGACCAGTTTTCATGTTTTCCAAAGGACTATTTCAGCCATCAACTTCAAAGAATTTTTTTGGACAAATGGAATTTAATTTGACAAAATTGAGAGAGGTTTTTATTCCTAACAGGACTATAATAAAAAACCTCCTTCATTTATTACACAGTAACCACAGGTTGGGATAAATTTAAATATCTTTACAGGTCATTTTTCCAGAAATATACAATTTTATTATATGAGTCAGCAGCTTAAAAGGAATATTTCGAGGATATTATGATTATTATAGAGAAATGAAGACATGGGTTTTGTTGCACACATGTCCAGTTATAAAAACCTCTCCCAGATTCCCTACAGCTGTCACCATGGGATATATGCAGGAGAAACTTTGTTGTATTTATTTCTATTTCTAGAAGTAGGGTTAGGTTTTGAATTCTAAGTTAGGTCAAGAATTTTCTTATATAAATTGAAATGTAATTGATTGTGAGGGAGGAGGATTTTCAAGAGTGGAGAGGCTCTACATTGTAATGGATCCACATTTTCAGTAAATGGAAGAAATTTGCAGAGGAGGAATGTAAAATCCTTTTTCATGTCAGAGATTCTTGTGCCATCTTTTCTTCAGTAAGTAATTTCTTTATGTGATTGTTTATCCTGTTTCCCACCCCATTTTGTATCTGATTTCATGCTTGAGCATTAGTTTTTATGGTCTGGAATTCATCATGCATGCTCTAGGTCCATTGTTCAAGCATTTTCAAAATATTTTCTTCTAAAGTCTTGCAGAATTCACCCTAGAGGTGCTCTGCTTGATGGAATGTCTCCCTTTGTCCACTAATCAACCTGCTAATACCTCAAGATTGAGGAAATGGTGCCTACCTTGCCTCTGTTCATAAACCTTCAAAACCCTACCTCCTGCAACCTATTTCAAATCTGATTGTTGACTCCATTGCCCAATGGTCTCCTCCATGACCATCCTACCAAGTCTTTTAAAACAAACTTGTCCTATTTGTCCCATCAGAAATATGACCTTCTGAGTGTCTTTGATTGAATATCTTGTTTATAAAAACTGTGTAAATAGTGAGAGATCCCTCTCTGATTGTATTAGGTCAGAAATACATTCTAAAGTGGTTTTTGCTGTTACCTCGGGGTGTACCTTTTCACAACCTGGGTACATTCTGAGTGCTAACAAACTGGCGCTGTTGCCGGGGAACGAAGGTTCAAATCTTCCCTGGGTATAAACGACATACTTTCAGATTTGATTGTTGATGGTGAACAATAGTCAGATATCAGCAAGGTTGTGCATCTTTCACCTGGCGACTCCATCTTTGAAGAATCCTGTATATATAAAAACACACATGAAAATGGTAATCCTGTATTCTTTATTCAACTTGATCAGAATTACAATCACAGAGAATTCAACTTATTCACTCCTTCTGTGCACACTCTTTATTTTCTCATCTTTCACTCCTTTTTCCTTTTCCTATTTCCCTCTTTCTCTCCCTAGAACTATTATACTCAGATTAATTAGTTATAACACTCATAAAGCATGCTAGATCCAACTAATTTGGACCTGAGGACCTAATAAAAGAAAACCCTATTGACAAAGAACAATCTTTGAGAAATCCACGCAGGGATCAAGGAGAACAAAGGGCAAATTGCCACTGATTACATTTAAAATAAATTCTATCTACTTTTCATCGAACCCTATCTATCTAGAACTTGATTACAAGGCAAGTTGACTCATTAGTAAATGAACTTCTAGTTGGATGCTAAGCTGAGTCATCAACCAATGAACTTCGAGCTGGATGCTTTTGCATCATACTCCTAGGGAAGAAAATATTTTTTCATTAAGTCTTCAGGCAGTAGATTGTACTTGGAAAGTTCTTGCTCTGTCATCCAGGTTGTATCTTTAGTAGGTTGATTTATCCATTTGACCAGGTATTGAAAGAATGTTTTGTTCCCGATCTTCCTTAAGATTATTTTGTCAAGGGTGGCTTCAATTTGAGGTTGTTCTTTTTGTGGAATTTCTCCTTTCCAATCTATAGTTGGATCATCTATATTTGAAGATAAACCATCTAGTTGGATACCTGCATCTCTAAAAGGATACTAATATGAAACATTAAAAATCGGTGAAATCTGAAGGTTAGAAGGAAGTTCAATTTCATAAGCATTTGTAGAAAAATTCCTTAAAACTTTACAAGCTCCAATATTTTTAAGCTTCAACTTATTATAAGTTCCTTTAGGGAAACTTTCCTTTTTAATACAGGCCATCACTAAATTTTGAATCTGAAAATTCACTTCTCTCCTTTTTAGGTCTGCTCTCTATTTATACTTCTTCATACTTTCCTGTAATATCTTCTTGATGGTTTCTTGTAGCTCATGCATACTAACTACAAATTCTTAACCCTCTGCACTTCTCTTTTCCCTTTTTCCCAAATATCTAAGTTTATATACACCTATTAGATGCATCCCATAGACAATTTGAAAAGGACTCATATCGGTACTTCTATTGGGTGAATCATTGTATGTGAACTTAGCCTGAGCTAAAGCTAAGTCCCACTGTTTTGGATGTTCATACACTAGACTTCTCAGTATATTTCCCAAGCTCCTATTTACCACTTCATTCTATCGATCAGTATGAGGGTGATAAGCATAACTAAAACTGAGATTAATCCCCAATTTCTTCCAAAGAGCTCTCCAAAAATGACCAATAAATTTTGTATCTCTGTCAGACATAATACTCAAAGGCAAACCATGCAACTTTACAATTTATGAAAAAAATAGATTAGCAATGTCTGTTGCATCTTTAGTATTTCTCATGCAATGAAATGAGCCATTTTGGAAAATATTTCTACTACAACATAAATTGAATCATGACCTCTTTGAGTTCTAGGTAAACCTAAAACAAAATCCATGCTTAATGAATCCCAAGGCTTAGCTAGAATAGGTAATGGTTGATAAAATCCCGTGTTCTGACTTTTCCCTTTTGCATGTTGACAGACTCTACATCCTTTAACAAATTTATTCACATCATGTTGCATATTTGGCCAAAAATAAAAAATACTGACCAGAGAAAAAGTCTTGTCTTGCCCAAAATGTCCTGAGAGACCCCCACTATGTTTTTCTTGAATTAAATTTTCGCTCATTGAACATCTTGGAATATACAACTTACTGTATTTGAACAAAAATCCTTCTTGCATCGTGGAATCTAACCACTGGATTTTGTTATGGGTAACTATATTTTAATAGGAAGCATAAATATCCTTGAAATCTACATCCTCTTTATACATGGCAATTAAATTTTCAAATCCCAAAGTACTGACCTTAACTTCATGCATTAAAAAACTTATCCTATTCAAAGCATAAACAACTTTATTAGACTTACCACTTGTATGTTTGATAACGAAGGTAAAATTCTGTAAAAATTCTACCCATTTAGCATGCCTCTGATTTAACTTAGGCTGGAATTTGATGAATTGCAAAACATGATTGTCAGAATACAAAATAAATTTCCTAGGCATTAAATAATTTCTCCACTTTTTAAGAGCTTGCACAAAAACATATAATTCTTTATCATACGAAGAGTACTTTTGCTTAGCTTCATTCAACTTTTCACTAAAATATGCCATTGGCATTTGTTCTTGACTTAAAATTGCTCCCATTGCTGTTCAACTGGCATCTATCTCCACTTGAAACACTTTATCAAAATTGGGCAAAGCCAAAATAGGCTTCTCAGTTATTTTCTCCTTGAATAATTTAAAATTTCTATTAGCTGCTTTGGTCTATTGGAAAGGATGTTTACTTCCTCTGAAAGTATCTATTAAAGTTGCACAAATCTTACTGGAGTTCTCAATGAACTTCTTATAGAAACTAGAAAGTCCATGAAAACTTCTCACCTCATAAGCATTCCTTGGAACTGGTCAATTTAAAATTGCTTGTACTTTATCATAATCCATCTTCAGTCCTTCTTCTGAAACCACAAACCCAAGTAGACCAATTCTTTTTTCAGGAACCTACACTTCTTCAAATTTATCAACAACTTCTCCTTATGCAAAGTCCTCAACACCAACTTAAGGTTCCTTAAATGCTCTTCTCTTTTCTGACTAAAGATCAGGATGTCATCTAGATATACTATCACAAATTTTCCAGTAAATTCTTTCAGAACCTCATTCATCAATCTCATGAAAGTACTGGGTGTAGTTGTAAGCCCAAATGGCATCACTAACCACTCATATAGACCATCATTAGTTTTAAATGTGGTTTTCCATTCACCCCCTTCCCTTATTCTAATCTGATGATATCCACTTTTCAAATCTATTTTGGAAAAATATTTTGAACCACTTAAACAGTCCATTAGATCATCAATTCTGGGTAAAGGAAATATGTACTTGATAGTGATCTTATTGATTTCCCTGGAGTCAGTACACATTATCCACCCACCATATTCTTTAGACTTAGCACAATGGCTATGACACAAGGAGTCAAGCTCTCTTTCACCAATCCCTTCTCGAACATCTCCTGTACTTGCTGTTTGTTTTCTTCATTTTCTAGAGGGGTTAATCTGTATGTTTCTTTGTTAGGTAAACTTGCACCGGGTATTAAGCCAATGTGATGACTAATACTTCTTACATGAGGTAATTCATTTGGAAATTCATCCACAATAATGTCAGCATTGTCATCAAGCAAAGTTTTAAATTCATTTGGAAAATCATCTAAATATGTAGAAGTTAAAATTACCTTTGGCATACCAATAAGAGAAAAATGTAGATCTTTTTCTTTCTGAACTTCCTGCAACATTTCTTTTCCAGACATCAGCATAATGCTTGATCATGAACTTCCTTGAACTTCTTCATCTTCCAAGGCTGACAAGGTATGTCTCTTCCCATCTTTCTCCAAAGAATAAGTATTCTTCATCCCATGATGAACAAATTTCCTGTCATACTGCCATGACCTCCCTAAGAGTATATGGCACACATCCATAGGTATTATGTCACATAGTATTTCATCCTTGTAAGTACCAATCTGGAACTCCCCATTACATTGCTCATTCACCAAGATCTGATGCCCTTTCTGTAACCGAACACTTTGTAAGGAGTGGTATGCTTCATCCTCTTCAATACCAGCTTCTCTACCATCTTTGTGGAAACCAAATTATCAGTACTATGACTATCAATAACCATTTTACAACAATTACCTTGTGACTTACACCTTGTTCTGAACAAACTTCTCCTTTGAACTCATTCATGTACCTATTTTTCCATCTTCACCAAGAATCTCTTCAACATAAGAGTCTCTCAATCCTTTGGAGGATTATTCACCTCTATTTATTCTTTTGATTCTTCCTGAGCCTCTATAACATTCACATTTCTCTGACTTGTAGATTTATTTCTTGGACAATCCCAAGACATATGTCCAATTATAACATCTTACTTCTCTATTTATACCTCTTCCTCTACCTCCTATAAATCCTCCTCTATGGAATGATTAACTGCTACTACTAGAAATTTCAGCTTCATCTTTAGAAGTTCTACCTCCTCTGTTTGGAACACCTCTGCTTCTTACCATGTTCTTTCTTCTGTTCCTCTGGTTTTGATTTCTTATCAATTTCTCTTCTACCTTTAAAGATACATGATGTCCATCTTCTACAGTTTTCAAATTTAATAGACTGAGTTCATCCTGTATATCATATCTCAACCCATTTATATACCTAGCTACTCTTTCTAGACATCCCTCTGTGTGTCCAGATCTAATATTTAGTCTAATAAACTCTTTTGTATATTCTTTTACTATCATAGCCTTTTGTCTAAGATTATGTAATTATCTAAGAATATTTAACTTATAGTACTTAGGCATAAATTGAATTTTAATCTTATACAACATCTTATCCCAAGAGTTAATTTTTTTCTTACCTCTTCTTTCTCGATGGATCTGGAGCTCATCCCAGCAGATAGCTGCATATCTGTTCAATCTGGTAGCTGCATATCTTATTTTCTTCTTCTCTTCTATCTTTTCAAAATTAAAGTATTTACTCAGATCATTAATCCAGTCCATAAGTTCTTCAACATTTAAGTTACCTGAATACGTAGGTACTTCTATTCTTGGTCTATCACTAGTTTTCATCAACATCTTCAAGATTTTAACTTTATCAAGATCTTCTTCTTCTTCCTCAGAGGATTCACATTCGAATTCTTCATCACTGTCATCTAAATTATCTGAATGGTTCTTTATTTCCATAGCTTCTAACATTTCTTCTAGTATTCTCATGTTTCTTTCCATTTTTGTTTTTGCAGGTTGTCTTCCTTGACCACGTCTTACAAGAATTCCATGTATGCATCCCATTCTGGCAGTATGTTTCTTCACAGACTCAACTGAGCTACTACACAGAATCTTTGTCTTGCTCTGATACCACAACTGATGGCCTCAAAGACCAACTAGATCAAAGACTTTGACTTACAGGCTGAATTCCTGATTGAAATCTTCTTTCTAACCTTTAACTCAGGTTCTCCACAACTTTTTTGTTTTGCAAGACGTTTCCCACAACTCCTTTCTCGCAACACTATGGATTACAGGATGCATCTTTACAAATTTTATTTTTTTAAATTGTACTTCTGCGACTAATTGCGGCCACAACGGTCTATCTCTAATGTGGGTTACAGAACTTGAGTTATCTAAAAATGAGTTCCCACAATTTCCATGTTTCTCAATTTCCACAACTTTAACCCAGGTATATTTCCCTTCTGCAAGATTGTTCTCTTGCAATTTCCACCTTTCCACAATCTCCACCTTTCCACAGCTCAACTTTTTCGCAAACATTGTTCTGCAAGATGTTTCCCGCAACTCCTTTTTCGCAAACCCTTTTCCGCAATACTGTGAGTTGTGAGATGCGGCTTTAAATTTTTTTAAATTGAACTTCTGCAACTAATTGTAGCCGCAACGGTCTATCCTGCATGCGGGTTGTGAAACTTGACTTATCAAAACCGAGTTCCGACAATTTCCATGTTTCCCAATTTCTGCAATTTCGAAGTCTTCCACACCATCGATTCTTGCAGATTAGTTTTCGGTCGTTGATCTGTCTCTGGATGTAGAAAAAATTGTAACCATTGATTTTCATTGCGATATTTCTTCATCGTTCGATCTTCTTTGAGATATTTCTTCGTAGCTCGCCAAATTGATCACTGAAAGGATCAATTTCTCTGCAATTCAAAAAATAAATAATTTATGCACATAATTATATGAAGTGAAAGTAGGATGAATTCATATCTCCATAAATTTATATAAAACCAGGAATCCATCAAAACACACATGGAATGCAATCCTCTGTTCTTTATTCAACTTGATCAAAATTTCAAACACAGAGAATTCAACTTATTCACTCCTTCTGTGCACACTCTTTTCCTACTTTCGCCTTTCTCTTATAGATCTATTACAGTCAAATTGGTTTATAACACACATAAAACCTGTCATATCCTACTAAGTTGGATATGAGGACCTAATAAAAGAAAACCCTATCGACAAAGATCAATCCTTGAGAAATCCACACAGGGATCAAGGAGAACAAACACAAAATTTCCACTTATTACAAATTTAAAACTAATTCTATATACTTGTCATCAAACCTTATCTATCTAGAATTTGATTACAAGGCAAGCTGACTCATTAGTAAATGAACTTCGAGCTAGATGCTAAGCCGAGTCATCAGTCAATGAACTTCGAGCTGGATGCTCCTGCATCATACTCCTGGTGAAGAAAATAATTTTCCATTAAGTCTTCAGGCAGTAGATTGTACTTGGAAATTTCTTGCTCTGTCATCCAGGCTGCATCTTCAATAGGATGGTTTCTCCATTTGACCAGGTATTGAAAGAAGGTTTTGTTCTTGATCTTCCTTAAGATTCTTTTGTCAAGGATGGCTTCAATTTGAGGTTGTTCTTTTTGTGGAATTTGTCCTTTCCAATCTATAGCTGGATCATTTCTATCTGAAGTTACACCATTTGGTTGGATACCTGCATCTCTAAAAGGATACAAATCTAAAACATTAAAAATTGGTGAAATATGAAGGTCAAAAGGAAGTTCAATTTCATAATCATTTGCAGAAAACTTCCTTAAAATTTTACAAGGTATAATATTTTTAATCTTTAACTTATTTTAAGTTCCTTTAGGGAACCTTTCCTTTTTAAGATAGGCCATCACTAAATATCCAATCTAAAAATTCACTTCTCTCCTCTTTAGGTCTTCTCTTTGCTTATAATTCTCCGCACTTTCCTGTAATTTGAGTCCTGATGTTTTATTGTAGCTCATGCATACTAACTACAAATTATTCACCCTCTGCACTTCTATTTTCCTATTTTCCCAGATCTCTAAGTTCATATACACCTCTTGGATGCATCCCATAGACAATTTGAAAAGGACCATTACCTATACTTCTATTGGGTGAATCATTGTATGCGAACTTAGCCTAAGCTAAAGCTAAGTCCCACTATTTTGGATGTTCATACACTAGAATTCTCAGTATATTTCCAAGATCCTATTTACCACTTCAGTCTGTCCATCATTCTGAGGGTGATAAGCAGACTAAAACTGAGATTAATCCCCAATTTCTTCCATAGAGTTCTCCAAAAATGGCCAACAAATTTTGTATCTTTGTCAGACACAATACTCAAAAGAAAACCATGCAACTTTACAATTTCTGAAAATAATAGATTAACAATGTTTGTTGCATCATTAGTATTTTTGTATGCAATGAAATGATCCATTTTGGAAAATATATCTACTAAAACATAAATTGCATCATGACCTTTCTGAGTTCTAGGTAAACCTCAAACAAAATCCATGCTTAAGGAATCCCAAGGCTTAGCTGGAATAGGTAATGGTTGATACAATCCTGTGTTCTAACTTCTCCCTTTTGCATGTTGACAGACTCTACATCCTTCAACAAATTTCTTCACATCATCCTACATCTTTGGCCAAATATAAAAATTAATCGCCAGAGCAAAAGTCTTGTCTTGCCCAAAATGTCTTGAGCGACCCCCACTATGTTTTTCTTGAATTAAATTTTCCCTCATTGAACATCTTGGAATACACAACTTACTGTCTTTGAACAACAATTCTTCCTGCATAATGTAATCTAACCACTGGCTTCTATTATGGGTAATTGGATTTTCACAGGCAGCATAAATATCCTTGAAATTAGCTGCTTCGGTCCATTGGAAAGGCTGTTTACTTCCTCTTAAAGTATCTATTAAAGGTACAAAAAATCTGACTAAAATTCTTAATGAACTTCCTATAGAAACTAGCAAGTCCATGAAAAATTCTTACCACATAAGCATTCCTTGGAACTGGCCAATTTAAAATTGCTTGCACTTTATCAGAATCCATTTTCAGTCCTTCTTCTGTAACCATGAATCCTAAGTGGACCAATTATTTTTTCAGGATGCTACACTTCTTCAAATTTATCAGCAGCTTCTCCTTTTGCAAATTCCTCAACACCAACTTAAGGTGCCTTAAATGCAATTCTATGTTCTGACTAAAAATCAAGATGTCATCTAGATACACTATCACAAATTTTCCAGTAAATTCTTTCAGAACCTCATTCATCAATCTCATGAAAGTACTGGGTGCATTTGTAAGACCGAATGGCATCACTAACCACTCATATAGACCATCATTAGTTTTAAATGTTGTTTTCCATTCATCCCCTTCCCTTATTCTAATATGATGATATCCACTTTTTAAATCTATTTTGGAAAAATATTTTGAACCACTTAAAGAGTCCATCAGATCATCAATTCTAGGTAAAGGAAATCTATACCTGATAGTGATGCTGTCAATTTCCCTGGAGTCAGTACACATTCTCTACCCACCATATTTCTTTGGACTTAGCATAGTGGGTATGACACAAGGGCTCAAACTCTCTTTCACCAATCCCTTCTCCAACAGCTCCTGTACTTGCTGTTTGATTTCTTCATTCTCTAGGGGGGTTAATTTGTATGTTGATTTGTTAAGTAAACTTGCACTAGGTATTAAGTCAATGTGACAACTTATACTTCTTACAGGAGGTAATTCATTTGGCAATTCATCCACAATAATGTCAGCATACTCATTAAGTAAAGTTTTAACTTCATCTGGAAAATCATCTAAATCTGTAGAAGTTAAAATTACCTTTGGCTTACCAATAATAGAAAAATGTAGATCCTTTTCTTTCTAAACTTCCTGCAATAGTTCTTTTCCAGGCATCAGCAAAATACTTGATCCTAAAATTCCTTGAATTGCTTCATCTTCCAAGGGTGACAAGGTATGTCTGTTCGCATCTTTCTCCATAGAATAAGTATTCTTCCTCCCATCATGAACAACTTTCCTGTCATACTGCCATGGCTTCCCTGAGTGTATATGGCTCACATCCATAGGCATTATGTCACGCAATGTTTCATCCTTGTAAGTACCAATCTGGAACTCCACATTACATTAATTATTCACCAAGAGATGATGTGCTTTCTGTAAGCAGGACACTTTGTAAGGAGTGGGATGCTTCATCCTCTTCAATCCCAACTTCTTTACCATCTCTATAGAAACCAAATTATCAGTACTACCACTATCAATAACCATTTTACAACACTTACCTTGTGACTTACAACTTGTTCTGAAGAGTCTTTTCCTTTGAAATGGTTCATGTACCTATTTCTTTGTCTTCACCAAGACTCTCTTCAACATAAGAGCCTCTCCATCCTCTGGAGGATGCTTCACCTTTGTTTCTTCTTTTGATTCTTCTTGAACCTCTATAACATTCACATTTCTCTAACCTATAGATTTATTTCTTGGACAATCCCAAGACATGTGTCCAATCTCTCCACAAGTACAACATCTTACTTCTCTATTTATACCTCTTTCTATACCTCCTTTGAATCCTCCTCTCTGGAATGATTGATTGCTTCTCCTAGAAGTTTGAGCTTCATCTTTATAAGCTCTAGCTCCTCTGTTTGGAACACCTCTACCTCTAACCATGTTTTTTCTTCTGTTCCTTTGGTTTTGCTTCTTAGCGATTTCTCTTCTACCTTTAAAGATACCTGATATGCATCTTCTATAGTTTTCAAATTTAATAGACTGAGTTCGTATATCATATCTCAACCCATTGATATACCTAGCTACACTTTCTAGACCTCCCTCTGTGTCCATATCTAATATTCAGTCGAAAAAACTCTTCTGTATATTCCTTAACTGTCATAGCCTTCTGTCTAATGTTCTGTAATTGTCTAAGAATATTTAACTGATAGTCCTTAGGAAAAATTGACTTTTAATCTTATACAACATCTTATCCCAAGAGTTAATTTTTTTCTTACCTCTTCTTACTCGATGGATTTGGAGCTCATCCCACCAGATAGCTGCATGTCCCTTCAATCTGGTAGTTGCATATCTTACTTTCTTCTTGTCATCTATCTCTTCAAAATCAAAGTATTTACTAGATAATTAATACAATCCATAATTTCTTCAGCATTTAAGTTACTTGAATACATAGGTACGTCTATTCTTGGTCTACCACTGGTTTTCATCAACATATTCAATATTTTAACTTCATCAGAATATTCTTCTTCTTCCTCAAAGGATTCGTATTTAGCTTCTTCATCACCGTCATCTGAATTGTTTGAATGGTTCTTTCTTTCCATAGATTGTAACCTTTCTTTCATTATTCTCATGTTTCTTTCCATTTCTATTTCTGCAGGTTGTCTTCCTCAAACACATCCTATAGGAACTCCATCTATGCATCCCCTTCTTGGCGGCATATTTCTTGATAGACTCAACTGACCAACTATGCTACTACGTAGAATCTTTGTCCTTTCTGCAACTCAGCTTTTCTGCAAATGTTGTTCCGCAAGACGTTTCCCACAACTCCTTTCCCACAACACCTTTTTACGCAATACTGTTGATTGCGGGATGCAGATTTACAATTTTTTTTTTTAAATTGAACTTCTGAAACTAATTACGGCCACAATGGTCTATCCCGCATGTGGGTTGTGGAACTTGAGTTATAAAAACTGAGTTCCCGCAATTTCCAAGTCTTCCGTACCGTCGATTCTTGTGGATTAATTCTCAGTCGTTGATCTAACTCCAAATGTGGAACATATTGTAATTGTTGATTTCTGTCATGATCTTTCTTCGCCATTCGATCTTCTCTAATATATTTCTTTGTAAATTGCCAAATTGATCACTGAAAGGATCAATTTCTCAGCAATTCAGAAACTAAAGAATTTATACATAGAATTATATGGAGTGAATGCAGGATGAATTCATATTTCTATAGATTTATATAAAACCAGGAATCCATCAAAACACACACAAAATGTAATCCTTTGTTCTTTATTCAACTTGATCAGAATTACAAATACATAGAATTCAACTTATTCAATCCTATGCCCACTCTTTATTCTCTCGTCTTTCACTCCTTTTCCCTTTTCGTATTGCCCTCTTTCTCTCCCTAGAACTATCATACTTAAATTAATTTATAACACTAAGAAAACCTATTAGATCCGACTAAGTTGGACCTGAGGACCTAATAAAAGAAAACCCTATCAATAAAGATCAATCCTTGAGAAATCCATGCAGGGATCAAGGAGAACAAAGGAGAAATGTCCACTTATTACAAATTTAAAACTAATTCTATCTACTTGTCATTGAACCCTATCTATCTAGAACTTGATTACAAGGCAAGCTGACTCATCAGTAAATTAAGTTTGAGCTGGGTGCTAAGCTGAGTCATCAGTCAATGAACTTCGAGCTAGATGCCCTTGCATAGCTTGTCTGCAACCTTTAAATTAGATTATTATTATTATTATTATTTGTGGGGAAAACAAATTGAGTTTTAGTAGTAAATGGAAGTTGTCTAGCCTTTATAGGTTTGCAAGGTGCTCCAAGTTCATTGAGCTATTATTTATCAACAACTAAACACATTGGTATAGTTGAATATTTATTCAACATCATATCAACCATGAAACATTCATTTCACTCAATGATTCCAATTGATCAAAATTTATTATAGATTTTAAAAATATGATTAAAATGCAGAAAGAAGTAACTCGCAACAATGCATTTATTGGTCCATCTTTACAAAGGTCACATAAGTAAAAATGGCTCACCTACTCCATATTTGAGAAGTTAGAATACAAATAAATACTCCTTGAAGATACCTTCATTACCATTTCATATAGTTAGTTTCTACCATGGGATATCTCTCATTGGTCATGCATGCATAGAATCAACTAAAATCCTCAATTGTCGTAAGACCTTGAAAGTTAATGCTAAGTAGAAAAAACGAAACAAGGTAGTGGATAACAATTCAATGAGAAGCATAATGGCATTTTATAGTGTAAGGTTATGAGATGTTATTATATATCAACCTAAGGGAAAAAAGAAAATAAGGAGTAGTACTATGGAACAAAATCCATATTAAAGATATGCCATTGTAATAAGATAACACAAAAAATCATATAAAATACAACCACAACCCAACCACTAATAAATACCAAAACTTATTCGTATTGAAGTGGACAAAAAAAATCACATCAACCTCTAACAAATAAGGTATTGATGGAGTAAGGACCTAATGATCGTATTGATGGAGTAAGGTGTGTGACCTTTTCTCATGATGTTGCCTTGGAATTTTTAAAATACAAGGGAAGGTTAGGATGATCCAAATGGAGATATAATTTTAAGCATAAAATATATCACTCACCTTATAGGTTTTTTAAAATGATCATTGTCACCTAAGCATTAATCCTCATTCTCAAATGTGAGTCGATAGAGACGAACTAAAATAAATATGAGCATGAAATCAAAACATATGAGAAATCCCAAATAATGATGCTAAGACACAATTGGTCATCTCCTATTCCCATTTGTTCACACACTTTGTCTTGGTCATGGAGGAATGGCGTACTTTCTTGCCTTAGACATCACAAAGGGACCACTGTCACCTTTTCCATATGAAACTCCCTTCAAATTGATCCTCAAGTCTACAAGGTATGCTGCACATGACTCTCATATGTCATTCCCATGAAAAGTATAAGAGTGCATGACCAAAGAAGGTTTTTCATCTTATACTTCTATTGCATCACTTCCATGCAACTGATATAATGGTTGGGTTGAGTTCCTTCTACACCCTAAGGTCCCAACACTAACCCGCAACGACGATCGCATGATAGAGTGGTGTCTTGTTGCACCTCCTGGAGACTCCAAGTTTGTGTGCAACAATCCATCAACTCATTGTTGTGATCTGTCAAGTTGAACAATACACTAACAACCTTAAAATATAATTATCAAGCCCAATTATCTAATAAAGAGTTAAAAATACAAACTCCATAACCTAAAATTATCATTCCAACTTTAAACAATTTAAACATTCTTTAAACAAGCCTAAATACCAATTATTAATACTCAACATCATTTAATAAATATTAAAAAACAAGCCATATGTATTAAACCATCTCTCATATTTGATTAAAATGACTTTGAAAATATCATGCTGACTTTTGACTCCCCGACTTTCGCCTTATGGTTGTCTGAAGTTGAGACTTTGAACCGAAAACGAAAGCCACTTAAAGGTGATGCCGACTTCCGTCTTCCGAATGTTGGCACTTGGATTTTTTGACGTCGGAAGTCAGAAGTTGACATCAAATATTCCAAACCATAATTTTCACTCTCGACTTCCCTTTTCTGACAGTCGAAATATCGGAAGTCAGAAGTCAACGCGGAGGAGTCGGCACAATCGACATTGAAACTAGGTCACCACATATAGCTTTTGTAAGGAATATTTAGCATACTTGTCATATATGGTGATCATTTTAAATATTAACAGACTAGGGATGCTTCTAAAGGCCCATTCCTTAGTATAGGTCCATATATATAATCTCACACTAAACATTTTCGTAAGGAGCTCATGGTCCATGTATGGGGCCCCAAACTAACATGCATGCCCTCCATAAGGAATTTTGGGTTTTGAGTGTGAGAACCATCCTTGGTGTATTAAAACTACCTTCAAATGTCACATGACATCTTATTCACATGCCAAATATTTCCTATGCATGGCCTATGTTGTGGCTTAAGGCCCCACACATGATATGTAAGGGTCAGAGATAGATTCCATGGATTAGAACCTAGGATTTTTCACCAAATATGCCCTTATACCAAAGAAAAATATCAAGTATTTCAAACCTTTAAATCACCACCATACCAAACTTGTAGGCCAAAGGTTATGTATTAACAACATGCGTGATGACCCAAGCGACGAAACATGGCATGTGAGTTCCATAGAAATATAGGTTATGCCCTTGTACCTCGTTTTTTATCCCTAGACCATGGCATGGTAAATGAGAACCATCCTTGGTATGTTAATTCTCAAAATGATGGACATATCTGATCACTCATATGTTAACAATTTCCTATACAATGCATGTGTAGTTTTTTGAGGAACTACATGACCCATGGGACCTAGAAGAAGCGATATGAACTTAGGCCCTAGATGTTGATCCCACACTATGACCTAGTTATTAAAAACCATTCATGGTGTTATACATCCCAAATTGGCTACCATATCCCACTCACAAGGCAAAATTTCCCTTATCTATAAGGCCTATTTGAATGTCTTGAGCCCTGTGCATAGTTAGGGTCCATTTATGGTAATTATGGGTAAATGAAGGGTAATTAGGGGTTAGTTAGTGATAATTTAGGGGTAATTAGTTGTCAATTATGGGTAATTAAGGGTCATTTAGAGGTAATTATTGGGTAATTAGTGGTAATTAGGGGTTAATAAGGGGTCAATTATGGGATAATTAGGGGGTCAATTAAGGGTTAAACAAGGGTAATTCATGTGGTGTTTTGAGACCCCATGCATGGACCATGAGATCCATACTAAAATGCTATGGCATAATATCCTAGATTTTTGCTTATACCATTGAATGGTCCTCAAGATCATTTAGTCACAATCCCGACTTCAACTGTATGTGGTAATTTGGTTATATGCTCAAGAGAAGTTATCAATATACATAATTCAATTAAGCTCTAGGGAAACTATATTTTTAATTAAATCTTTCCCAAAATCATTGTGGGAGAGGAACATGCCACCCAACCTTAGGGAAGATTGCAATTAATAATCTCTTAATGTAGATTCCATCCCTAATTAATTTTATGAAATCACAAGGACACAGGTTCAATCTCATACTCTGGGCAATATTTGAGGTAGTCTCCCTAGTTTAAAAATGTCAGTATCCACAAGGTTGTACCCTCCTTGTGGTCTCTTCTCTCTCTCCCCCTTTAGATTTTGTTCAAGTGAATAATAATCCCCTCCATGAGGAATACCCCACCAAGGCTTATGAAACCCATCACATGTGGAAATCATATTTCCTCTGATTTAGGTTCCCTTGCATAGTAAACTTTGGGTTTTATATCACATTTACTTAACTATTACAAAATATTCATGATTTTACATGCCTTTCAAGCACACAAAATTATAATCCAAACTATTTCACTAGTGGGGAGTTGGCTTAACCTCCACACTATGAATCTTTGTTACATATTTACATCAAATATGACAACACAAGTCTAGGCAAAATTGGAGGAACAAAAATGAATTCTGTAAATTTCATAATCTTGTAGATTTAAAATCAAGTGAATAAATTGGCCATAATGTTAAATCACATGCACATGTTATCCATGAATATATCCTCGAGAGTTATCTCAAGTTGTCATGATACAAACATGAGATAGTAATTCCCTCAAAGTTGGGAAGGTCACGAGTTCAATGCTCTTGATTCCCTTATGCTTGGGCTCTGTCATCAGGGCCATCGGTTTACCACATTTACCATCCATGGATCATGAGAAATTACTCAGAGGGTTAACCCTGAGACTTTCCTTAGAAAATAAATATTGTCCATGAAGATAAATCACATGCACATCTTGACAGTGATTAGGGAATGTCTTTTACCAATGAAAAACAAAATGCCACCAAGGAGGTGAAGTATAATGGTTTTTGGAATTATACATCAGAAAATAACAAGACAAATATAATGGCTTGAACAATATTTTGAAGGGTGTTTATTATAAAACCACCCCTAAAAAAACCTTTCCCATTTGTTCCCTTTCCACTACATCCCAAAGAAATCTAAGATGAAATAGGAAAATAAAAAAGTGGTCACTCAATGAAACCATGTGGAAACGAAGGAAATAAGCATCCCTACAACTTCTAAATGGTGCATAGTGGTACTATGGGAGTTTTATCACACTTCATAAAATGAGAATGAAGTATTATCCACCAACAATTAACTCCAATATGTGAAGCAAAAATGTGACAACATTTAACATCATGATGAAGATGATAACAATCACGATCACCAAATACACACACTAAACTCAAGGACATAATATATTCACCTAACTCACATACACAAGTGACACACCAAACTCATGCACATAATAGATGCACCAATTCTATTGCAATTTGAATTTCACTAGATTAGTGCCAATTCTATTCCAATAATTTTACAAAAAAAAGTTAGATTTAGATGATGAAGATAAAAGATTGAAAATACTAGTTTTCTATGCTTATAACCTTTAAGACTACTTAATTAGACCGAAGATTTGATTGTTGATATTATAAAAGATTGTTGCGAATAAAGATGGGAAAAGAAAAACTGAAAGCAGTGATTTCTCTACTTATGACTTAGATAATTTAAAAAGCATCACAAGACCAAAATGTAAGGATATGCTACACCCTTGGAAAGAAGTGGAAGTCCTAAAGAATCCATCTTTGACCAAAGCTAGATGCTACTAAAGGAGAGATTATCAGTTGGCCATATATTTTTATCCCTAGTCAAATAAGCTTCCTCTACTACAAATATATGAGAGGGTCCCTCCATATGACTTTTTTTTGTTGAGAGAGGTTCATACAATCAATTTAGAATCAATATTTTGAATATTAGAATCTTAATAACATTCAAAACGTTGCCTATGCATGGCCTATGTTGTGGCTTAAGGCCCCACGCATGGCATGTAAGTCTTAGAGATAGATTTCATGTTCTTAGAACCTATGTTTTTTCTCAAAACTATGGCCTTATCCCCAAGAAACATATCAAGTTTTTTAAACATTGAAATCACCACCATATCAAACTTGGAGGCCAAAGATTATGTATTATGAGCATGTGTGATTCCTTAAGTTACAAAACATGGCATGCTATTCCCATAGAAATATATGCTATGGCCAAGTGCCTTTCCTTTTATCCTTAGACCATGGCATGGGCATCAAGAAACAACCTTGGCATGTGTGGTCGTTCAAGGTGCTACACATGAACCATGAGACCTAGAGGAAACTATATGAACTTGGTCTCTAGAAGTTAATCTCAAACCATGGCCTAGTTGTAAAAAATTATTCATGGTGTTATACATCCCAAAGTTGCCACCATATCCCACTCATAAGCCAAAAATGCCCTCTATAAGGCCTATGTGATGGACTCGGGCCCTGCGCAAAGTTAGGGGTCATTTATGGGGAATTATGGGTAAATGAAGGGTAATTAGGAGTTGATTAGTGATAATTTAGGGGTAATTTTTTGTCAATTATGGGTAATTATGGGTCATATAGGGGTAATTATTGGGTAATGATTTGTGGTAAATAGGGGTTAATAAGGGGTCAATTATGGGATAATTAGGGGTTAATTAGTGGTAATTAGGGGTCAATTATGGGTTAACTAGGGTAAATTAATGGTACCTATGGATCAATTATGGGTAAGTAGGGGTCATTTAATCCCAATGGCTTAGCTAAACTACTGGGTGTCCATGGTGTTGGGCATTTAGTTATGTTCATGGAGGCATGTGCCCATTTGGAATCCTTTTGTGTGAAGCACACTAGTCTACATCGATGGGTTTACTAGGGAATATGTCATATATGGATGTTTGTAAATATCCATTGGGTTACTCCACGAGGTTTTCCTTGGAAAAATGTAAGGGTCATTTAGAGGTTATCAAGGGTTAATTACTGGTAAGCATGGATTATTTAGGGGTAATTACTAGTTAATAAGGGAAGAACTATGGGGTAATTAGTAGTTAATTAGTGGTAATTAGGGGTCAATTATGGGTTAACTAGGGGAAATTAATGGTACCTATGGGTCAATTATGGGTAAGTAGGGGCCATTTAATCCCAAGGCCTTAGCTAAACTAGTGGTTGTCCATGATGTTGGGCATTTAGTTAGGTTCCTAGTGGCATGTGCCCATTTCGAATACTTGTGTGTGAGGCACACTAGTCTACATTGATGGATTTATTGGAGAATATGCCATCTATGAATGTTTGGAAAAATCCAATGGTTTCTCCACGAGGTTTTCCTTGGAAAAAAGTAGGGGTCATTTATAGGTTACCAAGGGTTAATTACTGGCAAGCATGGATTGTTTAGGGGTAATTAGTGATCAAGTAGGGGTCATTTTGGTGCAATGAGTGATAATTGGGGTTAATTAGTGTTCAACTATGAGGTTAATTAGGGGTCAATTATACAATAATTAGTGGTAATTTTTAGTAGACTTTGAGAGGATGGATATTCAGAGCACAACTACAAAATATGTTTAGGGGAAGTCCTTCTAACCCCCCACCAAAGTCATGATAATTGATGTTTTGGTAGTAATCTTTAAAAAAACACCTCCAAAAGTAAAATTCTCTGATTTTTATGGGGGTTTTCAAAAAAATCCTTGAAACATATATTTAGGAGTATCCTTTCTAACCCCCCCCCCAAAAAAAAAAACCGCCATGAGAGTTTAACAATTGGCGGAGAATTTTTACAAACCATCACTAAAAGATCAATTCTGAAGACTTTTAGAGGGATAATTTTTTAAAATCTACCTTGAAAATTTATTTAGGTGGGTCTTCAAAAAAACCCCTCCAAAATGATTGAGAATTGAAATTGTGGGGACGGTTTTAAAACAACCACCCCAAAATGTCTAATTCTCATGACTTTTTTTTTTTTTTGGGGGGGGGGGGGGGGGGTTTCTAAAAAATTCCTTCAAAAACACCTTTAGGGGGATCTTTCTGACCACCCCCCCCCTCCCCCCAAGAAAAAAAAAATTCTTGAGAATTGGAATTTTTGGGGCGGTTTTTAAAAAACGCCCCCAAAAGTCCAATTCTTGGGGATTTTGAGGGTTTTTTTTAAGAACCACCCCCAAATACCTATAAACCTTTTTTTCGGGTGGGGGGGTTTATCGAAACCACATCAATCCAAAACTGCCGCCAAAAGGGTATTTTGTTGTAGTGAGAGAAGTATCAAGGAAGGAATTGTTAGTCCCAAATAGGAGGTATCCATCTTCAATAGGGTCATACTCAATATAAAAACCCAACAAATATTAAGTTAGCACCAATGCAACCAAGGAAAGGACAAAAAAGGAAACACTAGGGTTGATACTTTATTTCATTATTTGAGAGACAAGGGTGAGGGTTAAGTGAAAAAGGAAGGGTGAGAGGACAAGAATCTAGGAAAATGACAAGGAAAGAAGAAAGAAGTGGAGGGTCAGACATTATTGAAGTAGGAGATGGCTATTTTTGATGATGGGAGATCAAAATTTTCCCCATAAATTTTTTCATTTAGGAATGTGAGTAATTCAATTTGGTAAGCCCAAATTTAAATATAGGAAAAATATTAATTTACCAAAATTGTCTTGAATCTCCAATGAAATGTTGAGTAATGAGGAAATATGGAGAGAGGAAGAGGATGGTAACTTATAGTACGTTTGTGATTCAAATTAGGTCGGTTATAAAGGGAATAACTAAAGTAAGGAAATGATATCATGGATCATGGATATTTCAAAAGGTTCATTTTAGCATCGATCTTCCTCATTGTATGAAAACATTTTGCATAGTCGATGCCTCACATTTGATAAGAACACTATTCTTGATATATTGATTGAGAAGGGAAATGGGAAACTTTATACAAATATAGTTGTTGAACCATCCTAAACATAATTCTCATGGAGTGGTAATCAAGTGTGGGTTGGATGTCTCATTGATGAGACTCATATTGGTTAGAGGATTTAAGTTTAGGAAAGGGGGTCCTCAAAGATGAGAATGGAGTGAGACTAGGGTGCAGTGGTAAAGCATCCTGTTAGATCATGTTTTTGTTTTTAGTCTTTTAATACTTTTGTTTAAGTTTTGAAGCTTGGTTTTATTCATTACTCCTAGAAAATTTTGTTGCTTAGGATAGTTTGAATCTTTTCCCTTTAGCTTTCATGTTTATTTGATTTCTTAGTTTTATTTTTTACAAATTTTGGTTTGATTTCATATTTAGAGGGCTTATAGAATGCTTATATGGATTAAAAGGTCTAAAAAATAACATAAAAGCTTGTTTAAGGTTCTTAAATCAAGTTTAAACCTTTATCATATTTTTAATTTTTAAAATTCATTAACTCAGACTTTCTTGTAGCACAAGCCTGGAAAAATTGCACACACGCGCTACAAGAAAGTCACGCAGTTCTAAAATCATTATTTTTGGGTCCAATTTTTTGAAATTATCACATATGAAGTGTCACTCATACTGGGTTGAGGGATTTGATACGTGTTTCCTCTAGAATTATCATTGTGACAGGTGTGAATACGTCAAAGAAATTATCATGAAGGCGAGTCATGGTGATCTGTTGCTTAGTTTTGGAATAATGATGGTTGAACATAATGAGACAAACACACCTTGAATCTCATATCTCCTGAAGTGCACGTAGAAGCAAATGAAGTTCGTGGCGAAAAACCAGCAATCTATAATAAAACTTTGAAATAGGGTGAAAAACTAGGGCTTTGAGGAGCAGTCGTTTGGAGTTATCAAAATGATCAGAGAAGATTAAGGAATGCAATTCAACACCTACCAGTCAAGAAAACATGATTACAGCACCTGGATTCATCACTTTGACAGGTAGGCTGCGAATTGTTACCAAAGTTCATAAATTCGAGGCTTTTCAAAACATAGGACTAATGATAAAATTGATTGAAGATTATTAGTTTATAAACCTAATTCTTACTGAATGATGAATTCTCTATCAATGTAATTAAAGTATTTATCAGTTTAAGCAAGAGAGTTCAGTATAGGGTTTTTAGGTTTCCCAATTCAGCATTGTCTGCCAGATTGTGAAGACTTAAAGGGATTCATAGTTTGTTCTATTTACAATAGCTATTTGACAATTATTTAAGATGAAAAGAAGTGGTAAGAATAATAGAGTAGAACCTTCGGATATGAGCTGGGTTCTTTCCATATTGTACAAAACTGTTTGCAGAAGTAGGATGGTTAGTGTTTTTCGAAAAGATTGAAGGTTATCACTCAGAAGCCTCTTATAAATTCACTCAATGCTTGGATAAGGATATAGTTTCTTTTGATACTTTGAAGTTTAAACTAGCCAGGGAATTGTTAGCAGAAGCAACAGGAATTTCAGATGAGGGTGAATTCTGGTTCAAAAAGGTGCCTTTCACTTTTGATGCTCAGAGATATCTACTTCCAGATGTAGTAGTAGATTGGGGAAAGGGTGTACCTATTCAAAAGTTTAAGCCAGAATGGATAGAGACTATCAAAATCCTACAAAGCTATATCACTTGTGAAGGCAGATTTGCTTTTGTGTTTAAGTACCATTTTAGATTCCTTCAACATCTCAGTCATGAATCCAAAATGAATCTCCCATTGTTCTTTTTGAAAATTTTACAGAAGATGTCAAGTAGGGTGAAAGAACATCAGGATCACACCAAACAATCAGTATTTCATCATGGGCTTATTAAACTAGCTATAAGCACCGTACTTCAAAAAATAGAGAAGACATGGGAATATTTCCTGTTTTGGTCTGGTTTCCAAACAGAGAAGGAAGAGAAGTCTCAGAAGAGACAGTTAGACAAGGGTCAAAATTTGATCAAGAAACTTAAAAAGAAAGTCACAGTCAAAGATGAAGAAGGTGGTGAACTAGGAAAATCTTCAAACTAGGAAGATGAAAACATTGAAATTGAACAGCAAATTAATGTTGAAGAAAATAAAGTTTCAAGGTCAGAGGTGAAGGAACTTGAGCCTGTAGAAGATGTTTCTCCTAAAGAACTGAACCAAATTGTAAATGAAGAGGTAAATAAACAGGAATAAACCCCTATTACAGTACTCTCTGAAGAAGAGGAAAAATATTTATCTAATGAATCTAGGGTTCATACCACTGATAAATATAGGGTTCATTCTAAACTGGAGATACATGCCCATTCTAAAGAAGAGACATTGTCACGAAGGAAGAAAATGAAAGTTGTTGAATTAGCTTCAATTACTCATCAAGGGAAAGCTTTGAAAATGTTAGAATACGTTGGAGCAGTTTGGAGGCCCAAGGCAAGGCCAAAGAACAAGCTTAGGTTAAATATGAAGAAGCTATTAAATCCCAAATTGGCTAAGAAAAAGGTTATGGTAATAGAAGATTCATCATCTCAAGAGAAATTGGAAGATAATGAGGATGGAAACAAAGAAGTTATGAAGGGTAAAAAACCAATAGTTAGGGATGATTTTAAGAACCCCCCCTAGATTTATATGTATAAAAAATGGGTGAATCTTTCCGATATATAGGAAAATTTGAAGGCAATTTTATCAATAATATAATATGTATATATAAAAAATTTGGTGAATCTTTCATCTTATTATATAATGTTGTAAAATCCCAACGAATCTTTCATTTTATTATATAATGTTGTAAAATCTTGGAGAATCTTTCATTTTATTATATATGTTGTAAATCTTGGTGAATCATTCACTAAGTTATAAGATATTGTAAAATCTTGGTGAATATTTAACTTCATTATAAAAAATTGTAAAAACTGGCGAATCTTTCACTGATTTATAGAATATTGTCAAAATATAGGAACAATAACATTAGTCAAATAACATGAATCAGACCATCAACAAAAGAACATGTAGACTCACAAGTCACAACTGGAAGGTGTTAGTGAAACATAACTGCACGGACTAGATTTAGGGCAAGTGGGGACTCCACTTGTTATCTTGTCCGTTAATGGTCCAATGGACATGTGGGGACCTGAATATTGAAAAACTGATAAACTCATAGAATCATACATTATGCTCAATCTTGGCATCCACTAGCCAATTATGGTCATGGAGGCTAATACAATTATGCATTGTAATTATGCCAACTGATTATTGCATTAGATGAATGTTGGTATTGTGCCAATAGGTATCCTACGATCAACGCATAGGAACCTAGTGCATAGACCATTTTTCTCTTCGATTAGCTATGTAGAGCTCGTTTATTTTTTTGAATAATGATAAGTATTTACAAAGAAAATATACAATCCGTGTAAAAGAATCGAAAAACTGAACACAATTAATTCATGCAACTAAAAGTTAATAAAAGAATCTATTCTCAAACCCTAAAACCAACCTTGATTCAAGCTACAACAAAGGGTTAAATCAAGCATCGAATGAGAACTAGAAGAATTCAAAGGACTTAACACAATATTTAACCAAAATACACACTAACTTCAAAAATCGACAAAATGCTTCAAACAAAAGCAATAAACAAACCATAAAAATTTGTCAAGATATTTATGCTAAACACCAAGATGGTTTCATGTACTTGAATGAGCCCATTATTGCTTAGCGAAAGTGTTGTCAAATTAGTTATTTATCATTTAATGTTAGGAAACTATCTATGTGAAGAGATAGCTCCTAGGCCTACCTTTCTCAAATTCTAGCGTCATTTCCTGTCACATACAAGAAAGAGACAATGTAAGAGATAAATATCAAACCATCAAGCTTAAAATAAGTTGCATGAAGGTAATGTAGCTTAAATAATCAATGTTACAACAAAAAAGTACAATGTAGAATCTATTTTTACCTAAAACACAACCTCAAATTCACATACATTTATCACCACTGACTAAGAAGGGTACATGGAACACCTATACCAAAATAAGACTCAATAAGTTTAATAGTATTAAGCTTCAGAACATGGTTCTCTTGCAAATAAAATTTAGTCATTCAAGTCTTTCCTTGAGTAGTATTTTAGTAATACTCAAGCCTGCCATTGACCTTCTTCTGTTCAAATTTAAATTCAGATATTTTATGTAGATCCCATTATAAATGAATCTCCCCATGAGGATCACCTCATCATCTTTCTCATGTAAATCCAAAGTCGAAAAGAAATACCTTCAATTCTATCTCCAGTCTGTCTAAAATGATATCTTCACTGCAATTAATGCATCAACTCTCCCATCTACTATTGTATTGTTGTTCAATAAAATAAGACATGCCACAATAGTATGGTTTATTCACATTACCAAGTTTCTGACTGATTTGACTTTAAAAGGTGCACCAAACAAAATCCTTCAACTCTGCCTAATTTTGAGAAGACCTAACAACTTCCCTTAATTAGCACATAGGTTGTCCTCAAGAATGTTGTTTTGCTAATCAAGGAAGTCTTCAAACAGTCCTTCAATATGCTACCAACAATCAAAACAGTTCCAAATCATGCTAGAAAAATTAGCAAATAAGTTCATAATTTCTACTTAATTTTTAAAGTGCTTCATTTAATCTCAAAGAATATCATTAGTATTACAAATGACCTCTTCACAGAACTTGATGGGTGAACCATCAAAATATTCTAGAACGAGCACCTAGCCCCAATCACTTATTCATATGCTTTTACTTTCGAGGAATTGTACCTCAGTGGGTGTCCTTGCGAGTTTCCACCTCAACTACTGAACCACAAATCCATTAGTGAGTCTTATTCTAGTCTGAATATTAACTAGTTTGAATATTAACAAAAAAATGGACAAGAATGGTCTTATTATTCCCTGAAATTCCTAATTAAGTTCTTCAGTTTTCCAAATTCTTTTTCGATATGTTAAACCATTCATTTTGAAGAAAACTAACCCTATAGAAACATCACAAATCCAAAATTACCCTTAAATCCATAATCATGTGAAGGCCATAACAATCCACTTCATAGCCAATGCAATCCTTTCTGCATGAATACTAGTCAGCCCAAGCCCTTCCTTTTCTCTACCAATGTTGCAAATGTCCAAGGAAACTGGTGGTAGACCTTGTTCCCCAAGTAAAAATTGTTAGAATACATTCTATAATTTAGCCTCTCTAAAAAGGAAAACAAAAAAAGTACTGCTGAGTGAATAGTGATCATAGGAGCAACTAACATAGTGATCATAGGAGTCAAGTTTGGTTATTTCTAAAGTTTGGAAAATATAAATTTTTAGAAATTGATCCTGTAACCGTTCTCTTTACAATATGTTTCTTAGTGAAGGATTTTTCCTATATACCTTAAAATCATCAAAATTTCATTTAACTAAAATTGTATCAATTGTTAGAGAATTTAAAGTTTGAACAATCCATACATATGATAGGTTGTTGTAGTGGCCTCGAATGTACCAGCCACATATGAAATGCACTTTGGAGTACCAATGGCAGGGGCAGTGCTCAACACTCTAAATATTATACATGATGCACACACAATGTATCTCATTTTGAAGCATTCAGAAGCCAAGGTGGTGTTTGTGGATTACCAATTCTTGGAAGTTACAATGGCAACAGTCAGGAACCTTTCTCAGGTGACATAGGAATTTCCATTAATTATTGTGATCCATGAACTCGACAAATCTAGAGAATATTCTTTGAATGAAGATCACAAATATCTTGATTATGAAAAGCTTTTGATAAGTGGAGATCCAAATTTTGAGACTCGCTGGCCTGGAGATGAATGGGAAGTTATCTCATTAAGCTACACATCAGGAACCATTTCCAGTCCTAAAGGTGTTGTGTACAGTCATAGAGGTTCCTTTCTCATAACAATTGGTATTATTTTAGCATGGGAAATGAAGTCTAAGAATGTTTACTTATGGACAACACCCATGTTTCAGTGTAATGGTTGGGGATTTCCATGGGGCATGGCTGCACAAGGTGGCACTATTATTTGTTGCAGAAGTGTAAATGCAAAAGACATATTTGATGCCATTACTGAGCACAAAGTCACCCACTTATGTGCAGTGCCAACAGTTTTAAGTATCATTGCAAATGCACCAGCTCGTGAAAGAAGACCAATTCCTCACATCATAGATACTAAACACACTTGCTAATTTTTCACCCTCAAATATGAGTTATGTACTCAAGTAAAGAAATCACCCCATGGTTGACAATATATGTATAGAAGAGCAGCATGGCACATCAACTAACTGCTTCAGTCTAAGGAGAGCCCAGGTTTTCAAGATCTCCACTCCTTATCAACTATAAGTCATCAGTTTTATGAAGGGATTAAGATCTTGCTATAGGGTGTTTTGCATCTGAATCCACACACATCGCTACATAAGTGGCTATGCCTAAGAAATCACTAACATGATGAATGAACATAGATACTTAAAATACTAGACAAAATTGGTACCTTTTCATTCTCAAATATGCACTATACACCCATGTAAAGCAATATAGGTAAGGAAAAGAAACACAACACATGGACCAACACCTCTAGTCTAAGGAGACTCTACCATTATTGGTTTTCAATATATTCACTCCTTATCAACTATAAGACATTTGTTTTTGAATGGGATTAGGATCTAGCTACAGAGTATTATGCATGGGAATCCACAAGAATTTCTTCATAAGCATGCCTAAGTAGTCAATGAAGTTAACATCCAGTATTTTACCCATGGGAATTTAAACTTTCTAGTCATATACTAGTGATGTCATCAATATGTACTTCATTGTATCATCATAAGCAAAACACTCATGGAAGCCCCACAACAACATCTGTGAAAAACAAGATTTGTCAATGAGCACAATGCTTATAACATGTTTAGCTCATAATAAGTATCGCATTATGATTATTCCAACAAAGATAGAATGGAAAATAGGTTTATATATTGGACACTAAACTTATAGTCTTATACATCATGCCATTATATATCTCAAGTCTCAGTTAGTCAGGTTTTGAGCCTCATGTTTTCCTATTAGGGTTTCATGTTTTCAATCCTCGTATATGCAATAAAACCATAATCCAAACATAGTTTAAATTTAAACACATTTAGTACCCAATCATATATAACATGCCAAAAGAATCCATATCTATGATAGTCCATGCATCATCCAAGAACCTACTTCCAACAAACCTTAATAATAATGCACCCGTATTATATCAATCAGAAATATGAACAATAAATAAAAACAACATGCATTACTGCAAATGAAAAACTCCTTAGAGTTATATAAATCCTAACTAGCCAAAATGATTTCTAAACCAACACCATTTTAGGACAGCTTAGATGCAAAATTAAGCAGTGAAAATCATAGCTATTGTACACTTACAATCTCCCACTGAGTTAAATTTTTTTTTTAGCTTTAACCATTCAATCAAGCACTTAAAAGTGAAAATTTAAAAGCAATAACCACCAACATTCAGAACTGACACATGAAAAACTAATGAGTAGCCACAAGTCCTAACTGAATCAGAGTGCAATAGTTGGCAAAGTCTAACTAATTATGACTCATCACATGTAACTGCATGTCTATCTCAAGGAGGTGGCACATCCATAACTCCAAGTAGCTCCGATGGATTTAATTGAAGTGCCACTTGTCATCAGAAGTAGTTGGAGCCGCCCTAGTTGTCTCCAGCTCATAAATATTAACCAAAAATAGGAAAATAATAGATGGAGGCACCGTTACAACTCAGCTTAACTGATTGTTAGGTGAAACAACAATCGGTTAGCAATTAGGTGCACTTATGACACTCAGATCAACCTAGAATTGCTCCCTGTTTGAAGGAGGAAGCTCAGTTATCCTCCCCAAATGAAGGAGAAGGATTAGTTGGCCTCCTTGACTGAAGGAGGGCATGGGTGTGCTCATGCTAATGTCATAGTGTGCTCATCTAATGCCAAGTAAGTCAAATAAAATTAGGATAGTGGGTAAATAGGCCAAAATTGACCAAATAAGTGTGCATGTTGGGTAAATGACTGCAACAGTTTCTGACTGATTTGAATTTACAAGGTGCACCAAACAAAATCCTTCGACTATGCCTGCTTTTGAGAAGAACCAACAATTGCACTTAATTAGCACACAGGTTATCCTTAAGAATGTTGTTTCATAGATCAAGGAAGTCTTCAAAGAGTCCTTCAATATGCTGCCAACAATCAAAATAATTCCAAATCATGCTTGAAAACTTAGCGAATCATTAGAGGAAATTTGGGGTCTAAAATGGGCCTTATAAGAAAATGTGCCAAAATAAGTTTTTGTGAGTTGGAATTCAAGAACCAATAGAATTTCAATAAAATGAGTCAACCATAATGGTTGAATTGACATATTTGTCATTAAAAAAAACTACTTTTTTTGTTCATATTTTCGACATATCTCATTGTGTTTTTACTCAAATTTCGATTGGGAGAGCTCGTTGGATGTGGAATTTGATTATGCATCCAACGATTACCCACACTGCATACTTTTGAGGGACCCCGCTACCCCAAAAACAAGAAATACCTGAAAAATGTGATGATGATGTCATCATCACATTTTTCAGGTATTTCTTGTTTTTGGGGTAGCGGGGTCCGGCAAAAGTATGTAGTGTGGGTACTCATTGGATGCAGAATCAAATTCCGCATCCAACAAGCTCTCCTGATCAAAATTTGAGTAAAAACACAGGGAGATATGTCAAAAATACGAACACAAAAAGTAGTTTTTTTCTTTCTTCCTTCAAAATTAATCAATATTATTTTATTATTTT